>VZRU01015067.1:0-33724 GCA_013398155.1 Pedionomus torquatus
GTGCGGGGAGCCGGGCTGCCCTCCCGCCCCCGCCTCGCTGCAGGGAGCGCCGGGGAGCCCCCGGGAGCCCTCCTGTGCGTGGGACTCGCTTGGGGCATCTCCCCCGCCTTCCCGGACACCCCTGGCCGGGCGGTGGCCGTACCTGCCCTGGCAGCGCCCTGCTGCCCGCAGCTCGCCTTTGTGCCGGCACCGACCCCACGGGGGACTGTATCCAACTGTGGGCACTTCACGCAGTTAGTGCCGGCTCCCCGCTTCTGTGTTGCGTTTGGTAACGCCCGAGTAGACTGCTTGCATACTCGTTTCACCAGTAGCCCTTACTGGGACCCCTTCACTAGGCGGCCTCTCTGTCCATATGTTCTGCATGGGCCTCTGCTTCACCAGTGGTGGATGGTGAGTACCCACTGTAAGAGACCTGTCGTGCGAATCCCGGGTTTGTGAGCACTGGTGTACCGGTATGTTCCCTGTGCCAGGCACTCGTAACGCTGCTTTGGTCTCAAACTGTGCAGAATCCTTGCTTTGTAACGACCCCCGAAGATCACCCAACCTTAGACATCCCATGTCCCTGAGTAATCCACCACATGAAATTCCTGAAGTTTTAAACAGATCACATAAACACCTGTTACTCCCCTCCTTAAGAGCTTCCACCAAAGGTCTGCTTCATTCCTGTCCCTGGCTACTTTTGTTCAGTGTTTGTCTCAAACCCCATGCCCTCCTGCCTTCAGAAGCGACCTGCCAGGATGGTGGTGCCCAGCATGTCGGCACTTGCAGTCTGCCTGCGCCAGGGAACGGGGCGTGCTGTTGTAGATGGAGTTCAGACACTTCAGGGAGTAACTTCTGTCTGTCAGGAAGTTACTTCCTCTGAGCCGGGATGAGTTATTGAGTCGCTGCATGCTCCAAGTCTGTTTGAATGCAAAGTTAATGGAAGGGGTTGTTGGAATTTAGTTTCCTCTGTTTTACTTTGCTTTTAAATGGGATGGAGCTCATGTGGTGTGTTTTCAAGCTTCAGCTGAGACTCGAGAGAGTTGGTCCACCAGAGCGCATGCCACTTGTTTCCTCTTATGTATAGCATGACTGTCTCACAAGCATAACTTGTGAGAACCCATACTTTACCAGTACTTAATGAATACAGTTTTTTGTGTCCGTGTCCTAGACCCTTGTGCACCTTCACCAATGCAAATGGTTATCATGCAGTCCGTGTTTCATTAATGAGATGTAGTGTATGCTTCTCTGTGTTTAAAATAACGTAATGTATTAATGATCTTATTTGGAGTCCTTGCTGTTCTAACACCCAGGATCTATACATCTCTTGCATACTTTCAGCTGCTGTCATGACAACCCAGCTCTGTGGATTCCTACTTAACCTGCCACCCCAGCAAGTCTTCCCTATATGCTCTTCATAACTCCTATGTGATTACATCAGAGTACCAATAATGAAAGGAGGGCAGGGAGACTCCACTGTGAGTTTCTTTACCCAGGTCTTTTGTAAATCCATGTCTGTCCTTTTGTAGATACCAACTGTTTAGGAATCACTGCTCTGAGTAGCCATCTTGCTTTGCATTGTCCTGTATCTGTTCTCCATCCCAGACCACTATAGGTTACAGCATCAGCTTTGTGCCGTTTCACTCTTTCGCTGCCGTAAGAGAGCTGATTTCTGTCTGTGTCTCTCTGTAACAAAGTATTACCTTGTTGTTGTCATATTTTTTAATTGTATTGCAGAATGTTTTGTTGAACAGATTAGTGCTACTGTCTCTGTTTTATTAGTGGAGGAAACTGAGGCAGGGCTGAAGATTTTGCCACTAAAATGTTTTCCAGTAAGCACTTTGATTCCACTTAGTAACCAGTAGATCACTTCACCATCACTTCACCTTTCTTCTCCCACTTCTTACTTTAACAAGAATACAATAGCAGATTAAGTAAAATTATTCATGTTTTTCTAAAATTTCTATGTTTGCTTAAATTTTCTTCAGGTTTAGTTGCTAGACTTGGTGAAAAGTTGCTGCATCAATGGATTTCTGAAAATGGCACTGCCATTAAAATTAGTGATATCATTTCCGCTTATTTCCATGCTTGTGCCAGCATGCATGGTTGTACAGATTGAGAAATGATCTAATCATAATTTTTTTTTCTCCTGGTTAGTTTTCACAGAGACTGGTTTCCTCTAGATCACTGCGTGGCTTCACAAACACTTGTGCCTGCGCAAGTCTGAAGTGGGAATAAGCAGACAGATGGCAGAACTGCTGCTTTCAGCAGCCCTGTGAGCTGATTATGTTTGTGCAGTTGGGGAAGCAACTTTGAAAAAGTTGTTCATTATTACATGTAAAATTCTGGGTCGGTGAATAAATGGCTCCTAAGTGTTCAGAGGCGGCATGACTTCTAGCATTCAAAAGATTTGCAGGCGGTCTTATCGATAACTGGGTTAGCTCACAAAGGTACAGTATTGTCTTTGAAGCTGAGCAGCTTCCTGTACAGCAAAAAACCTGAATGAGAACTGGCATTTTTCAGGGAACGTATGTTGTGGCTTTCTGCCTGGAATCTTTTGGAGGTTTTGTCTGTAGACCAAAATACCTGTTCTAAGACTAATAGTCTAAAATAAGAGTTTATATGTGAATTCTTGAATTTATTTTTTTTTTTAATTACATTAATTGCAGGAAGGGTGAGAGACCTGTAAGCAGGTATCCTTATACAAGCATGACTCATTCCTTGCAGGCCTTTGAACAATAAAACTGGGCATGATCAAAGAAAAGCAGGTGGCTGAATCACTTGGACAAGGGGTTCTGATGTGTTGTCTTTTGAACAAAACCTGCCTGTGACACCTCCAGATTTTTGTAATTTCTTGATGCTAAGATCAGGACCATAGCAGGGCTCAAAGGGAAGGAAGCTTGGAGTAGTTCATAGAAATGAGAAAAAATGCCTGCTTTGAAAGGGTGAAAGTTTTGGACTCTGGCAAATACAAAAATGCTATTTCAGCCACGTATCTCTGACTGTAGTTCCTGAAGCACAAGGTATGGGGTGTTGGTCAAGGGTATTGCTCTTGTGTTGGAGAGAGTCAAAGATAGCTAGAAGATACTGAATCTGCCCAGTAGTGTCCTGTTGAGAACAGGCCTGGCAAATCTTTTCCAGCACAGGGTTCCCCTTCTTTTGTAGGCTTCCACTGATCTGGTGACGTTTTGCTCTATCACAGTGTCTTAATGGGAGAGCTTTCTTCTGCCTCTAATTTCACTTCACTTTGACTTCGTCTCTAAGCCATTCCTTTCCTTCTTCATCGGATGTGTTCTACAGGGTGTGTTTTTTCCCCTTGCTGCTACTTGCGGTGGCTCTCAAATCATAGGTGTGTAAGGAATGTAAAAATTATCTTGGAGGTGTGAAATCTGATACAAAGTTTGAAAACTACTGCCCTAGATGAAAATATTCAGTTATACAAAGGTCATGTAAACACTGTTTTTGAAACTTAGTTTGATAAGTAAAATTATGGACCACTGAAATTAATTAAAAGCAGTTTTTTAAGAAGTGGCAATAGAAATAAGTTGTAAGGGTGGATACAGGAACAATTGTAAAAACATTTTACCCCACTCATTTAGGGAGAAGGGAAACTGAGTAGTCTTTTTCCTGTGTTTCTTACCTGACAAATAACTTGCATCCTTTTATTTCCTTTCTGGTTTGGTCCTGTGCAACACACCCAGTGCCTCCATGATTGGTGGAAACAATGCCATGTCCTGCCTTCCATTGTGGAAGTGAAAAAGGGCCACCCACCGGTGCAAAAGGGCTCATGGCTCACACTACTCACTACTGTTATTCTTCTAGTAGGAAAGTGTTTGAGCAGAAGTACAAGTGTGTGTAAGAAGGATGGGAAAGGCATACGAAGAGGAGTTCAGTTGGAGTTGTGCAGTGGAGAATGAGCAGGACTTCTTAAAGATTCTCCCATCTCTGCTTACTATAAAGACTTCCATTGGCACACAGAAATCACCCTTCTGAGTTTTTGATCCTGCACAGTGTCTGCTTCAGGCTCTTCAGCTTGTGTACTTAATTCTAATGTTGACGTCTTTGTGGGGAAGATATTGTATGGCTAACCAGCAGGTTAGCTCATTTGCCAGTTGTTTGCTTCTTCCAGTTCCTTCCTGAAGGTTGCCTGCAAGTGAACAATATCGTTTTAGTGGTGATCACCCATACTTGACACGATTTGTAAGGCAAATCGTTTGTTCTGTCACTGTCATCTGGTACATGGTAACCAAGAACAAGATTTTGCAGTTGGAATGGCTGATGTGGCCTGTGCTCTGCTTCCTGTCTGACTGAGGAGCTCTTGGGATAGATATTTACCATGAATATCTTGCATCAAATGCCTAGACGATGGCTTGGTCATATCCTTTTCATCTGGCAGGAGCATTGTGCCAAGGTTGTTAAGTGGTGTGTATAACTGACCTGCCTACCTGTGACAGATCTGGTGCTTTAGGGAAGCATCAGATCTGCTGTGCCTGCAGAGCTCCAGCCATTGGGCAGAAGTGGTGAAGGCAACCATGTTCTTTGCTGTAGGAAGAATCTGTGTGGCTTGACCGACTTCTGTGATTGAAGGCCTCTGGATTAAAATAGTTGGACTAGATGATTGTTGTAGGTCCCTTCCAACTGAGATACTCTATTCTAAATATTTTCTAAATATTTTATTCCCAGTCTTAACCTAAAGACTTAGAGGGAAATCCATAGGTTTCTTTCTTCATTGATGGCTTGTAATAATTTTCAGCAACTGTTCCATTTGGCTACAGGACAGAGATGCACATAAGCTGTGGTGTTGACCTACCTGACCTTTGTATTTCATTATGTTTTCAGATCTAAGATCAGTCACTTTACATATTCTAGAGGGGCATGGGGTAGCAGTAGTCCACTATCTTAATTCTTTGTTAGTCAAGTTTGGAGACAGTAAAATTCAGTACAATTTAAAAATGTGGAGCTAGCTAATCCTGTGCCTGTTAGTTTTCACACTCTCAAAGGACATTCTGCTCAGAGGGAGTGTAAATTGAACTTGTAGTAAAGTTCTAGGGTTTGTTACTGGCCATCCAATTTTTTGCCTTAGTTACTGTGTCTTAGTACTATGTTGGCACTAGTGGTGGTCATTTGCTAGTAATTGAGATAGAAGTAGTTTAAAATCTTCCTGTATAGTCCCATAGCTATTTTTTTCACAAATGTTACTGCCTGATACTTTAAGACATTGAAGAGAGGTTAGATTTATCTGTAGGTGTGTACATGTGCTTACACACACACGAATCAAAATCTCATGGTTTGCAAATTTACAGGATTACATGCTTTCTCTCAATTTCTTGGTTTTTGGCTGCAGCCTGACTTCCTTTTAATTTCTACAATTTATTGTAATTTGAAATTGGAGACTTGTGCTTGGCTCCTTGTTTGCCTTGGTTTATGCTTAGTTACAAGCATTTTTGTGAAACTTTGCCTGAAAGCTTACCAAAGTATGAATTTCATATTGTCTTTAAAACCCCACAGTGTTCTTCATCCACAATCCTTACCTCAGTTGTGCTGTACCAACTGACATTACTATTTTTGATGTGAGAAGTTTGAAAGTTTGTTGTTTGCAGGACTCAGTTGTATGGCAGTGGAGACTTACTTGTGTGGCAGACTGTGCAATAATTTGTATTTATCGTCACACTCGGTAACATTGCACAACAGGTATAATGATTGCTTGGTCATGGCTAAGTATCAACACCGGTCATAAAACAAAAAGCACAGCAACAAAACATGCAGACAGGGAGATGTACGCTAGTGTCTGTGTGTCTGTCTGACTTCAATCTGTTTTTCATGTGTATTTCTTGTAGTTTTGCATAAGTTTCTGTATTTTCTTCTGACTTAGCATGGTTATTACTGTTGAACATCAGATGTTGGAATATGAAGAGGTGGTTCTTTCAGAGTGGCATTCTGTGGCAGACATTTTTAAAATACAGTGCAGTAGAAAATGTATATTTTGGCTGGTGTTGGCAGTGCTCAGCAGGGAATTTCCAGCATATTTGAAAGCAGGACTGGTGTGTGCATCTTGGTATAGCAGAGGAGGAAAAGGGATAAAGCTGCATGGTGTCAGAAAGAACTTATCTGTGCCAGTAGGTTCGTCTTCTGGTATCGTTGGTGAACAGAGTAAATACTGCTATGATAAACTCCAAATTAGGCTAACTATAATGTGAGGAGTTTCCTTCCTAAGCTTATTTCAGTGAGCAGTTCTTATGTTGAAATGAGGTATTTCCTATTAGTACAGGAGATCACATCATAGACAGTGCTAAGGATGGACCCTGGTTTTGTTTCTTCAGGTAAGAGCAGTCACTCCAAAGTTCTAGTAAATGCCCTCATTCACTGCAGTACTCATTTTGCAGCAGTAATTGCTCTCATACCCCTTGTAGGGTGAGGAGGAGTCAGCAGCCACCTCTCCCTGTGCCATCAGTCTGGTCATTCATTTTTTGTGCCTTGTGTTTTAGTTACATCATGTCTGTCATATCTTTTGTCATGTTTTCTTTTGCTCCATCTTTTACTGAAGATAACTTCCTGATAAAAGCTTCTGTTGATTTTGAAAATTCAAATTTTGTCATTGTTTTGACATTATATATTACTGTTTAACCTGTCAGCTTGTGAGAAAAATATGCCTTGGGTCTGGTTTTGACTTGCTTTGACTATGTGTCTATCGAACTCTAATATTCTCTTTTAGAAATTGTTGAGAAGTTAATGATTTAAGAATGTAGATGTTTTATTTGGAGTTACTAAAAGAGTGCCAAGCTCTGCCTCTTCTTCAGTTGTGAGTTAAACATGTTGTTTCTTTTGACACCTTCATAACTGTAATGTGCCACTGCATTGAGTACAAAACCACAAGAAATCTAACTATCTTTTTTTTTTTTTGTCATATCTGTTAAGAAACAAGTAGATGTAATCTAAGCATATGGGCAGTTCTGTTATTGAACCCTAAATTTCCTTTTAACTACTCATCTCCAGATAGAGAAGGAGTAGTTACTGTTGATGAAAACTAACAGATAACCGGTAGAAGTTTGGAAGACCAGTCTAGCTCAGTTCGCTTGGGTTACAGATCTAGGCTGTGACCAGTCAATGAATGAAATGTATTTATCTAGTCCATAGTTCTTGCTTCTCTCAAAACTGAAGCTATAATTAATGGAACAAGCTGTCTATTCTTACATTAAGTACTGTTTACAGTTAACTGCAGGTTTTCCATAACATCAAATTGTTGTCTTCAGAAGTAGAAGTGCTAGTATGCTAAGACAGGAGTTGTTGGAGCCATTTCTGTGGTAAGAGTCTCTATGGAAGGCAGGAAAGATGCAAGTTATTTAAAAATAATAGTAGACTTGTCAGAGTTTGGCCAATACAGAAACTGTTGCTAGGCTGGAGGCCAAAACAAGTCCAGTCAGGCCCTGACCCTCATTAGTAAAGCATTATGAAAATGCTTGACCTTTTTTTACTATGTTTATGCTCCTACAGAGTGGGGTATTATATTGGTACTCAGTTTAGCATTGCAGAATTTGCATTTACAGAGCAGGATGGGGCAGCTCTACTGCAATTAACCCTCAAATTCTCAAAAAAAAAGTCCTTAATAACAAAACACGTTAGGGAGTGCAATATCTATAAAATGCAGTGTAGCTGTTAAGTTGGTCCTAGAGCTGCATTCAGATAGCATGTAGTTAATAATTTGAACTTGGTTTGATACATTATCTAGATTTCCGTACTGTTAGTGCTGTGGTGTATGCTGGCTGGCCAAATGCTGTGGTGTCAATATCTTCCCTGGGCTACTCATATGACCTCTTAAAAAGCCCTTCATTTTCATATTGGGGATCTTGGCAAAAGGGATCATTGTAAAGAGCTTCAGTTAAGTCGGATGCCCCCCTGTTCCTTTGGCCACAAGCACTTTTTCAGTGAGATATCTGTTGATTTGTCTGGTCTCTTCATTTGTGCCGTCTCCACAACAAACTGTGCCCTTGTGTTTCTCTGCCCTATAGGATATGCCTTTAATGTTTGTGATCTGACTGGGCTTTCATAGCTTCCTGGAAGGCAGTCCTGCTTGTGAGTACGTGGATGTTGCTTTGCTGCACCGAGTGTTTGCAGCCAAGGTTATTAAAGTGCTAATTTCATGAGAATGACATCTTATGGAATGCAGAACAGCTCCACTGAGTTGTGGCAAGGTCACTGGGACAGCAGCCATATAGAGATGTGTATGTCTTCCCAGAGCACTCATGCCTTTCGTTCCTACAGGGAGGGAGTGAGTTCTCACAATCCTTAATGCTATAAAAATCTCATTTTATGCCATTCTTCCCATTAACTTGAACTCTGTGGCATTTTTGGCGAGGCCCTGCCTAGGGCTGTGGTGTTTGTAATATATGAGCCGTAGATAGAGTCCTGTAATTTATCCTTTTTCCCTCTGCCAGCAAAGATGTTTCTGCTTTAGGCTTTGCTGGCATGTGATGGTTTCCAGTATCTGCAATACTGCCTGTTTTACTGGGTGGTGCTTGGGAGTCCATGTTTGAAATGGAAGAGAAGGGAGGGAAGGATCCTTGTCATAGTCCTCTTCTAATCAGCACCAGAATTACTTTCCAGAGAGTTAATCACTTTCCTTGCTTTCCATGTGGCATTTTGCACAGAGGTGAGGATTATGTGGATAAAGGTGTAGAATTTGTGAGGTTTTGGATGTATTAGGAAAGGTGGAAAAAAGTGCGTGATCCTCCACTGATGGGCAATGGTTTGGGCCAACTAAGTAAATCCCATGGCTTCCAGCCCCTTTTCCAGTTGCCTGTGAGAATGTAAGGATTGGATTTTCCTTACCCAGTAAGTGAGGACAAGGATAAGTTCAGCTGCCAGCAAATGACAAGTTGCAAGGCAGTTGTTTTCTGCATAAATAAACGTGCTAAAAGATTGACTTTTGGGGAAGATGATGTGCTAGGTAGAGGTCCCTTGTAAGCTTTACAAGGAGGAAAAAAAAATTTTCTAGTCCTCAGTACTTTGACTGCCACATTAAGCAGGCAATGGATGCCAGTCAGAAAAGTGTCGCACCAGCCTTCTCTAATTAGTCTTTCTTTAGAGAGAGGGTATTGGAAGCTGAGGAGGTGGTTGAAAAAGCCACAGAAAAGGTGTAGAGTTGTAGGGAGGAGAGAAGCCCTCTTTGAAGCGTGCTGCAGTGCCTGAAGGCAGGTGAGTAATTGCGAGTGATGAATCGCTTAAGCATGAGGGGGAGCAAACCTTCAGGAAGCCACTGGCTCAGATGAAAAACTGCAAGCCAAGCAATGGAAGGCAGGGTCTGTTGGTGCAGTGTTGTACATGGAGTTATCCAAACTCAGAAGAACCAGATGAAAATGTCATATTAAAGCTAATTCCTATTAACATGCTGATAGAACGTGAAATTCTAGTGATTAGACTCACTCTTCCTTAAGAAATAGGAGCAGAAATCTGACTAGTTTGGTTCAACTGGAACTGAAAAGTAAACAGAGAAGAGACAGGTGGGAAAAATCTCATGTCTGATACTTGCCACAATGTCTGAATTCCTGTAAAATACTGGCAGTAAGAGTTGAAGATAAAGATTGGTGGTGTTCATTTGGAAGGAATGCTGGATAAAATGTTGTTAAAAATAAGGAGTTACAAAGAAGAATAAATAGAATACAAATATTCTTCACAGAAAAAAGATGCAAGTGAGACAGATAATTCCCATGTATTCTTACCATTGTGGTCTCTTTACCTCAAGGATGAATTCTTGTAGTCTGCTGTGCTTGGATTGTATCTTAGTGACTTAGAAATCTAAGCCACTGCAAAAAGTAGCTCCCAGTAATGCCTCTTTTTGGGAGAATGTGTAATCTGTATCTGTGCTTCAGGTTATTTGCTGCCAGCTGCTGTTTCTTTCTTTCTTTCTTTTTTTTTTTTTTTCCTTCCTTTTCTCATTTTGGAGGATTTCAAAGTGTTAAGTTCTTTTACATATGTAATATAAGTGGCTTGGAATAATCTACTAAAAGGCTGCCTACTATTCTATGCCATTCTGCTAACTTAAGTGTGTTTTCTTCCTCTTCAAGTGTGTCATAGGTCTCAGCAGAAGATGAGTCTTATTTGTCATAAGCCAAAAATAGTTACATGAGACAGGATAGATGAAAATAAAAGAAAGTGATGAGCACTTTGCTGCTAGAATGTATTTTATGCAAAGTGGTTGGAAATAAGACACTTATGTCCCCGCTAAGTAAGTGGGTTATTCCTGAATGGTTCCTAGTACAGTTTCTGTAAATTTTTGCAGCCAGTTTGAGACAATTCAACTTACAAATTTTGACAATGTAGGTTATAGGTCTGGTTATTTCTGAAATTGAAATTTCATCTTAATTTAAAAAAAAAAAAAAAGTACTTTTTTTTCCTCCAAAGAAAAGTGCTAAGCCATTGAGACATGCTTGGATATTGTTTAATCTTAAAAGTTGGTATGCTACAAATTGGGTACGTGAGATAATTATTCTCCTCTAAGCAGCAGTCATCTAAATGTATGCATTACAGACATACATACGAAAGTCAAGCAACATAGACATAATAAGCTTTCTTGGTTGTCATTTTATGTAGAATGTTTAATGGAAATTGCTCTGGAGGAGAAAGCTAGAGCAGTCCGGAGTGGTCTCTGACTTTTTGATATTAAAATTTAGGTCTTTGGAGATGCTAGAAACTTCTTCAAAGAGGACATTGCAGATTGTTCCACAGGTAAGGCTTCTATTTGTTTTTAGGCGATTCAATTAGTCTAAAAAGAAACAGATAATCTTACATAAAAACATCGACTGGTCAATGGACCTCTGAGTGCTTCTAGGGTTTTGCATGTTCTCTCCAAATTCTCTGTATGTAAGTTATTTGAGGAGGCGAGAGTGACGTGATGGGTAAAGCACTGCAGTGAGGTTTGGGAGGTGTGTTTTCTTCCCGACTCTCTTGTTTGGTGGACAAACCTGGATAAGACCCTCCATCTCTCTACCTTGTATTCTTACTGGGGGAGGAAAAAAAGTACCCCAGCCTACTTTTCTTTGTTAAATTACTAGTGAGAGGGACTATAGAAGTTGGCTTCTGTTGTGATTGTTCTTTTCCTTGACTGGATTACTTGGCAAGGCATGCCAGGAGGCTCTCCAGACTTGGCTCAGGATATTTTTGCCTAAATTGGCAAAAAATTGGAGGGTTTTCTCTTTTCTTTTTCCTCTCCTTTTTTTTTTTTTTTTCTTAGCTGTTATCCGTTATATCTGAAATGAATCATGGTTGTATTCATGTTAGCTTAAGTCCTTCAAAGGCTGTTGTTGCTTCACAATTAAGTTACAGAATTCTCAGTATTTAGTTTTTTCTTCAGCATAGTTTTCTTCATTTGGGCGCTCTTAGTTGCAGTATCCTACTTTGTTTTTTGAGACTTCTGATCAGTGAATCCTTTCTCTGAGAATACCTTCGACAGTTTAAAGTTTGGTAGCACAAGTCAAAGACAAGACGTTCAAAAAATCGTATTGCATAATTGTTTCTGCTTTAGACATCCTGCTCGTCCTAGTAGTGTGAACACCGTTCTTTTATGGACATTTTAGAACTGAGAAGAGGGTATAGTTACTCATTTACTGCCCTGTAGAGCTGGTGAACTACAGTCCTGTGGTGAAACAGGATTCCTTCATTTACTGAATGCTGAAAATTTGAGATGAGCAGAAAGAGAAGGCAGAGCAGCAAAGAAGGCAAAAGCAGAGACTGTATAATGATTCTTCCCCAAATATTTTTCTAGTCTTCAACAACTTGCAATTTGGGATGTCTTCAGCCAGGAGTGATGCCTTTCATCAGTACTACTCGCTGACATACCACCTTCCCAGCAATGGGTAGGTTCTAATGACATTTTAATGAGGTGAAGTTGGGAGGAAGATCAGAATGCTATACAGGAATGATTGAAATACTTTAGGGGCTATACTGTTAGAAATGGGTTGATAATCAATATTTTACAGAGCAGCTTCATGTACTTTAGGAGTAATTGAAAAATGGTTCTGTAAGTTAGGGGTTTGTTTCTCTCCTTAGTGATTTCCAGGTATTCGCAGTTGACTGCCAGTTGTCTCAGCCTTCATTGTGCAATATATATGTAAACAGCGAGTCACTATTTTAAAAAGAAATTATCAGTAAAAATAGAAAATTATTAGATACAATTGTGCAAGAGGGTGAGTGAGTTCTTACTTGTAAAACTTAATTTTATTCCTGAGAGGAGGTTCTGCTCCTCTCAGGAGAAACATTTCTGTTTGCAGAGCAGGGCACCCAGGGTTCCTGGAAGAAGTGCAAGATGAGCTTGCAAAGGAAGATGAGAAAAGCTGGGCTGCTTTAGAGGATCAGAACAATAGCTGAGAGGTACAAAACTTGATTGCGGGGTGCTGTGTATGTGTATACGTGTATATACATGCACATATACATACTGCTCTGTGTGTGTTTACACACATAAAAGTTTGTGTGTGCATATGTAGGTGTATATAGAAAGAGAAAGACTAAGGGACACAAATTAACTGTAGAAACTAAATGCCAGTACTGCCACAAGAACTAAAGGATATAAAATGACTGACAATAAGATTTAGACTTAAAGTGTAAAGTTTCTACTTGCTGGAGCAGTATGGCTTTATAGTAACTTTTAATGGGATTAGTGAGGGCAAACAATCCAGATAGTTTAGATGGATCTTGATGACTTTATGGTAAGAAATATATGATGTGTTGCTTTTGGTAGTAAGCTTAATAGATTTAATAGTTTCTACTTCTGGTACAAAGTGGAATAACTTTTTTTTGAGTAAATTATTTGTTTTAGTGTGAGTTCAGAGATGCCCAGGTTGGCTCACTGTTACCTGTTTATGTCTAGCAGGATCACTAATTTAGCATGTGGAGTTTGGTTTCTAATAAACTGGTCTTTCCACCCTGCTTTTGGCGTGAATAAGATTTATGTCTTCTCAAGGTGGAAATGAATAGAGGTAAACGTTGGTCAATAACGCAGCTTTGTGGAGGTAATGAATTTGGAGAATATTATGTGTATAAATAATTTTACACTGAATTGGAACTGAACTGTAACTCAGTAGCAGTTCGTGTTGAACAGGGAATGGGATATTGCTTTTCTGAGCACAGTATCTTTGCTGTTAGTAAGAGGGATTGCCAGAATAAAACCGGAGGGAATGACAATTCAAATGGCAAACAAAGTATTTGTTAAGCAGTAATTTTTTTTGAACTACTGATACCAGAGGCTTTATTATTTGACTTCAGCCAAATAACAAAATGGATTTTGGTTTGCACAGCAATTCATGACAGCAAAGAAATGGAGCAGTTTAGGAGCACAGGTTCTATGAAAGGGAGTAATGAGGAGCTGAAATGACAGCCTCACCCTGAGGTATCTGGGGAAGTCTGATCTTACACGTTTACTTGGAGATATCAGAAGACTTCACAATGGTAGGTTTTGAAATTGCGGTGTGTTAACAACTTTTTAAGCAAAGATGGGTTTTGTTGAGTTTCTTGCTTGTTTTTTTAAAAAAATAAGCCAAAACCAGTGAAGTGAGATATCAGGTGGTTATTGCTCCTACAGCTGATAATATGTTCATTGTTTATGGGTGTTTCTAAATAGTTGTTCTTCTGTTTCCCCTCATCCCAGTTGAGGTCTCCATGAGCTGAAGGATGGCCACTGCTACCTGTGTTTTAGGCCTGGATGTAGTTGAGGTAGTGGTGACCTCTGAGGAGATAAAGCTGAAAATGGTGGTCAAAAGAAGAGTTTGGCTTCACACATGAGGTGAACTGCTGAGGGGGAATGTGTCACCTCCTGTTTAGGGGTATGGCCTGGCACAGAGCTGCCTGCTGTTGATGGGGTGGATGCTGCACCAATGGCTGTACCTGAACACAGACATGTATGTAAATCCATGCTCTAGTTTTCAGTAGAACTTGCCAATTACAGTGTAGACCTATCTGTCACAGGTTACCAAAAGAAAAATAGGTGTGAACTTTTAGCTATAAGGTCTTGAGAATAAGATTTACAGCCTGGAGTCTGGTCAGTGAGTGAGAGGATAGTTGAGTTCTTCTGCTTTAGAAGATGAGAAAATAGGAGGCCTGTCACCTTAAAGCAATTCAATAAAAAAAAGCAAAAGGGAACAACTTAGACTTCTGTTTTCAAGAAATTTATAGCCTTTTTCATAATCCTTTAAAAGCTATCTACCATTATAAATGTGTTGATTTTTAAAAATAAATAGTCAGTAGGATGGTTCAGTCTTTAGACCTCTGGAATAAAGATACATCTTCAGTGGTTTGGACTTTAGAAACTTCATTGCCTAATCAATGTTAATAACAGCAAAATAATACTGCTCTTTAGGTCAGTGTTTTGGTCCACAGCTGTCTTATTTCAGTTAATTCCTGCAATGATTGAGTTATGGTGTTGTGGGAACTGGTTATGGTAGTGAGTTGTTGGGGTCTTTTTGGTAGTATATCAAATAACTATCTTTAACAAAACTAGCAATTTTTATAGTAGGTATTTTTGTCACACAGTTGTAGCAAACAGTATTTTCAGAAAACTCCAGTATTACTTTTGAAAGGCTATGTATTTTGCTGGTGCACAACATAGTTGTAATTTTGTCTTCAGAAATGTTGCATAATTTTAAAAATTAATTTGAAAATGTAGTAACCATTTTATGAAAGGAAAAGGGTATCTAGTGAGGAAAAACAAAACATGAACATACAGTTCTTAATGGGTCAAAACTAAAATGTAGCCTGGTTATTTTTCAGTGTTTGCAGGCTGGTGAGACGTTTTTTGAAATTCAGTTTTGACGTTTGAAAAGATCTTACTGAAGGTGTTCTGTACATATTTATGAGAGACTGTTTGTATTTCATGTGGTGCATGAGGGAATATTTAATTTTAGAAAGAAATATTTAAGCTTTGTTGTGGAAACACTGTAGTTTCTTTGCCTGAGGTTAATTCTGGGTCTTCCAGAATTTTGTTTTCCTTTAGTATTGTTAGCATTGAATGGCTGACTGTCTTATGCAGTGTATTTGTGTCCTGCGAGCCACTTGAGTGACATTATAGAACCGGGCAATCTGACTTCACTCACATACCAGATCTATTGCAGGCATAATTAATGGTGTGACTGTAGTCTGCTGGTTTGGGAGACGAATGTGAGTTAAATGCTACTTTGGGATGAGACTGCATGCCCATGGCAAACAAAACGTCCTCATATATGTGCTCCACACCCTCACTTGTACTGCTTGCATTGATCAGCGTATGCTTGCGGTGCTGTTTCTGCTTGATAAGTCAGCAGCAGATACTCAACTGCTTTTTGTTAGGTTATTTTTCTGCTGAGTTGTAAGACTTTTTTTTTGCTGAGTCTTTAGCACACTAAATGCCAGAGCTGGCTTAAGGGATTGGGTCTTCCCATGCAGTCTGGGAAGAGATGGAACTCTTGCAACCAGACATTATTATTTTTAGGCTGCCAAGAACTGCAGCTTAAGTTGCTTTAACCTGGATTTGTTGTCTGCACTGAGAATGTAACTGCTCTCCTGGTTGAGACTTAGCCTGCTATTGCCTCCAGCAGTGCTAAAGACAGCAGTGGAGAGAAATACTGGAATTTCAACCTAATTTTTTTTTTTCTTGTGTGCATGTGTTCTCACTTCAGTGACTTTTTCCAGCTTTGGCACCATCAGCAGGTGGACTGGTGCTTGTGAGTACATCTAGAAGCTATGGAAGAAAAAGTAATCATATGAAAATCTTACTTTTCATGTTTTTGCTGTTAGCAGTATTGCCAATTGTTTGCCCTACATCCAATTCCCCAGTTATAAGAACAAACCTTATGGGCTGGAATGTAAGGCTAAACAAGGTTGTGAGATTTTTTTTATTTTTTTTTTTCCCCTCTGAGTTCATCTGGGTACATAATGGCGCTTTTAAGCACATAGTTGCAAATGCTGCAGTGTACAGCAAACCTGTGCATCGTGGGTTCAAGCTGGTGAATTCTGCCAGGAGCCTGCAGTGTGTAGCAGGGGAACGTGCAGGCTGTCACTGAAAGTCTCGAGCCTCTTCTGGGTGGCTGAAGATTACACTCTACAAGTTTTTTCCAAAATAATCCTGATTGATCCTTTTCATAAGACTGGCCGATTTTCACCCCAGATATTCAGTGGATCCAACAACTCAGTCCCCAAATTCAGGGGGTATGTAAGCTGGCAGCAGCTTGGGGTAAGAGTTGTGGTCTTGGCAGGATTTCCATTTACAGAAGCTGTACGGACTCTTTCCAACAGACTGTTTGTTTCTGTGCACGGTGATCTGATCTGCTATTAAGTTCCATCCACAGGGATGGAAATCACATTTGCTTTGCTGTAGTGTCAGTATTTTTAGGGTCTTTTGTGTGCACTGGAGTTACATGGCAACCTGTTGTCTAGCAGTTCTTCATTTTCAGGTTTGGAACTGTCCTGTAAATATCTAGTCTGTGAAGTGTGTCGAACTTGTCCCTTTAGCCTGATGCCTCTTCTGTACTTAATTCAAGTTGACCTGGTCCCTCTGACCTATATACCATAAAGATAAATGTGAAAATCTGCCGAGTTGCTTCTCCAACAAAGCCTAGGACTAGAGTGTTCAGTAAGCTTCTCTGCGTTGGTGCTGTCATCCCTGTACCCCTTTTTAAGCTTGGTCTGCAAGAGATCCCACTAGGTTTTCTAGTTGGTTTCCTGGTTTTGATGTAGTTAAGTAACTTCACACAGTGCTCCCCAAACATTTATAGTTTATTTACTTCTGACCTACCATACATTTTAGAATCTCTTCTGTTCTCACTAGACAAGCTTTCTTGTTTCAAAAGCTGACCTCTCCCAGATGCCCCCCTTAGCTTTCCTATGCAGTCACGCAGGGTATAGGCTTTTGTTACGGGGGTTTTTGAGGTGTTCTTTTGAATGCTTTTGTTTTCCCTTCTAACTGTAATGAATGTTTTACCTGGTCTTTTAATACAGAATTTTGCCTGCTTTGGGGGGTGTTTGGCTGTTTTATTTGTGGGGTGGTGGTTTTGTTTTTAACAGCCTCCAAGCTGTTGCAGTCATTTTGCTGTTTGGATCACTCCTCTTATGGTTGTCTGTATATTTGGGTGTGTTGTTTGGTTGATTTGGGGTGTTTTTGAGGGAGGAGTGGGTTGGGAGGATTACCAATGACTTGAATTATTTTTATTTTTTTTTTTACACTATTCCCTTTCTTGAAATTCATTATCCATGTGCCAAATATTTTTATGGCCTGCTGTATTCAACTACAATGTTGAAACAGAACTGTGTTGCAGGCACAGTTACAGAGCAGTATCCTTTAACTAGGTCTTGTATAGCCCTCAAAACCAAACCAAAAGTGTCATCTTTTCACATAGATTCTAATACTGATTTCCAAGGAAGCAGTCATTACTTGGGGGAAGATACTTCTTTAGATGTCATGGCATTGGGCAGTTGAGGCAAAGGGTCAGTTGTCCAATGTTACTACTTCTCCTAAACTGGTAACTTTATAATCTACCTGAACTGGTAGTGTGATTGATGATATGTCTTCATTACTTAATTATGCAACTTCTATCATAAGTTCTTTGGTTTTCTCTTCTCCTGTAATACTTGATGCCATTAAATGATTGTATGTCCTTCACATACAGTGTGATCTCCCACCTACCTGGTTTTAGTTGTTCCTGTTGGAATTTCGGAGCAAGCTGATAGTGTCTCGGTATTATACTGTATGGGTTTGTCCTCCTTCCACCAAGTCTTGGAGATACTTGTTACTTCAAGGGTGTCAGGTGAGGCCAAGCATTTGGGCTTCTCGTGTTACTTAGGAAATTTCTACCAGTAGCATAAAAGTGTTTGTAAGTTCCGAAACTCTTATTAGCATGCCAGTCTGGCTGACTCCAGCATGATGAATGAGCATGCATAACAAGTTCTTCCTGTTCCCGTCATGCCTAAATCCTTTCTATCTATATCCCTGACTTCCTATCTCAGTCTTCCTCTCAGGCCTTGCATGTGTAACTGGCAGCGTTTCAGAAAACACCGTGAAAATCCTGAATGTAGGTCTTCTGCCCAATAACCTGAGCTTACTCTCCAGAGCATCCATCTTGTGTTTCCATGCACTACTGTTACTAGCACGGATCCTGTGGACTACTGTTTTCTTTGCTGAATACTGAAGTAGTCAGTGTAAATGCCCTGAGAGGTCACTACCTTTGCGTCCGATGGGCGGTGTGCCAGCTGACTGTCAGATGCCACAAATGTAGCTGGCTGTGTGTCTAGTAAATTCGTCCAGTACCCTTGCCTGCTTCTTGCTAGTCTTTAAGTCTGTCTGCAACAAGGAGGATCCCAAGTTCAGCAGGACACAGTAATATGAGCTGGAGGGTGGATTGTTTCAAAGAGATTACCTCTGACCTGACTTAAGATCACATGAATGCTTGAGATGGCAAAAGACATGCTGAAGTATGAAACAGAAACCCAGTAGACAGTATGAGAGCACCTTTTTCAGTGTCATTGCTAGTTATTAATTATAAAGCTGCAGTAAGGTTCATATGAGGCAGTGTTCTGTGGCTTGATTAGGTTTTTTCAAACTTTTTAGATTGGTTCCCTTATAACAAAAGCATAACCCTAAACTTGTCAGTCTTAGAATATAAAAAGTGTGTTTATTTAAAACAAAATTACTGTATTGTAGACATCATCTCTTTATCTGTATCAACTTAAGTTTGATAAGAGACAGAAGGAACTGATGTCCCAGATGAGAATCAACTTAGTCCTATGTATTGCTGCCAGGAGTGGCGAATAGCAGATACCACTGGGAAGCCTGTAAAGATGTTGTATCCTTCCAGTAATTTTCTATACTAGAACCAGTGTCTTTGTTTTTATTGGTTGTCTAATTGTATGGCTAGTGACAGCATGTAGTAACCAGGGTGGTGCTCAGAAAATGATTCTTGGTGTGTTGTCTTGATGTCTGAGAGTAACTAAGGCATGTCTGCTGTGTACTAAAAATTGGGGCCTCAGTTAGATACACTGGCTGTATGCATTACTGCGTCATTCTAACACTAACCCCAGTTTATCCTTCTTCCAAAGGGTCATCTCTTTTGTGGCTAACACACTTCTCTGCCTAAATGCTAAGTGCTTTTTTTGTTAAGGTAAATGTACCCATGCTAACCTTGAAGAGCAGTTTTTTTCTGTCTTGTACTTTGCCTGATCTACTAAAGCAGCAATGTATCTGAAAGCTCCTCTGCTTTTTCCAGTAATTATATTTCTTTATAATCTTACTGCTGTTCCTTTTCCTTTAAGCGTACTGCACACATTTCTTCTTGTGGGGTGCAGATGTAAGCAGTCATCATCCCTGCCCGTTTTCACTGTCCCTTTTGCTTCCTCTTCTCTTTTTGAGCTGACACCCCTGCATGTGCTCCTGCATAGGGAAACAGAGGTGAGGAACAAGCTTGGTCTAAGTTAAACTGCCAAAAAGGAAAGAGAGATATTTTTAACTGGATCAGTTCACCAATCACGCAGTGTTTGTTGCAGAAGAAGAAAGGAGGCTATCTGTCTGGGGATGGGAGGGTTGGGTGAGGCTGTTTTTATCTAAGCAACAGCTCTGAAATCCGCTATTACTCAACCATCTATGCAGTCGTGTGTGATTTAAAGGGTGGAAAGATGCAGAGATCATCTAGTTCATCTCAAGGTGTGATATCTTTGTACTTTGCTGACTGACAGATGTCTGTCTTAAAAACATCCAATCTCCATAGCAGACATTATTTTCAAACCAGGGAGAACTCCCTGATTTTGAATCATCTTTGCAGCCTTAAAAATGCTGTCCTTCGTATGTCTTTTCTGTAATGAAAATACAAATTCCATTCAGCTGTAATTCCAGCTCTGTATTTAGTCTGCTTTTTAACTGTTGTCTCATTGGTTAAATTGCATGGCTAAATTCTATACAAATAGTGCAATCTGGAGTGCATTGATTTAATAGTATTTCTTGTGATCCAAAAGATTAATTTATTCCAGCTGTAGAGTTAGCGAAGTCTGAATTAGAGGGCAGATTCACATCTGAGGCTTGTTTTTAGCTTGTCTTGCAACATTATCATGAGCTTCTTCAAACCAGTACCAAAGTAATCATGTTTATTACATTTTCAAAGTTATGTATTTTTAAAAACATTCAAGTATATTGTAATGTGTCTTGTTATTGTGTAGTTCTTAACACTACTGATGTGTAGTGTACCTTTAGAATGTGTACCTATGCACTTGAGAGTGTGTAGTTTAACGTGAAGAAGAATCAAAGACTTTTAAAAGAATAGTTTTGGAGGTTTGGCTGAATTGCAGTTTCTTCTGTCAGCAGACACCTTGGCATATAAGTTTTGTAACATATTACAGCTATAAAAAAAATCCTGTGTAGTTCCATTGTTTTTTTTCTTTGGTTTCTTTAAATATTTCTTGTTCCTTTGAACTAAGTTCAGCTTAAGCAGAAAACTCCTGTGTGGGTTTATTTCTCACAGGCTTGGTGAATTCTCACTTACTGGCATAAATTTTTCGTTCAGCTATTTATGTTGTGTCCTTAGGTGCTTATGTCTCAGCATGCATTGTGCATTTGGCAACTAACTAAAAACATTTTAAAGGTCCAAATGGATGCTTTTATGACTGTATGTCTAGTGTCTTGTATGTGTAAAGTGTGTAAATATAATTAACAAAGTTATTTTCTGGATAAAATTGTGTGCATTTCTACCTACTTCTACTCATTCATCTAATATTTTGAAAGAACAATGTGTCTCTCAGCTGAAATGCATTAAAACATAAGTTATGATTTGTCTGTAGCAGCAGAATTCCAGTTACAGCTCTAACAAAATTTTATGTGACCTTTTCATAGCTACAGTGCCTGGTTTTCACTGCTGTCTTCACTAACTGCTTCAGGTAATATTTCAACGGAACAAGAAAAGCAATTGATGAGAACCCAGCATCCCCATTGCTAATGGTCACTGGCAGTTTACGTAAAAATGTCAAGTAATCAGAAGGAAAAATTCAGTATCTTCATTGGCAACGAGAACAGACTTTCTTTTAAGGTAGTATGTGTAGACTTTAAAGGTAGGAGTTGTGTGTGAAGCTGCTGTCTGAAATCTATGCAAAACAATATTCTCTGGCTCTTGGTTTCTAGTTAATATGCAGCAACTATTTGTGAGCATGGGATTGCTTACCCTCTTACAAGAATGGAAATGGTGCCGTGGCACCACAATTCCAGTGCCTAGAGAATGCTTTTTCCCTGTCAACTTTCAACACTGATTCTATGCCTGAATCATCCTGCTAGTGATACAAGGGGAAACATTGTCCTAGTACCTCAAAACTAATGTTTGCTGCATTCTTGCTGGTGACTTCTAAGGAAAGAAAGAATCTAGGAGCTGGAGCTATTCTTAATCTGATTTCTTTAGCATTGTCTTTACTATTTTCTTACAGGATAGAAGTTCTGGGTGCCTTACACAGCTTTCTAAAATATTTTGGATGTGGTGTTCTTACATCCAAACCACAATGTTTTATTTTATTTCATGGAATTTTAGGAGAGGGTTCTGCTGAATCCTTTCAAAGCATTAACTGCAAAAAAAAAAAAAAAAAAAAAAAAAAAGGACTATTTGAAGGAAAATGCTTTCACAGAAAATATTTCTGTCCCTATTCCAGTTTGTAAGTAGAATGATCATAAACTATACATGAAATCTTAGGTGGTACTGAAATAGTTTAATCTTTGACTTGAAAAGCTTCTAATCATGTTTTTAGGGTGACTGCGTTGCATCCTTTAAAATATTTTTCTTTTACATTAGTATCTCTAATTCTGGACTACTCTTTCCTCTGTGAGAGGAGACTGTATAGCATTGCTGGGGGGAGGATAAGCAGCGCCAGTCCTTCTAAGTGCTTGATAATTTGAACGCTTGTTAATTTGTTAACGTATTTGTTAATCTGACTACACTTGAACATAGGCTACATGGGTTTTGAGCCCATTTGTAGATATGGGAGCAGCATGTGGTTTTTAAGTTGTTCGCTTTCTTTCAGAATTGGGCGGGGAGGTAACTTTGGCTGGGACTCACACAGTTCAAAACACGGCTGAGTGTAGCTAAAGTTACTTGATGCAAACTATTTATTGGATTAAATGCAGTATTCTTCTGTTTTTTCAGTCTTGCTGTGATAGAACATAAAATCCTTTAGTGAATTCTGGGGTATAAGAAAGGTAGGAATAGACAGGGGAAAAATACTGGTTTTGCTTTAATAGTTTTGATGAATAGTTTTTGTTAACAAACCAATACTTTCAATGTATAATCTGAAGTTAGAGATGATTAAAAGAAGTATAATGTCTGACTAATAATAAAGATATCAGGAAATGAAATTATGTTTTAAAAAATAATTAAATATACCCCATAGAAAGGCATAAGCAGATGACTTTGCAGACTCTAATAATTTAATAATTTGTAATGACACTGAATTGATTTATTAACTTCATAAAGTCTGATTTTTCTGCTCTGGTTCATAATTGTGCAATTGGGGAAAAACAATTTGCTTAAGTAGGTCAGCATAAATGTGAACAGTTTTATAATATAAATATACATATTGTTACATAATTTTATTAAATGTTACAAATGATGGTGTCTTAGTAACCTAGAATACGTTGACACTTGTTCTTGGTTGCTTTTGACATTAGAGCAAAAGTTTATCTGAAGGTACAGCCCTTACTGTGGGTGTGTTTAATAAACCTGTGTACCGGCCTGAAAGATTAAGCATTATTTTGATAAGAGCAATTAAGTCTTCATGTTTGCATTCCAGAATTCAAAATCCACTTTCTTGTAAGGTTTTACTGAGTTTTTTGGGAGCATGCTGAATGCTCCGGAGGCTTTCATCAAAATGAGGGTTCCAGAATTTATGACCATTTAGGGAGAAAGGCCTAAACCCGCACTGACAGGTAATGGGCATGTGGAACACAGTAACTTGAATATTGCTTTATTGTTTCTCCTCCCTTTTCAATAGCTGGTCACAGAGATTAAATATGAAAAAGATGTAGGGAGGACAGAAATGGAAAAGATGGAAAGAAGGGGGGGGAAACAAAGGATGAAAATACATGAACTACAAAAATGGGCATAATGGGCAAAAGAATAAATTTTGAAGTGTAACAAGTTCAGAGTCTGGAGGCAGGACTACACACTTCAGCTGTCGGCTCCCAAATATACAAATTTTGAAAAGAATTGTTTATACCAATGGTATTTGGTGTTGAGACTGAGTGCCCTACTACCTCTCCTAAGGAGATATAGAGATGTATAGAGATGTATAGAGATGGGCTTCTGTGGCTTCTCTGACCCTGTCATTCTGGTGCTGGGCTGCCAAAAAGGCTGGAATCTCATGGGTTGGAGGATTCCTGAGCTTGGTGAGAGGTGGGAGCCAGAAAGTCCAAACTCACACTTGCTCTTCATCACCTTTACCTTGCACAGTGTCAATAGTGCCTGTTACTGCTGTGTTTCTGTAGTGTTTGTTGAATAAGTTGTGAAATTGTTTTGGTCATTTATTCCTGTTCTGTAATACCTTGTCACATCTCAAATTGTGTGAGGCTGGTCACGGTGATCAGAGTGTTACCTGGTTATGGCTTTGTTACAAGACAGTGTACAGTTCAGCAGTTCCTGATACAGTGCTTAATAAAAGCCAGAATCAACTAGGCCAAGTGCAGAGCAATCCTATCTGTTTCCACACATATGGCACTGGGCTGCTCAGATAAGTCTGCTTGCCAGAAGGACCTGAGGGAGGTTTGTCCTTAGGCTGCATTGCTTCCTCTAGACCTTGTAGGCACCTGAAATGGAAAGAATGTGAAAAACAATAAGCCGCCTTAAAAAAGTAAAGTTGATTATTTATTGTTTTCTAGTGTTGAAATAGATTATTTTTTGTTGGCTCATCTGTTTTTGATGAGCGTGTTTGTATGTTTACCTTGCTGGCCAGGGCTTGGATAGGATTAGCAGAAGTTTACAAGATAGAAGGTTAAACCGACTAGTCATAGGTAAATATGGAAGAGCAGGGGATCATGGTGTGCACGATCACAGAAAGTGCTATAATAATGCCCTGGCGAGGAGCCTTGGCATCACAATTGCTCTGGTTTAAAGAGGCTGTAACTCGTTGTTCTCATTCTGGTAGTTCCTTTTTGCTTTGTTAGCTGCTATTATTTAAGACTAGCAAGGCTTGTTCTGCTCAGCATTCAGAGGAAGACGAAAAAGCTCTACTTTTTCCCCACTGTTCTTTTACTTCCACAGTCTTCTGGAGGAACTATGAATTTTCTATTTTACTTCTTGCTTTTTTTCTTCCTCCTGTCTACTCTCAAATCATGTCCTCCCCTCCCATTTTTGTGTGGGTGAAGGCTTCGTGCCACTGCTCTTCATCATTGCAAAGAATATTTTAAAATTGAAATGACTAATGGTTTCCCTGTTGCTTGTGTGATTCTGACAAGAAATAGTAAACATACAGCAGTGTTAACACAGCCTGTTGCTAAGATCGACAGTGAAGGTACCGGAATAACTGTGTGATGTTGCATTGGCTAATACTTCGGTCATACTTGGAAAGCTGTCTGCACAGCTGTACGAGCTAGAAGTATTTTGAAGGTTAAAGTTTTATTTCATTTTAACTTTTTTTTTTTAATTCTTAATTAAAAAAACTTAGCCATGCCTATACCCTTTTTTGGCCTTACTGCATAGCATCTGTGTTGGATCCTCACTTAAAGTTGATCTTAATGTCTTGGAAATACAAATAGCTTTAGTGGCTGAAGTACAACCCTAGGGATTGGTGTTTTCAAGTTACTCAATTCTAGATGACTTAATTTAACTTAATGATTTAGCAGCTATATAGATGTATAACCCTGATATCTGCTGATTGAGATATAAAACTGCTTAATGATCTTGGGTTTGTGGTGGACAAGAACTGCATTTGGCACATTGTTGGAGCGTTGTAATTTAAAGCGGTATGAGCTGATTAACCGGTATGTCCTCTTGGTTAGTGTGTGCATCCTCAGCTGTGCCTGTGCAGACACTGTGACAAATCAGTCACTCATACAAACTCAGTTTATACCCAGTTGAGGTTGTCATTATGGTTGTTTGGGGAAGAAACATTCCATTTTAGAAGACGACTCAGGTGTCTCACCCTTAAACAAGATATGTAGACTTAACAATGCATCAGTAACCCTGAGCAATAAGCAAGTCATTAGATAAACCTGTATGGAAGGTATCATCCTGAGGAATTTCAGATGCCTTATGACCTCTGGTGCTACGGACCAAGTGCTCTGCCCGTACCACCCCCAGGAGCATCACTGTGGAGGATGTTACAATTTTGAAGGTTGTTTCTTGAAAATGCAGTTTCTTGAAAATATCGTGCTGCAAGTCCTTATGTTTAGTTTCAAACACTTGTGAGCTAGCAACATTAAAAACTCTTTTGAGTATAGAAGTGGGTAAAGCCAGTTTTGTCCTGAGCTATGATTCTCTGCTTGTGTAGAACGTGACTTTGTTTTTTTGAAGAACTGTGAATATTCAGATCTTTTTTTAGTAGTGCTAAGTAAGCCTACATAACCAGCTTGCGTGATACCTGAGTAGATCTAGATTTTGTTGTATGTAAATATTTATTTTAGCAAAGTGAACAATGAAGTTAGGAAGTATGTCATAGAAACTAATTTGTTTCGTGAAGTTGATGGATAGTCTTGTGAGTGTTTGAGGGAGAAGGTGCCAAAACAACAGCTTTGTAAATATGGAATAGTTTTTGACTGAATGTCCAATCTGGGCATACCAAAAACTCGTAGGCACCCTCCCATAAACGCTTGTAAATGGTTACTTTTAACTTCTTTTCTGGAATACTGCCTGTATTGTCTCAGCTCGTCTAATACAGTACAGGAAAAGCAGCACTGGTCCTGCAGCCAAATGAGCCACATCATCTTGCTGTGTTTGTGAATTTATGTCCATTTCTAAAATGAATTTTAGTATACTGAATGCAACCTTAATTAAAGTATTGTAAGTTCACCTTAGAAAATGACCTACCAGTAAGTAGTCCTCTTATTTTTAACCTAGTTTAAACAAAAGCATAATCAGGGTTTTCTTAAAATAGTAGCTGCTTTATGACCTTCCTTAAGATTAGCTGCTTAGCTAAGCAGAACTTGCTAACAAATTCACACCTAGCAGCTCAGGTTTTGATTGTGAAGCTGATCTCTCTAGGGCATGTAATGACTTCAGGAAAACCACCAAATATACTCAGTCTGTTTATACGGGTAAAGAGAGAAGTCTCTAAATGTTTGTTTCTGAAATTCAGTAGTTGGAAGAGTTGCTCATTTATCATTTAATCCTGAGAATAACTGAAAAAATATGCTCTACCCTCCGAAGTATTTAATAACTTTTTCAGTAATTATAGAGTATTTTAAATCAAAAAATTGCAGATCTAGCTTCCAGCTTCTGAAGCCAATAGATTTGTGGTGACTATCTTTGGATAATCATGTATTTGCTGTAAGGAACCTTCTTCTTTGACTAAATGTGTTGAAGAGGTAATGCAATATGTGGTGTTTTTAAGAATCTGAGATATTTCCCGCAAGGAAGAATAATGCTATCACAGAGTAAATTGCCTTCTCTTTGGGGAAATCTGTAGTGTTTTTTGATGTGATCCTGTCTTTGTGAATTTTGCTAGTTAAAGTCATTATTCTAGTAAGTTAGGGGGGTTTGTGTGTGTATGTGTAATTGGGCACAGCCAGGGTAATTGAATTCAGACACCTTACAGAGTACCTACATCTTTTTCCAACTGTGTAAAAGTAGCCAAGCAAGTAGTGCTTTTTTAAACTTATGTCAAAATAGGTGTTAAGTGGAAAAACTAGCTTTTTGTTTGTCTCTAGGCTAGCTAGGCTGAAGGAGAAACTGAAGTCTTTAAGGTGAGCTAATTCTAGGAAAAAAAGTGATACTTAATCTTCCCCCAAAAGGCTCTTTATATTGGCTTTTGGAATAGGAAAAACGTCATCCATGAACTCTTCTAAATTTTCACTTCAGAGCCTACTTACAACTTGTATATAAATTGCTGAAGAAATTGGCTTGTATTCTTGATTCAGAAAGTGCTTGCACACTCAAGTAAATGTTCAATAGCACCTTGAACCTCAGTGAAACTAGTCAGTCTTACATTCTTTGTGGTAATAAATTGTTTTCTGATCTTTAAAATATGCTCAGTGTTATGTATCTTCTCTACTCACTTCTATAATAGTGCTACATAGAAGGAAAACATGCAAAAGTATAAGATGAATGTGTTTTTTCTCAGATGTTTTTTTCCTGATCCTGAAGGTTTGTAATGACAATTGTCTCTCCTGCAATTTAACAGATAGTTTTGTGTGTGAATTGTCCCTTTGTTCTCTTACATTGCATCATACGAAATCAGAGAGTTTACAATAAGCCGTTTGGTCTTGTCTCTTGTTAAGAGACAGAATCAAATATATTTACAGTATTGCTGGCAGTGGCCTGGTTTTGAAGGCCTTTGAGGATACACTGACGATGGCAAATTACATCCTCTCAGGCAGTCAGTCCAACAGTAGTTTCTTATTGTGCAGATTTTTTTAATTGAACATTTTACAGTTTGGGCTTCTTAGTATCTTCTGTTGCCAGACGTTACCCTAAATCTCCAGGTTAGGTAGCTGGCCAGTAATTTCCTTGTCTATCTTCTTATAAATTATAGTTGATTTTCCTTCATACTTACTAATATTCATATGACAGTTTGCAACATGATTGTCATCATTGTGCCTCTGGTGCTTCACTGTTTTTCTGTCTTTCTTTTCAATAACCTGATTTATTTCCAGTTTCTCCAAGTGAATCTATTACTAGGATGGTTAGTCTTTTTTGCACTTGTGCCCATTTATTTTGAGGAGATTTCCTTTTGTGTGAGGAGCTACTGACTTGCTTCCTTTATTTGCTTGTCTTGTCTCCCAGAAAGTCTTACGTATTAACTATCTACATTTATCAAATTCTGTCTATAAATTTTGGGTGGTGGGATGTTTCCATTTTTCCCTTACTTCTCTTTGGAGTTTCATGAACTCTTGTCTTGACTTGCCTGTGTCTTCCCAGATTTTTTCCAGAATATACCTGGTAAACTAAAATGTCCTTGCGGCAGGTTTTCTGCTGGTATGACTGTTGCAGAAAGGCTCTCACTGGAGTTTGTTGTTCACCAGCTCCATAATATCATCCACCGAGTTTCCCTCTTCATCACAAACTAGATACTTTCAGCATATCAGTGTGCATGATCCTGCCTTCGTTACTAAGCTGTAATCTCTTATATTGAGCAATGGGATTAGCTCACTGAATAGTGACATCTGGAAATGCCACAGCCTGGAGTATAACAAAGTTTAGAGCGCATCAGTTAACAGGAAAGCTGCTTTCCGTGATTCTGACAATGGCTGGTGTTGCCTGTGCAAGGGATCGCAGTGCACTGTTTTAATGATAAAATTTTAATTTCTCTTTCTCCAGATGCTTCTAGTTTGAGACGGCATTATGTGAGGGTTTAGCATTATTTGAAGACGTAGCATGATTCCAAATAAGACAGAGTAGAGTCTATGTTAAAAAATATAAATGCTAAAATTTCTAGAATTTAGGAACAATAGCTTGTTCACTTGTGTAAAATGAAAAGGAAAGCCCTGCCATTGTAACTTTGCTTGTTCAGAGTACTTTCTGGGCCTGTTGTAGATTGGGAATCCTGGGAGCTGCAGTGAAAGCATTCTGGTCTTACAAAGGGATGAGCGTGTTGACTTTTCGAAGTGTTGGATCCTAGAGCCCTGGGTGTCAAGTAACATGAGGGCTGTAGAGACTTTCTTCTGTTTATAAAAGATGGTAGGTTAAATAAATAACTACAATTAAAATGTCCATCTAAGTATCATTGGACTTCTCAGTTCATGAAGTTTAATGCTTTTCACTTCAAAATCCTACGAGTTTTTGGGGTTGGGTTTTGTTTTTTGGTTTTTGGGTTTTTTTTATTACTTGGAAGTCTTCCAGGGAAACTAGAGAAGTTTTCGCTTTTTAGAAAAGTTGAGAAATATATTTTTGAATTGTTATCCTTCCTTTCCCCTGTTCTTCCCATCTTCCTCCCCTTTCTCTTCCACCCTATCCATAACAAGGAAGATAAACTTCTCATGGTGCCTGTGGTAGTACCAGAAGAAACCCCAGTGTATTCACTCTCCTTGCCTTCTTCCCCACACCCCAACTTAAAGAATCCCTTCACTTTTTATTAAATGTACTAGCAAATAACAAGCACTTTGTGTCCAGTGCTGCTTTATGTTAAAAGAGGCTATTTTTAACAGTGCTTTCTACATGGTGTCAGCGTAAATTATTGGTGTGCTGACTCTTACTGTGATAGTAACCGATTACTAAAATAGCTTGTGCGCTTTTGCTTTTAATCTAAATATTTTCAGTAATGTATAGCAAGCAGGTCAGTAATTATTTTAGGTGATTTCGATTGTAAAACATTAATAATATTGCAAAATTGTAAAGCATTAAGCACAGGGCTAAGCATGTTGTATAAGAGACTGTTTTGATGCTTTCAGTGTTTATATAGGTTTCTACCTTGTGACCTTCATATGAAGTGCTTCAATTATTCATGTTCAAGTTAAGTACAAGGCTATTCTAGTTTTTTCATTAATGAAAATAGCGTTATAGTAGCTGAAGTGACACATTGGGCAGAACTCTGATTGGATGACCCATGCTCCTGGGCTTCTGCTGCACATTTTCTGGCTAGTCGTTAAGGTCAGTGTTTAGGGTGTTGGAAATGCAAATATTTCAGTAGTCTGCCAAGGAGGCAGACTGTGTGTAAATGCCCCTTTTGATGACAGCAGTTGTATATAAAGAAGCAATATCAGTTTAAACTTTTGCTGTGTTGCAACTGAAAGGAGGGGAAAACGATATGTATGATCAGCTGGATTTCAAGGAGTCGTGCATCACGACCTCTGTAGCAAATGACTGAAGTGGTTGCCTGCTATTCGATTAGAGCAGGACAAGACTTTTCAACTAATAGTAAATTAGGCAATTACTGGGTAGAAAGTTTATACTCCTCAAGTTTCTTGTGAATTTGCTGTGGCACCTGTAAATAGTTTTAGATGGAAATATTTTTTCAGTCTCTGGCTCAAACAAATAAAAACAATCACAAAATACAGAACCTTATGAAAGAAGAATGATTAAGGTATTTACAGATGCTTTTAAGGTCTGGATTTGGTCCTTTCTTCTGTTCAGTTTGAAACATCTTCCACCAGCTTTCAGCTACTGAGTATTCAGGGTGTGTTCTGCATCTCTCCTGTTGTTAACACTGTCAGCAGGGTATGTCAGAGGTTTCTGGCACCACCATGGTAAAGCCATCAGACAAGTACACTTCCAAATCTCTTGGTTCAAGAGAGCTCACTCCCAAGCTTAGCTCAGAGGTGTTTTACTTTTTAATGAGATGCTTCACACTAAATTGAGTAAGAGAACTACTTGAAGATGATTGCTGGAGCCCTCCCAGGAAAGAGCATCATCTAGTTTGGTGAATGTTTTTTGGTTTTATTTTTTTGAAAACAAACAAGAAAAAAAAAGCCCAAACAAACCAATCCAGCTTTCATACTAGATCGAAAGGGAGCCAGAGTTAGAAAGGTGAGTGCACTCAACCCCAGTATGTTCTCCCACTCCTGTGGAATATTCTTTAAACAAAAAGAGGCCTTGGATCTCCAGTATGTGATGCAGATCCTTGCTGTATGTAATTGGTTAAAAGGCACTCCTAGCATCACATCTGCTGCCTTTCTGCATTTTACTGAAGTTTTTCTCTTCTGTTATTCTCTTTTCTTTCAAGTGCTTGGGGGTGCAAATTTTCATTTTAGGTCTAATACTGCTTTGCTCAAAAAACCACCTCTTTTTATTCTAAGAAAAACAGGTAATAGATGAAAATAAGGATATTTTTTTTCTTTTAGCTGAAAATTTATGTATTTCCTTGGCTGTTCTTGACATTGATCTCTGTGGAGCTTGGCGCACAGCCTCAGATCTCAGATCTACGGTTATGTTAGATGGCAGGTTCATTTGTGGGTTATTACTGGCTTTCAAATGCAAGAACAGCATTGCAGATTTGAAGAAGATAGGCAAACAGCTGAAACCAAGGATGCCAATAAAAAACAAAATAACCTGACTAGAAAGAAACAAATTCTTTTCTCTGCATAGCTTATCTAGTTCTATGAGCGAGTTTCCTATTGTCTTTTAGTGTAAGATGAGAAGTGCTCTGTGAAGTAAAAAATGTAGCAGCCTGTTTGTAGTTCAGAGATGGAAGCATTAATACAGGTGTGAGAACCTCTCCTGTGGTTCTGCATAGAGTACTGGATACTGATGTTCAAGAATTTAAACTGGAAAAAAGTGTAGAGAAAGAGCTGTGATGGTTAGAATGGAAGGATCCCCTTTGAGAGTAATCTGAGTGAACACAACCTATTTAGCTCAGAAAAGTGAAGTCTGAAGAGCCATATGAATTCTTTCTATAAATACTTTGTGAAATAATAACCAGGAAGGGAAGAGAACTTATTTAAACTAAAGGACAATGTTGGCACAAGTGTAGCTAGGTCCAAGATGACTGGGAAAACGCTTCAGCAGGAAATTGGAATGTTTCCAGAGATTCTGAACCTCAGTTAGGTTTTGAGGCGACCTTATAATTTTGTATTTTGGGTCTTTTGTCCCCATTATTTCTAGTAATTTTTAAGATGCAGAACATGGATGATTTATGAGCAGAATTATGTAATTATTCCTTAAGACAGGTGAAGCCCTGAAGGTTCCATTCAGCCTTATTTCTCGATTCTTTAAGAGTTAGAATCCCTTGGGTCACTGACTGCTCTGAACCTTTGCTCCGTATTACACATTGAAGACATCTGTGATGTTAATTAAGAAAAGTAATTCCATTTGGTCGGTTTATATCTTCTCTGTAGACATGCTGATACCTTCAGTGGCGTGTGAGGAACAGGGAAGCAAATGTTGGGGAGCACAGAAATTGAAATGTTGGAAAAGCATCTTTAGTCAGATTTTGTGATGTCTAGCCACAAGTGGTGGTTCATTTATCCAATGACAGAAGTTTAAATTTAGTCTGATTGGTATGTTTATACTACTACTACAACGAGTACAAAAATATATGTACATAGCCTTTACTCTTTCTGTTAGTACTCATTGATGAGGACCTTCAAAGTGTACGCAAATGTTTCAGTAATCTATTTGACATTTGGTGATGGTTGCTGGACATGTTCTTCTATGGTCCTTTTAAAGTAGCAGTAACAACGCATCCTGGAAAGAATTCCATTTTGACAAGAAAGGAAATGCGTATATGTTTCTGTGAATTGTAGCTGTCCACTGAGTGTATTGCAGCTAATAAATCTTATAATCCAAAGGTAAAGGTCAAGAGAATAATTGTAAGTCCAATTTGATACCATTTAGGGGAACTGGGATACCTTCCTTGAAAACGCTGGTAATTTTACTGCTGCTTGTTGATCTGAATGGAGAAAAGTGTGATGATCTGCATTCTATTAAATATTAGTCCCTTCAGGCTTTATGCTCTTCAGTTTTTATCAAACAATATGAAGAAAAAAAAAAAAAAGGTGGGGTGGGTAGGGTGGCTAAACAGAAATAAAAGGAAACCGAAATCTAAAAGAAAGTATGACTTCAGCTTCCTCTTCTATTCATCATCATAGAAAGAAGGGAACTTGTCTGGTTTATTCAAATATGGAGGAAGTTGCTCTACCAGCAGGTGGTAACAATAGGTTTTGGGAAGCTATGAGAGGATGGGATGCTGCTGTTGTGTTGGGGCTGTGGACTGGGAGGCATATCCTTTTCTGCCCTCGCACGATGAATATTTTGTGCCACAGCAGACAAAGTGAACAGGATGGAAGGAGAAAAGGAATATGGGCTATTCCTTGAGTGTCCAAAACCACACACACACACCCCCCTTGAATGTATCCTCAGTATAGTTACATTCAGCTCTGTTACACCACACTGTGATTTGGGCAGTTGTGCAGTGACTGGTCTTCTCACTTAATAAAGCTGCCAGCCTTAGTGTATTTTAAGAATCTCAGCATAGCTTGAAAGGGAGGTTCTGTTCCATGAAATACAGATAAATTTGCAGATTATATTTGGTTTTACCTCAGGTTAGGCTTCTTGATCTTTATAGCAGCAACTATGGACTGCATAGCTATTTCCTACTCTGTGTCCTTACTTAGAAAGAAAAACAAGATGAGTTCAGCGTGATGACTGGTACATCTGAGGAGCATTGTCTGATCAAACAACTTTGGAGTGAAATCAGCTGCACATCCTTAAGTGTGTGTGTGTGGTGGTTGCAGGTGCTCTGAATGTCAGATATGCACCTTGCTTCTGTCAGCTTTAGTGCAACGTGGCTGTAGTCTTCATATCAACAAATACATATTTCTGCCTGAATGGCCTATGACTTTTCGCAAAAATTAACAACAGATTTACTTAAGGATTTAAGGGGAAGATGCTCCACAGCTGGAGGTGCTGTGGTGTGGGGTAGCTTGGTGTGCAGAAATGTGAGCCTCTTTGTGGGCAAGAGTACCTTGTGTCCTTTTGTTTAATTGAAATGCCTTTATTTTATTTTATTTGTATTTTTTTTTAAGCCTAACAGTAAGGGAAAGTGTACTCTTTGTTTGTGTAATCCACTTTGATTTGTCTCCTTTCTGGAAAAAGTAAATTTTATATGCTTTTCTTCTCTATACGTTCCTTTTCATCTCAGGATTAGAAATCTAGGAGCCAAGTTTAGGTTTGTGTAGTTTTCTGGG
>VZRU01015067.1:33812-62228 GCA_013398155.1 Pedionomus torquatus
GTTGTTTTTCTTTTTTTTTTTTTTTTAATTGATGCCGTGCTCTACTGCAAGGACAGCTTTGGTCCCCAAATGTTGTATGGTTTGTCTCTTTCTTGTTAACTTCATGTATAGATGGTTGTAAAGTTGTTTGACAGTAGAAGTATTTCTTTGTAACTATCATACTCCTATAATTGAGACACATTCAACTTACTAGAGGTTTTGCTCTACTCTTGGTCATTTTTGAGATTCTTAAATACCGACTTGGGATTGACAGAGAAAATATCCTTTCCTTGGTCAGTTTTTTAAGTTTTGAGAGTTTTCCTAAATTTTCTTGTCTTCCAAGGATTTCTGGTAGTTTCTTGCCAACAGTCTTAAGGATAGAAGTATTTGTGCTCAGGTGGAGGGATTGTTAGTGTAATAGGGTAATGAGTTCTATATATACAGATGTCTAAGATGAGGCTTTTCTCATCCATAGGAGAAGGCTAGCCAAACCATTTCATTATGTCCATTAACTATTCTAATAATCTTATTTTCCATTATATCACATGAGCAGTCAAAAGAATTGTAAAGGACACTTCTAAATACTATAAGCTGCTCAGATGCAGTTATTTTAGAGATATGGCCCCCCATTGCCTGAAATAGAAGGGCACTGTTGCTGATATTTCATACTGTCAATTATGGCTTCTGTGATCATGTCTTTTTTTCCTTCCCTAAAACAGCCCACTGTTTGTAACGTGGAAGATTGGTCGAGATAAACGATTGCGTGGATGCATAGGTACTTTTTCCGCCATGAACCTACATTCAGGACTCAGGGAGTACACACTTACTAGGTAAGATTTTGTTTTCTGTAACCTTTACTTATATATTTAAATAGTCTACTGAGGAGATAATAGGTGTGCTTTGGTTTGTTTTGGGTTTTTTTGCTATGTCACTGTACTGATCAATGAAAACTTGGATCTCCTGTTGATGCTAAGTGTATTGCCTGGTTATTTGACTACTGGTGTCATGAGGCTTTGGTTTCAGTAAAAAAACGTAATTTCAGTCTTTTTTTTTTTTTCTTAATTGGTCTGGAAAACTACTCTTCAGTAGCTTATTATAACTGACTATTATAGTATTTTTTCCAGTGTTCAGACAAATTTTAGCCTTAATAGTTAATGTCAGGGCAGAAGACCAGAAAGTCAGGTTTGGGGATTATCCTATTCACGCTTCTAAAACAGCAGGTATTCTCACCTCTTCTCCATCAGGTGCTTCCAATCAGCTGCAGTTAATTTAATGCTACAAATTTCCATTACATGTTACTCTTCAGATACATCCCAGCCCCTGAGTGGGAAGCTTCTGGATGAGGGAGGTAAGTGATGATAATCCTTCACTCCCTGGCAGCATAATCCTTCATTTTTTGATCTACACCTAAATTCATTCACCTTAATATTGTTCCATTTCCTTTGCGTAGAGTGAAAACTAATAAGTTTATCACTAGAGCTAGTAGCAAGCTTTCTACTTGTTTTTTCTAAGAATTTTCTTGTTTATTTTCTAAAGAATCAATGGAATATTGTTCCACTCAGTGACAGTAGACTGTTTATAGCGCTTTAAAATAGAAACTACATTCTAGCATGTGTAGACCTCTAAAATTGTCATCACTTAAAGTAATTGATGCCTCCAGATCACTTTAGCTTTGAGGCTTTTCTCCATTACAGGATCTTCCTCTTTGCTGTTAAAATGCCTTGTCTATTCCAGTATTAAGTAGTATTAAAATTGGACATGTTCTTTCTTACATGTCTTTCTTAACAGTAGTTTGTTGCGAGCTGAAGTTCATTTCATGCTTTTCTCTGCTCAGCTTGAAGAAATCAACTGCTCATCTCCTGGAGTCCTTTATAAACTTCTGAAAGACCCAGTTACCTTTATTGTGTTGTATTTATTATGTGGTTTGGAAAGTTTCTAGTTGTGTCCTTTAAAACCTCAGCAATCAAAATGATCAATGAGAACAAGCTTATAATAAAATTCAAAGTAATTTCTGTGTTGAAGATTAAAAGCCTTAAAATCTTAACAATCAGTGAGCCAGACTGGAGGAGAAGAAACTTGTCCCCCATACTGGAGAGCATTTCATTTAAGTGTACACTTTTCAGTGCCTGATCAAGAACAATGAGCTTGTACAGAAAATTATTCCCTAAGACTAGGAAGACGGTAAGAGCCAAAAAAACCCAGTCATTGTTGCTCATAGATTTAGTTGTTGGTTGGTTTTTTTTTTTTCCATCTCACAAATCAAATAGTTCTGTACTCATGCCTACCTTTAGAAGGGATATAAGGTTTCTATCACTGGATTCTGACTCTGAAAGCTGAAGTCAAAATATATGAAAAATAATGCAAATTAAAGGGAGCAAAATATTTTCAGTGCAGTACTTAAACAATGGCCATGTGCTGTGGAAGTTTATACCAGGCTCTTCAGAGGACAGATAATTCAGCATTTTTCAGTATGAGAAATGGCATTTTAGAATGACCTATTTTTCAAAAATCTTTGTGAGATGATCAGTAGTTTTAAGATGAAAAATAAATTAGCAGCATGTTGGATTTTATTACCTTTTACTGGGAACTTTTTTGATGTCTGTGCCACCCAAAATGAGTGTTTTCTGTTGTCTAAAAAACCCCACAACAATAACAACAACAACCAAAAAAAAAACCCACCAAAAAAAAAAAAACCCACACAAAAAAACCCCAACAACAAGCACCCGAACCACAAACCCCACAACCGAAAAAACTCAGCTGTCGGATAGGAGTACTGAAATGTAAAGTTCATATCTGACTGTTTGAAAAAAATTGTTCCCTTCTACTATTCATTATTTTAAAAATTGAAGAGAGGGTTACCTGTGATCAGTTTCCTTCATGGGCTTAAGTCTTTTCAACTACAGAGCTTCCAGAGGAGTGTGTTGGAGGAGTAAATGAAGCACCTTTGAAATTTCTGTGAGCTTTCAGATCTTGGAGCTCCATAGGCCTCCCCAGGAGGGATCAGAAACTAGGACATCATAGCTGGTTCCAGCAGTATGTGGGCAATAGGCTCCTGCAGAAGTGGTGACAATTCCTGAAAGAGAAGAAAAAAAAAAAAACTTCAAGGAAAGCAAAAATTAAACAACAAAGTAGGTAGAATGAGAATGAACTCTTTACTTCAGAAAGTGAAACTTAATTAAACTTTTCATTTGAGGATAAAGGCAGATATTCTACGGATTTTATTTTGCTTTGACGCTGGGAGGCACTTTTCTTCAGTTGTTCTGAAGATACAGCGTGGATAAACAGAACCAGGGTGTTTGTCTAGTTCATTCTTATCTTCAGCACCTTCTGTGGAATCGTGGCCCAACTTTCAGTGAGTAAAATGGTACAGAACAACTGTTCTTAAATGGTGCTTAGTGATCAAAATATTCTCAATTTCCTTCACACATGATATTACAAATGGGCTCCATAGTGCTTAGGATCACAGTAAATCAAGGGATTTACTTTTAGGGATGTCTAGTTTTATATTGTATATGCTCTGTAGCATATACATCTCTATCTGCACACAATGTCATTTCTTTCTTGGGACACCCACACTGCCCAATTTAAATACCACCTTTTGGGGGCCTATAAACAAAAATGGTGATGATGTGTGACCAAGTGAGTTTCTTTTCCCCATTTTGGCTCTGTAGGTCATTGTGCTGGTATTGCCAGTATGTTCTAAACAGGAAATGTATGTAGACTGATTCATCATTAATTGGATGCATCTGCCTAAGCCGTGAGGAGGGATGAGAATACACATAGTTAAAAATGCTGGTAATGTGTTCCTAGTAAAATCTACAAGTTAGAATTTAGTTTTCTTGCATCAGTGAAGTGGGGGGAAAAGAGGTATATTATAAAAATTTTCTGCAGAACTTTCTGAAAAGATAGATTCAGATTTAGTGGATTTTGTGTAATTGTACTAGGAAGTTAATTGAATAGGAATCTAACATCATCCAAAATGTTTTACAGTATTGAATATTGTGTATTGGGACGCAAGAAGTTTATCATGGTCAAAATAGTTCTTTTGACTGAATGTGTTGATTGAATATCCCACCTGAATGCATAAAAATAAACCAATCCAGATTATGAAAAATACCTTGTGTTTTTTACAGCTCCTTCAAGAAAATACACTGAACTTGGAAGCAGGTTACCACAGAATTTCATAACAGGTTGATAAATTACTTTTTCATGTATTCTGTTCAGCAGTAGACTTCAGTTTTGGCATTGAAGTTTTAAACTCCTGCTCTCTTACACTTAAGATACTGAATGAAATTGTTTCATTTATTCATTTTAGTTTAGTTTTTCTACCCATTTCATATAACTTGTAGTCATATTTTATGCCTGTTGCATATAAAAAATAGAGATGTATAAATTAAGTTCTAACCCTGCATTTTTTTTATCTTGTCGAGGCTAGAGTATGTATCTGGGGAGGGAAGTAGAGACAGATAAAGGGAGATGTTTTATGACAGAGCCTTCTGTTGCAAGAAAACAGTGTGAAGAAAAATTGGAGAACTCCAAACCTTAAGTGGATTAGCATAATGACTGAAAACTGGATTTAAATTTTAAAATGTGTAACCCACATCTCTTAACTAGCGTAGGCCTGTCTCTACTGACTAATGATGTAATTGGCCTTTTTGTTGTGTGTTCTAATTGCCACTCTACCTGAGAGAAATATGACTGCTGTCAGACACTCAGCCTAGACGTGGTTGATCAAGAAAAGAAAACAAAGGGGGAAGCTTGGGATGAGAAGTACAAGACTGAGGGAAATGAAACCTGCCATCCAACTTTCTCATAACTGTATCTGGGTGTAGATTCCATATGAGGGTTTGGTTACCAGTGGCATCAACTGCTGCTTTGCATTTGTCAGCGATTTTAAGAGCCTTAGTCCTTGTTGTTGCTGTGTTGCCTGCCTGCTCTCTGTGAAAAGCACTGGCCCTTTCCTCCTGTTCCACGCAGTCAGCAGCCCAACTGCAAGACTCCAGTATGGCAAACTTAAGGCGTAGAATAGAAAAATACTGAATGACTGATGACATTGATATTGGCCTTATTTACTAAAGACTAGAGACAAGTATTTGGGCAGACAGGGCAGCTTCCCCCTTGTGTTTAGCTGAGGTTACTACTCTGTTTAATTCCTGTTTCTTTTTACTAATCATAGACTTGTTCAACCTTCCTTGTAATCAGCCCATACAACTCAGTACTAACTTCCAACGCCTTTACTATCAGGCAGTGTTGCTTTGGGTATAGATAGTCGTTGGTGTTGATCCAGGGCAAAGCATGCTCATGTGTCTGACTGCAATTTTGAAACTGCAGAGTTGGGGGAATTATATATGGCTCTGACATATGTTGTGACCTTCACTGTTCACAGAAGTCGCTGTCTGAATTAATTCTTGCAAATAGCATTTTATGTAATATCTCAGAGCACTTTGTGTGTTGCTCACTGATAGTGCTTTGCAGGGTGTCTTATTTGGTGGCTTTTATTTATAGTAGACCACTGCTGAAAGTCAGCTTTTTAAATTCTATTACTACTCTGCATCTGGTGGCCACCCGTGAAAAATGCCTGATGAGTGAGATGAAGCTTTACACAACCACTTTCAAAATTAAACTCTTCAGAGGGCAATGTACACCAAACAACCTGAACTCACTACTGTTATTTTTTTATCTTTAACATAGTCTTTAAAGCCCGGAAGCATCATGTTGCTTCCTTCTCATTTGTACATTTCTCTGAAAAACAGATGTCTGCTGGTTGCTTCTTTTTGTTTTCCAAAATGATTCTGGTAAATATAAAATTAAGATATTAGCACCTTGATTTTTAAGTGATGATTGATCACCTTTAATGAAACAGAGGCAAAATTATTTTAACATACAGATATTTTGTACAGGCTCCTGTGTTTTGCCTACCATGTCATCTGTATAGAGATGAGACTTTACTGAAACTTAGAGCTGTTCATATTTCTAAATTTCATCTAAACCAAAGAAAATCTTTAATTTGGGTAAATCTTCAGATCTGTTGTGGTGGAATGTAATTGCTTAACAGTAAAATGGATTGTGATGTAAACTCATAATACCAGAAACTCTAAACGAAGTATATAAATTTGAATTTATTGAGCCAGGCTTAGTTACTCTGTGAGTCAATTCAGTAAGTAGGTCTGTAATGATTTTGTGCACACAGTGCCACGTCGTTATTTCAGGGAACTGTTGCTTAACAGAACTGTCTGCTGCTTTTTCTCAAAGGGCAAAGCTAAATGCGATAGTAGCTCTAGAACTGGAAAAAAACCCAAACTTTTGCTTTAATGATGGGTTAAATGCTGCTTAGTTCAGTAAGAAATGAGATAAAATAATGCTGTTTATGAGGGAGAAGCAGCATGCCCTAGTGAATATGTTTCTTGCATGTTATGTGTGATGGGGATGTAGTAATTCTGTCTTCATTTATATATTTTTTTTAATTTAGGAAAAGAAAATAATGATTTGTAACTGTTGGACTATTTTTCCTGAGAAAAACCCTGCTAGCCCCTTAGACCCAATGGTGGATGATAGTCTGTTACCTTAGCAACACTTCCTGAAAGAAAGCAAAGGGAAGCACAACAAATGGAAGGACAGTCCTTAGATTATTATCGTTATGAAAGGAGGAACATATAACGATGCTTTACCAAAGCCTTTTAGATCCAGGGTTATCAAATATTGATAATAATTTTGCTGTTTTGCTGGCAAAACTGAATTATAGACTATGAATTATTTGCAAGGCAATGCATTACTGTATTTGGTGGATTAAACTTACTCTGTGAATTGACTGTTTATGAAAGGTAACTGGAGAGCTAGAAAAAAACCCCAGAAATTTAGAATTCAAAATAATAGCAAAATGACTATATCTGTATAAAGTGGCTCAATGAAGTTTGGAGAGGGTTTTGCTGAGACTCGTCTGAGGTCTTCAAGAAACTGTCTAGAATTAAAATACTTCATAATCATTTTTAAAAAACAGGCATTAAAAATTGGGAATTTCAAAAATATGCATCTTGTAAAATGCATGCTTTTATCAAGCTGTGATGAAGCATTGGTTGATATAATTTGTGGTACTTTGAATAAATCAGATATTCTTGAAATTTGATTGAATGTGAGTAACTGAGGACATCCAGCAGTTACTCAGACTTTCCAGATGGGTTTCAGGGAGGAGCCTTGTCATTTGTGATTCCAGTCTTTCCCACAACGCTCTTGCTTTTCATGTTCTTCCCACACAGTCTCCCTGTATTATGCTAAGAAAACGATGCACACCCTGTAAGTTCAAAGACAGGGTTCTAGTTGAGCTGAAACACTAGTTTGGTTGAAAGTCAGATTTGTATTTGTCTTTTGAGTATTACTTGACATAAGTATGGGCGGGAGGGTGAAGTCAGGGGAACTGACTGCTCTGGTTTTCTCAGCAAAGCTCTATGTTGCCATGACTCTTACTTTTCCATCAGTACTGGGGATAGTTGTTGATTATCCATGGGTTTTGGTCAACTTTTTCATCTTTTTGTATTGATACTTTTAAAGGGAGCATCTTCAAAACGTTTTGTAAAAATCTTTTAGAATGGAATTTGCTTTTGTTTGAGACCTCTGGTGACTTGCTGATTTCTTAAGCACTACAAAGATGCACTGGCTTATGCTGAAGTGCATAGAATGTTGTGTTGGAAGAATACAAGATAGGATTGTGTGCTGGCACAGCAGAGAGGAGTGTGGATGAAGTGTCTGCGTTTTAAAGAAGAGGGCTTGTGTATTTGGAAACTCTTAGTTGGGACGGAGTGGAAGAAGTTGGCATAGAAGTTCCCTGCTTCTGGGTACGTTTCTCACTCTGGCTGTTCTCATCTTAGCAGTAGATGTCCTTTACTCAATATTAAAAATAAACATTTCCCACATCCTTATTGTAAGGCAGGGGGTTGTAGTGGAGAAAACTTCACACTACACATAGTGGCCAGTGCTTATACGTGCTAAATATGAGAGGGATGCAAGCGTAGTGTCCCCCCCACTTGCTAAGGCAGTGGAAATTGAGGTGCAGCAGTGGTATATTAGATACCCGGCCCAGTAGAAGTAATTTAAGGGCTTTGTTTGGCTCAAGGAGCTATTTTTTTGACAACTCTTTTAATACAAGTTATCAGGGACTAAGCGAGGTCAAAGGAAAAACTCTTATGCTTATAAGCTGTTAAAGTCTTTAAACTCTGCAGCTTTGTGTGGGAGGCACTGTGGGAAAGGAGTCTCAATTAAAGTTTTCAGTCTGTCAGCACCTCCTCCATTTAGGTGTTTTCTGGTGCTTCATTTTAAGACTGTATAAAGAAGAAATAGCACGATCTGGGTGTGGGGAGCCAGGCTCCAAAAGCCCTCATTACCTCTGTTCACTTTAACGCAAAGACGTTGAAGCTTTTGAAATTCAATTTACCATTTGCCATAGGCCAGACTAATGAGAATTTAAATGCTCTTGTAAACTCTGGCAGAATTTTGGGGTATTTTTAAATAGTGCCAAAAGGTATCTGTTTCTAAAAATCATTCGTGTTGACACCAGGAAGAGTGAAGTTGTCATTTACAGAGCTGTACCATTGAGATGGTAGAAAAGCTCTAGGAAGATGAAATATCACCTTTACCTGTGGCAGGACATAAGTAGCCAATATAAAATGTTGGAAGAATGTCTGAAGACATCTAAGCCAAAGCACACTTCAGATTTTGAGGTAGTCCAAAAGTCTTAAAGGCCCCACTACTCTAAACTATTTCAGCTTATATAAAGTATGCATTTGCGAGCATGTGGTCTCAGGGAAAGTGAGTTGACTTGTCCTGAATTTCATCATTTACAAATGACTGAAATTTTGCTATTCGTTTGGTGTATTGTATAAAGCAATATATATTTACCTGAAAGTAACCGGATTTCTCTAAATATGGTTTTAAAATAGAATATTGAGACCAAAACCACTCCAGGTTTGTCTCTTTCCTTTGAATTGTTGTTGCACGTTTCAAATTCTGCCACTTTCTACTCCATAAAAATGTATGGAGTGTATGGATATATAGACTCCATACAAGTGTGTATTGGTGATAGCTTTTATTTTCAAAACGGAAACTGAATGTTCTTTGATTTCTTAGCTCTGTAAATGACAATCTGTTGATAGAGTCTACAAAGCATCTAGTGCTGTGAAAGTATGTAAATTAACTGTTCCTTAGAACTATTTGATGTAGATCCAAAAAATATTTCTAACCTTGCAGACTCCTACTTTTATGTGAATTTTCAAAAGTTTTAATCAAAATTTTTCTATATATAGTTGTAATTTACATACTAAGTATAGCTTTTTGACCGTGGTGGAGAGTAGTGGCTTTGGCCATCAGTAGCAATTTCAGTGGGACTGTTACACTCAATTCTTAAAGCAAGGATATTGGGGGAGGTGAATTGTGACAGGTGCCTGTGTTTTAAATATAACGTGCAGGCTTCAAAGTCTGTTAGCTCCCATGCTTAAATTTAGGCTTGCTGTTCCAGTGCAATGGTATAATCTTTTTTTCTTAGTGCCAATTACTTGTAATAAAGCGTCAGTAGGCAGGCAGGCAGGCATCCTCTCAGGCTGGAGAAGTACTGAACATAGATACCTCCCACAAGAACTTGGGGAACTGGTGCAGATGTTAAGGAGAGTTCTGATGAGGCTGAGCACAGCTCTTGGGAACTTCCCCAGCTGTCGGGAGCTGCAGCCCCAGCTTCATTCAAAGGGGCCTTTGTGATAAAGGCAATTATGAAAGGTTGTGTCAGTCAGTATATGAAATCAGGGATATCAGACTTCTATGAGCAAGAAAACATGACTTTGAAGTGAATAATATACGGCTTTTTATTTTTCCTGAATTTTTCAGTTGAATAAACTTCATTTAGTTCCAATTTAGTTTGACTTGATGGGAAAGGAAGAAAAGCTCTTGTTTTTTCTGAATGGTACAGCTATTTGATACTTCTAATTCAGGTAATTTTAATGACTTCTATAATACCACAAACTGAAATAGGTCCCAAGCTACCTGTAACATGTGATACGCCACTTTAGATACCAGCCTAATTGCCTAATTTCAGTGTTTGTTATAAACAAATGCACATAAAAAATATGTTCAAACAGTATTTCTTAGTTTAGAAGACTGTTCACTTTTTCTGTATGAGAAAAGTTGCTAAAGTGAGTGATTTGGAATAAAAAGATATTTAGTATGTAATAAAAAAAATAAGTAATTGAAATATTGGTTTATTTTATTATATTATATTTATTATATTATTATATATTATTTGTAACATCTTTGGTTCTTATGAAAGACAGTTACAAGATCTTCTGTTATCTCTAGGCCAGTTACTTCCAGATGCTGTTGTTAAAGCCCCACAGATAGCATGTTGGTTTTGCCATGGAGAAAAGTGCTTGTTTTATGTATGAACACAAAGAAGGGGAAAGGGAAATGCAGTTTTAAAATAACTGAAAGGTCATTGCAACCTCAGTTCTCTAAGAGGGCATCCTGCTTTTCACCAGAAATATTTTTACATGTTCTGTCAAGAAATTGATGCTGGTTTTGTTTCTGTTCCCAGAAGCTTCTACACAGTTTGCAAGCTGGTTAGATGGCCCTTTCTCATCCTTGCTGAGGATGCATTCTGCAGTTCGCTCACTCTAGCTACAGAGAGGCTTTTTTCCTTTGACCTAGACGGGTAATCCCTCATTGCAGAGAGCAGCAGCTGGGCTTTGTCTGGGGAGGTCTCTGCACTGCATGTGGCCTCAGTTGTTAGAGCAACCCCCTCTTTGTGTGTTCTGCTTTTTCAATTACTGAAAGGGTGACTTTCTGTTTCCTTGCCCAGAAAACCCTCTTCAAGTTCGTGGAAGTCCACAGTGCGTGAATTTCTTTATTATTTTTTTTTTTTTAATTTTCTCTTTAAAAATTTAGGTTTCTGAGAGCTGTTACGTACAATTTCACAAAACTGTGCATTTGAGTAAATCATTCCTGGCATTCAGGAGGTGAAACATTTCTAAGTTATTTTTAAGAAAACTCTTTCTGTTTAAATATTAAGCACTATAGATAGATGTGTTAAATTGTAACTGTGGTAGACATAATTTTGAATAAACTATTTTTTGTGTGTGTCTACCTTGTTCCATCATTTAACATTGATTAACCAGGATTGCCTTGCTTTTTATGTAATTCCCCCAGTTAAACATACGTAGCAACGTAAATTGTTAGTGATAGGTGAAAGCTAAGTTAACACAAGAACAGAACAGGTAGTTATTTGCTTATTGAGGCCTTACTGCGGTGAATGGCAAAACTCCCGCTGCCTTCAAAGGGAGAAGAATTTGGCCTGTGGTTTCTCTAAGAAGATATGATATAAAATACTTAATCAGTAAGCACAAATGTCACATTTCAAATAATCTCCTAGTCAAGTGTTCATGTTTATACTTTCATCTTTAATAATCTGTAATAATCTTTATTCTGTGGCTGAGCAAAATTTTCAAACATATGTAATGCTGTCGAGTTAAAAGCATTCTGTGAATACTTAAGTTACAGTGTGGTGGGTTGTTTGGGGTTTTTTTGAGGCTATGGACAGATGTAGCCTAACCTGAACCTTTTCCCTCTTCTTCATTTCAGAACTTCCTTTTCATTCCACTTCAGCTGTTTTTATTTGTTATTCAGAACCTGTTTTAGAGTGGAAAACACATACACAGTGACAGCTGGCAGACTTGGAACTGAATGTACTGTTTAGCTGAGCTTGCAAAGGTTCTGTTGCTTGGGCATCTTGACCTTAGAGTGATTTGGGAACGCCACATCCAATCGCTTCTGTAAGCTGAGTAAGTTGCAGGTGGCTCTGAATGTGCCACTCCAAGTAGACAGAATTGTGACAGAAAACTAGAGGGGATAAAGGGATGACATGGTGACCTGATCTCATGAGAGAGGAGTGGTAGAGTTGCTAAAAAGGGAATGAGAACGTGGTTTACAGACACCTTATTTGTGTGTGTAAGAAGATCAAGGGAAGGAAATATAGGAAGCAAAGATTCCAGCAGTAGAGAACGTGTTTATCTAAAACATACTCTGGGGTTTTTAATTGGAAATTTGTAGAGTTGTTGAGCAATCATAGCTTAATCTGATAACGAGATTAATGTATGAAGTAAAAGCATGTACACACAAAATTAAACCTATGTACACAGGGGGATAAAAATGTTGAGAAGCCTTGTTTTTTTCCTTAAATAAGGAATTAGGTTTTGTCTGAATGCAGCAGTTCTCATATCTGCATTCTAGGGCAGCATCGCAATAGCAGGAGTAAGTGTCTGGAAACCAAAATTCTCATGAAATAAAGAGTGGCTATTTTTTTCCCTGAGGTCTTGTTACATATGACATAGCACAGGAGATTAATCTTGTGCTTGTCTTTTTTATTGTACTTATAAAAGCACTGAAACTTGGTATATGAGCTCATGGCATCTTGCCAACCTTTATACTGACAGCACTCAGATTTGCATCTCTGCAGATGTGCTTTACAGTGTGTTTAAGAGGTTGCACTTAGATAAAAAACAGCTGGTTTTAAAATAGTCCAAGTTGAGTTGCAATATTGATGAAACGCATATTTTAGGAAACAAGCCAGTTATGAGTGGTCATATTCCAGGCTGTAACACAGTGTCAAGCTTGGGTTATTTTCAATTTATGGACTTGTTCAAGAATTTCAGGACTGGATTTTGTCACCTTTCATTTAGTGTATCAGACTATGTTCATCAATGCCTTCATCTTTCCAAATATTTTATTTTTTTAAATATTTTTCTATGAAACATTTAATACAACACCTCAAGTCTGTGAAAATGATCTTTTTTTCTTCTCAATTCAGTTACTGCATATTCAACCATGCCTTTTGCTTTTCTTAAGCTGATTATGTATTCTATATGATATTTAATCTGTCCTGTGATTGTGGTTTCAAAGTCTTGATTGTAAAACATAGTTTCTGTATTTGTGACAAACAGCATCAAAGCTGAGTTTAACTGTAAAGCTCCATCTACAGCGTTTACTATCTTGGCTGGTTTTTAAAGTTGGGTTTTAAAGTGAAACATACTGACCAGTAATAAAAATTCAACTGCATTGTATTTTTACATAAAAATATAGTATTTCTAGTGACAAAACAAATATTGAGAAAATGAAATACACTTTTGTTCCAGACTATAATGTATACTATATATGTATAATAAAAATAAACCCTTTTTATAAGCTGCAGGAAATCAAACGTGTAAGTGTTCAAATTATATTAATGCATTTATATAATGTTGTGTGGCTGAGACGTTTTTCCATATGTGCTTAAGATGAGGCTTTTTAAAGTTCATAAAGAATTAAAAATATATCATGTCATATTTCATATGACTTAAATGCATCTTTAGAGGGAAGTAATATTTTGTGAGTAGATTAAATGAAGGTTCGATTCAGCAGAAAAGTGGCCTTAAAGATTTTTGTCTTGACTTCAGTATCTGTTTTCGAGTGAAGCGGTGATCTTAGGTCAATATTGAGAGATTTGCTAGAGAGAGAAAGAGTTCTAGAGGCTTCTTTTTATGCTCCCAGGGATTTGAGTGGTTAGCGTTGCTCAAGCTGTACAGTTCTAAATGTAATTGAGCAGTTCATTTTTGTTAATTATCTAAACTTTGCCATCTGCTGGAAAGCCTTTCAGTGACATTATAATTCAGTCCAGTTGGAGCTCAATTAGAGTTTGACTAGCCTGTTATCATGTGTTCACCAAACAAAAACCTACACACCAAACCCTGGTCAGTTTTGTTACTAATTTTTAAAATAATCACCTGGAATGACTGTGACGAGCCAACTGTGTTATGTGGTGAGATTGTTTTAAGTGCTGTGGATTTGCTTTTTATGTATCAAACCAGGACATTTCCATGGCAATTGACACCTTTCAGCTTCCTGAATGTTTTCATGAGTATGACACACAAATTGTCACGCCTTTTTGAATTCCATTGTCCTCATTTATCCCAGCATGATGAGAGATGCAGAGAGGGATGAGGGACAATACAGGGAAAGGCAGAAAAGAATCTGCCACCTACAAAGAAACTACTGTGTACAGCTGTTGTACCTTATGTTCCCCTGTAGTCAGAAAATACTGTTCAAGGTTCATGCTGAGCAATTCAGAGTACAGGCAGCTGTTCTGCATGGATATTCCCAAGTGACTTTGTTCAGTTCTTGATGTATGGAGTGTGTGGAATAGAGTGGTTACAGCTTTTTTGCTGCACCTGGGCAAATGCTCAGTAATTGTGTGTTTTGTGTTGCAATTTGCTATCAGCTGTACTTCTCACTTACTGACCTGTTAGGTGAAGACTTTGGATTTAGCCTACCTTCATGAAGGCATGCCTCTGAGCTGTTATTGAAGCTCTGACACATCTTAAAGTTAGATTAATTTAAGTTTTTTCAGTGTAATAGGACATACTGTATAGTAATGCAAAATGAACACCCTCCCCCTGCCCTACAGTATGAGAAAAATACAGTCTTTAACTGGTTAGCTCTTTCTTCACATTCAAGGAGAAAAGCCCCTTTAGAACCACAAAAGCAGTAGAGTATAAGATTTGATCTTATTGGCATCACAGAGATGTGGTGGGATGGCTATGACTGGAATGTTGGAATGGAAGGATACAGAATTGTCAGGAAGCATAGGCAGGGGAGATGAGGAGAGGATGTTGCCCTCTAGGTCAATAACCAGCTGGAGCGTATGGATGGATGAGGAGCCAACCAAGACCTTATGGTCAGGCTTAAAGGGAGGTCAGGGACAGGTGACGTTATACTGGGGGTCTGCTTCAGGCCACTTGATCAGGAAGACTGAACGGATGGGGCTCCCTATGGGCAGATAAGAGTAGCCTCACATTGCCTGGTCCTCATGGCAGGCTTCAACCACCTTGTTACCCGTTGGAGGGACAACACAGCTGGGCATAAGCAATCCAGGATGTTCCTGGAATGAGTTGATTATAACTTCCTTCTCCAAGTGACAAAGCAGCCAATGACGAAATGTGCCTTGATGGACCTTGTTCTTACCAACAAGGAGGGTCTGGTGGGAAATGTGAAGCTCAAGGGCAGCGTTGGCTATAGTGACTATGACATGGTGGAGTTCAGGACCCCCTAGGGCAGTGAGGAGGGCACACAGCAAGATCACCCTTGACTTCAGGACAGCAGACTTTGGCCTCTTCTAGGATCTGCTTGGTAGAGTACTATGGGTTAATGCACTGGGCCCAAGAAAGATAGTTAATGTTCAAGGATCATCTTCTCCAAGCTCAGGAGNCCGTCCCTGGAGGTGTTCAAAGCCAGGTTGGATGGGGCTTTGAGCAACCTGGTCTAGTAGAAAGTGTCCCTGCCCATGACAGCGGTGTTGGAACTGGATGAAAGTTCCTTCCAGCTCTAACTGGTCTATGATTCTATGCTTTCTGGCTTCAGCAAACAGTAAGGAAGGTGAAGCCATATCAACTTGACTCTTAATAAGGTAATCAGGACACTACGGTATTACTTTATGGATTTATTTTTTTTTTTTTTAGTTGTAACTATATTATATTTTCTGATGGGAGCAGCTTGCAGGATCATACTTTTCCACTTGAAGGCTGTAACAGCACATACACAAAATACTCTTAATCTTTAAGGGCCTCTCAATACAAACCTAGATAATTTCCTTGATACGTTATAGTAGTAAGAAAAACAAATTAATTTCTGTCATTATGTCCATACAGTAAAAAATTCTTGTGGCATAATGATAAGGTGGGTTTATTTGGAAGAATCCAGAGTGTGATGGGCTATTTCTCTGGGTAATTGTGAGAGCAGTAGAAAAAACATGTATTCATTTTGCTTGTAAAAAGCTCTGTTTGAATTTATGGAAGCCTTAGCTTTTACAGCTTCCATGGTTATCAGCTTGCTTTTCTTATGAGAAATTTTGTAATGGTAAGTAAGGAGTTTGATCACTTCCATCTGATATTTACATAAGACTGACAAGCCCAGCTGAAGAACCAGCAGTAGTAAAACCTCCAGGAGTTTCAGATAGTGGTCAATTACGCAGGTGCACATTAGCTCTACCTCTTAACAGGCACTTGCCTCGACTGCAGATTCACCAAGAAGCATCCCAGACTGTCTTGGTCATTCCATGTGTGCTGTGGAGTTGATCTGTGCAGGAGCCATGAGTTAAGATAGCCAGGGTAAGAAATACCTTATTAAAATAAGGGTTTGTCTGGAAATCTTAAGTACCCTTACCAAAGATTCTGTAAATACTTTTTTTGTTGTTTTAAACAACTGTTGAAATTGTTTAGAAAAAAAAGGCCCCAGAAAGTTATCAGCAATATCAGTATGGTTTGCTTTTTAATTGGGTGGGTGGGTGGCACAATACACACACACACAAATATTGTTAGAACATAATCAATGCTATTAAATATTTTTTCCTTTTTTTATGATTTCCATAACTCTTTGCCTTCATGCTGTTATGCCGTAGTATTGCCTGCTATCTAATGGAACTGCTTCTGTATAAATGCAATATCAGTGAGTTCATATAGCAGGAGGAACAGGCATTAAAAAAAAATACTGAACTTCATGTATAACAGAAATAGGCAATACTGACTGCATCCAGCTGCTTCCTCATTATATCCTAATTGTCTGTGATCAGGTTTAATGAGTATTCCAAACAAAATACCTGAGTTTTCTTGTCTGTCTTTGACTAATACTTAATATTTTTAGAAATACATTATTAGGGAATTTTCAATTCAATGATGAATATTACAAAAATCTCTGCAGCATTGATTTGTAATTTTGCTTTAGCATGTCTTAGATTTAGATGAACGATTTTAGCACCCGGGAAGGGCACACTGCTGTTTGACTGGGAGAGGAGTTCAGGAAACTATTGAAGTGAGCAAATAATGTTTTTTCTCTCTTTGGTAGATGGTTGTTCTTATGCCCAGAGGTTCTCTTTTTCACTCAGCAATTTGAAACTAGTAATAAAAACTTGTTATATTGGTTCATCCTTCAGGATATTATGAACAAATCTAAGTGTTCTCTTAGGAAAATGCTTGAAATAGAACAGTGTAAACTTTTTTGTTATCTCTGTTTCTGAGTCTGCTCTTAAAAGATACTATGTATTTTTTTAAAATCAGTATATTACATGAATGCCTTCTGTAGCGTTGTTATGCCATCTGCAGGAAGCCTGACTATCCAATGCTGCATAGTTGTTTTAAAAAGACCTAAAAAATTTAAATATTCTTGATAAATTCTGACCACCCAGCTGTGTTTGCTGGCTTAGTGTAGTCTTGTCTTACAACTACTGCAGCCTTGCTGATACTAACCAATTAACAATATCCACACTGCTAACAATTTTCATGCTTATTAGAGAGTTAAGGCATTTTGGTGGACATATAAACAGCTTGTTTTAGGCAACTCTGGCTGCCTGAAATAGAGACTTAAATGTCTTAACTAGTCAATGAATGAAGATTGCCTTTTCTGATAAGCCGTTTTAATCAATTTATGTACATGCTCTGAGTTGTCTTTTAGAGGAATGGTATTCTTTTCAAATCTAAAATAAAGTAACAGAGTGTTCCTTCTTCGTGTTAAACTATGTGTCTGAATCCAGACAGGTTTCGGAAGAGAGGCTTTCTGGCATACTTCAGTTTTATAGAGTGTTTTGGGGTTTGGGTTGGTTTCTTTTTGGGTGTTTTTGTGTGTGTGTGTGTGTTTTGGGGTTTTTTTGGGTGGTTTTTTGGGTGTGTGGGGGGGNAAAAAATTGAAAAGCCAAAATGTCAGACCAATATTTTATTTCTCCCACGTGAAACACTGTTCCTATTACCTGCTGCACTGTGCTAATAAAATAAGCTAAGAACTTCAGAGAAGTGTTTCTGTGCCAGATGTCAACAAGTGTGTATTTCTTTTTTTTACCCTGTGACTGCCACTTAGCAACATAATGTGCAGGAAGTATAAATGTTGTTCTTTCCCTTTCTGTCTCCCAAATGTAAGGGAGGGTTCAGGGAAAACACGTCATTCACAGTTGTTTTGTTTCCTGGAAATTTTTCCAGTCTGACCAAAAGAAAAAAAAACCACCAATATAAATAAACTCTTCTTCCTTGCATTCAAGTGATGTCATGATGCATGTAAATCACTCCTTGAAATTCGCCACTTAAGTTGTCAAAATTCTGCTGGTCATAAATAAGAGCTGTTAGAAGGCTGTCATATGGGTTGTTAGTCTGTCTGATCTCTTACACTGAAAGTCAGGAGAGTTTTACTCATAGTAATTTCACTTTCTGAAGAAGAGCACGCTCTGCCCTGGTTTTTTGGCTTAAAAATTAATTGCAGCTCGTGACTTGGAAGCTGCTTGTTTTTTCTGGTCTCAGCCAAAGTCAGTTATGATAGCTGAATTTCATTAGGAAAATACTGGTGATCTGCTTAAATGTTCCTTAATTACTTCCTGTTGGAGTTACAGAACAAAAAAGTAAAAATCTTAACTAACTCCACCGATTTGTAACCCAGCAATGGAAAAAATTATAAATACTGACCTTTTTTTCTGAAACCCTGACACCAAGTGTTTCTTGTTGCTGTCACCTCTTTGCTGTTATCTAAAATCCAGTGAGTTTGCCACACATGAATTTCAGGATGTTTTGAATTAACTGCAGAACAATATGTAGGCCCTTTGGGCTCAGTTTATTGACATAGGGCCATTTCTTTGTTAAACAGGTTTTGGAAGGTAATTCTGCTAAGCGCATCTCATTCAGTGAAAGAATGAAGAATCTCAGGGTTATACTTCTTGAGCTAAACGGAAAGGAGTTTTCAGAGCAGATGGAATTTAAGTCTTTTGCCTGCTGTCTAGAAGTACTGCCAATGTATTGTTTATCAGAAGAGGGCAATAGTTTGTAAAATGAGATCTTTAACATCTTTTTCATAACACTGATGATGATGTTTGAAGCATTGTTTAGATGCCAGAAATTTCTGGATTGGTTTAGCTGTGTTCAGTATTGGAAACTGATTAAGAGAAAATTGATTGTATCAGAGTAAACTGAAAAAGTAATGGGACTTTTAAAAATTTGATTAAATTTATCAGTTCTACTTCAATTAATCCTCTGGGAGCTATGTTTCTACATGGTAAGTTGAGCAGATTGTGAAAGAGAGACTGTCATAAAAAGTAGATTTTTTTAGGAGCTGGGGATCTTGGATTCTATTCTTGCAGAGTGAGTCAGTGACAGAATCAAGTCTCCAAAATTGCATGAGTCACTTAATGTCTCTGCCTCATTTACACTTCCTATAAAAGTGAGTATTACTTATATCATGCCCAGTGTTTGACACTTCCCTTTGCATCTCCTTCCCCTGTGTCACGTTCAAGCCCCCAAATTAATTTCCAGTAACATAAAAAAGTGTATCCAGTTTTGCCTAAACTCCTTACCCGTTTTGTGTTTGTGTGACTGTCCCAAAAGAAGACGTTTAGTGAGAAATTCTGTTGTTAATAGCTGTCAATAAATATCAAACAGTAAAATATTAAGAACTTGATTCATTCAATACCTCTATTCATCTGTACCTAAATCCTTATTTACTTTTTCAATGCTTTGTACACTATCAGACTTTTTAAAAGCATCCTTTCAGTTCAGTCACAGATTTTCAGACACTTCTAAACTGAGTAACATAGCTCCCCTACTAGTTCTTGTTTGCCCAGTTTGTGTCCTGCTGTTTGTTACCCATCTGCCACATCACATGGAAGAGCCATTGGTTCTTAAAGACTCAAGCTGACTTTTTTTTTTTTTAAAAAAAACTCATTCTTACATCCTATAGGAATTACAGATTGATAACACAATGATGTATTGCATATTGCACCTGCTCGTACTATTTTTTCAGATGTTTCAAGAACTTTGATGGTATTTTACAAAAACAAGATGTAGTCTTAAGGAGTAAGACTTAAGGAATAAGTATAAGGAATATAAAACTTAGTTTCATTTTTTGCTAAACTTCACGTTGGTTTTTTTGGTAATTTGAAATACTTTGAACAATTTCCTTTTCTTTAAATACTTTCAGAGTCTTTAAATTCTTTGCGAGCTTTCCTATATCCCAAATACAAGGAAGATGGAATTATTGAAAAACATTTCTGGAGAACTTTTGGCCAAATAAGCTTAATTTGAGAAAAAGCTGAGATTTGTTATAGCATGGCTAAACTGAAGAAAAACTGATGGTTAACGCTTTTTTTTTTTTCTCCTTGACTGGCAATTACTTGATCTTAGTAGGACACCCAAGACTGCATAAATAAAGTATATTCAACTAGAAAGGCTGTGCGTGCGAGTGCATGCATTTTGTGTCTAAAAATAGTTTTCTTTGAACAGGATTCAATTTTGACTTTGCCTGCTTCACTTTTAACATGGAGCAGAAGTCTATGTGGAAAACTAATGTCCTTTTATTAGCCCGTTAGAATTCCCCTTGCTTGGCACTGTTTTTTTTCAACTCTTCACTACCATGTACTTGCATTTAGTCAGCAGCAGCGTATGTAAATTAGTTCTAGGGGTTAAGAAATAAAGGCTAAGAAAATGCTTTTAAAATAAGTATTTTTTTTCTCTAAAAGTAGTTTTGAACTCTGCCTACTTTTTCCCACTTACTTTACTAAAGTATTTCCATTTACCCTTCCTTAATTCTACATTTAACTGAAAAATTTGGGAGTAAGCTTTTTTTTTTTTGTCAACCTGGTATCTAACATGCCAAATTTTGTTCCATAAGAATCCTTTTGTCTTTCAAACAGGAGGATTAACAGAAGAGTATGACACTAAATAAGACTGTAAAATCACATTCTAATACTACAAAAAAATGTTTTCATCAAATAAACAGAACAAAGTCTCCTCTACTAATTGAGAATGCCAACATGCAGCTATACAGTGACTCTTCATTCTGAACAGATCAGATGAGTAACAAGCTTTTGAGAAAACAAGCATACATTATCTTGTCTTTGTGTTGTGCTTGCTTTGAGTCGGCGACCAAGAGGTGTGCGAACGTGATGAGTGAGGCAAAAGGCTGGGTTTGCATCCGCGCATCTTGCTGAGTGTATGAAGGATATGGTGAGGGCCAGGCTGCTGCCTCTAGAAACTCCTCTCTTCCAGGAACAGGGAACAACAAAAGTAAAAACTTGTGCAAACTTTTTTTTTTCCTCAGTAAATGTTGAGATTTGCTGCGGGTGATGCCAGTCGGTTAAACATGGGGAGTGTCAGGTGTGTACGGTGGGGACGGGGGCAGCTGCCCATGGGGAGCTCCACTGGAACCATCCACTTGTTTTACTGACACCATCTGAACAGGCAGTAGAGGATGCTTTATTCAATTCCCCACACCCCCCCCAAGAGAAAGCTGAGGCTTAAGCATAATGGCTGAATTCTGAAGAGAAGCATCTCTGAATTATATGTCTCCTAAGCAAACATTAAAAAATGCAAAAACGGAAGCAGTTGAAGGGATGATACGAAGCTGCTCTGTTCTTAGGTTTTCAGAAGGTGTAAAAGAATGATTGAGATGATGACCGATGCTCTGACTAGAATATACAGCACTTCACTTTAAAATGAGGAAACATTTATCTTTTAATATATGATGCACCTAAATGAAACTCATTAGGGCAGGGTTATTAAGCTTTATTTAGTTCTTCTAAAACTGGCACCTGACATAATTGCTGGACTATTTTACTTTCATACATTCTGTATTAGCAGACAGAATATTTTATGTGTTGTTAACCAGTAAAAACAAATGCTTTCTTGATGGCATCTCCCTTCAGTGTGTTTTGTTCCCATTGCTAGTTGTTTGCCAACAAATTTCTCCAGGTAAATTTTGGTTTTACTTACATAACAGAGACAAAGCTGTTTTGAAAGATGACAGTGAATTGTGATACAGGGTCTGGAGATGGGGAAAGGAGGAACAGAGTAGCAGCGATATTATTTGTTGACCAGCCGTGATGGTGTTGGAGGTTGTTATTCAAATCTCGGATCTTGTTCTGTCAGATGCCTCTTAGGTTCAGCAGCATGAGTGCCAGTAGAGGAGCTGTGCACAGATGTGTGGAGTCAGAGGTGTTGAGGAGCAGTGTTTTGGATGAAATCGCACCTAGCGGTTCTGAAGGAACTAGGTAGAGTTGAAATGGCGCTATCGCTTGATAATATTTTAGTTATCGTAAGGTAGTTAGGTGAAAGCAAGGTATTTGTGCCAGTGTCGTATTACTGAGTAATGCAATTAGCTGGCTAAGCTTGTTAATAAGTATGCAGCGATTATTGCAGAGCTCTGCTCGCAGTAAAACTGAGCTACTTTGTTTGCTGCTCAGCCTCGGGGCTGCTGTGCCTTTGCCTTTCTGCTTCCACTGTCCTCACCTGAAGGGTTTCTCTCTTGGCTTCTTATGAACATTCAGATTTGTCGTGATTCCCCTACCTTGTTTCACGTTACTGTCTCAGCATTCAAGCAGGCTGTTTGAGACGAGGCTTACGCCTGCATTGTATGATGCTTGTTTCAGTATAACTTCAAGCGTGTTAAATCCGGGATGGTTTCTCATCTAGTGATGCTCCTACAGCAGATCTTCAGTGAGCGGGAATTTGTCTGAGGCTTTTACTGCTGACGTTATTGGGACTGGGCTTGCACCCATAGTAGACAACGTTTGCCTTGAAAGATGAAACTCTAAAGTACATTTTGGCAGCTTGAGAAAGGGGAATTGAAACATAGATAAACTAGTAACAAGTTCTGCAAGAAAAAAAATTTTTGAAGGTTCTAAATTCTTACAATGCAGAAAATGTTTTGCATGGTAAAATTGTTGCATAACTTATGAAAAGTGGGTTTAAACAAGTATTGACAATATCGACACATAGAGGTGCTTCCTCAGATAACTGAATTTGTTGTTTGTTAATGAAATAATGCTTGTCTCTGGGTGCTCTTCAGTAGTGTATTCAAATAGATTGGTTACATGATAGAGATACAGCATACCTCAGGGAAATGAGAAATTTGCAGTGGTTTTTGAGAGGTTTGGGGGTTCTATACATACTTTTTAGTTTCTAGTAAAAGGTGGAGTAAAATACTAAAAGCATATTTGCATGCACTTATTAAATAAACCCACAAAGAGCTTTTAAGTGCAGAGATACCATCTCTGGCTCAAAATGCCTAAGCTGTGAACAGCTGGATTCCTGGAGAGTATACCAGGAAAATTTCCCTGGATATTTACCGTATTCTTACACTCATTCATTTTACTAACTGCTGTAGGTTATAAGTCAATACTAGGCTAGATGGACTTTTGCTTTGAACTGTCCCTGTGTTCACAGTATCCTCCCTTTGCATATATATGTATATATATTATAGCTTTCCCCTGTGAGGGAAATTAGCTGTTTATGTTTTCATATGTTGCTGTTATGCTGTGGCTATATGAGAGAGGAGTTGATGTCTGATGTTGCTGTGAAAGAAACACCAGGCAACAGAAGAGGGGAACTCTGCCTGGTTCCCAGCAGTTACCAAGCCTGCTTTGCAAATCCCATCAACCACATCTTGGAGAATACCATCTTTTGATCCGTCCTTAGTGAAAGTCATTAGTTAAATATCACAAGCGTGCTTTAAATCACCTTACTGTTCCCAATTCCTCACAGGTATACATTGGCCTGTCTAAACTATATAAATGTCAAAAGATTGATTTTGGCTAGTTACTGGCCCAATACCTTCACGCACATCTTATGGCAACTTTACTTGGGGTTGCTTAGAATTACTCCTAAATAATGGGTAGCATAGGCCTGCTGTTATTTAATTAAATAATTAGTCTCCATACAGAAAATCTCAAATTCTGACCTGTTTTGTAACATAAAAATACTAAATCTTGGAGGAGAGCTTTTAGTCTGAATTCTAATAACTGTGCTCTTTTTCGTAACTGTAGCACCTGGGGGGAAAAAAAAGGCTTCCTTTTCTCCGCCCCAGAAAAATAAAGTTTGTATTTTGACTCTTTAGTGTATGGCATTAGTTCACAATGGGAAGCTGTTTCTGGTTATACATCTGATTTTCCTTAGCTAAACTTTACTTTTTTCACTTATGCATCCTTATTTGGTCTGCTTTGATGAAGTTAATATTGATACTATTGATATATAATGGGGGTATCTGATGCAGAGACTTCAGCCATATTCTGTGGTGGCTGTAGTTATATCAGCTAATGGCACCCGCTGGCCGTATGCCAAGTAAACCCAGTAAGAACGATCCGATTGTTAGATGAAACAATGAGCCATGTGGAGGACTTGGTAGTACTTTAGTAAGTCTCTTAATAGTAAATTCTCTTTACTCATCAAAAAGCTCAGTTAGCAGATCACTGTTTTTGTTGGAGATGAGCATGTTTCTATTCATACGTGTCATATTTCTAATCTTAAGAGAATAAAAAAATCATGAGATAGCATACTTGCTTTAACCTTCCCTTTTCCAATTTAACTGGTTCTTAACCAAACTTATGCAAGTAGGCTTTTACAAATGTTCTTACCCGTGGTACTGCTCACTGTCTGTTAACTGCTTTGTTTTTCAAACCATGCTGGAATCTGCAGAGAGAGCTCCTCTCTGTAGTGACTGTTACCCATGGGGTGTATGTGTGTCTATAGAATGATATGTTACCCCGAGGACTAGCTGAGCTGTGTGCAGGCTTCCCTCTTACTAATTGTTACCTCTGCTTCGCAGAATGTCTTCAAGTCCTGTAGATTCATAGGTCTGTAGAGCCCTTACCTGTTTATATTTGTCTTTGTCAGTAAGCATGAATATTGTTCTTCTTTTGAGAATGTTCTGCTTGTTTGAAATTTTTTTTCATTGAATAATTAAGTTCTAAACTTTGATTACTGTATTGCACGAGTGATTATTGCAGGCTTTCCTCCTCTAGTTTGTTGTATAGATTAAGTCTTTTTGAAAGGGAATTACTAAATAACAGGTAGAAGAGTTATATTGCTTTTGCAACTTTTTTCCAAAAACTTTCTGCTTCTTCATGAATGTGATTGTTATAGTAGTGAAATCAGGTCAGGAAGGAGTGACCCTCAGAACACCACCTGCCTGGCCAGCCAAGAACTGAAACAAATGTCTAAGGAAGACGTTGGGAATGTTGGTCAGTGTGTTACACTGCCAGCTGGATTGTCAAACTGGTCATCATTTCATCAGGATTTTTTTTTTTTATCTTTATACTTTTCAGTTGATTCATTAGATCCTTGAATTTAAGAAAAAATAAAAGCCACCAAAAAAAATTACTTGAAATTCTGTTTTGTCTTCAACAGTGCCCTTAAAGATAGTCGTTTCCCCCCAATGACGAGGGATGAGCTGCCACGGCTTTTCTGCTCAGTGTCTCTACTCACTAACTTTGAAGATGTATGTGACTACATGGATTGGGAGGTAAGGGTGTCAGATATCTTCTATGGAAATGACACTTTGATACCATGAACATCTATAGCAGAAGTCATACCATCTGCATTATTTACACAAATTTAGTGTAGTTGTCACTGTTTTGCACTCTACACGTTGTTTTGTGCATAGATTCGAAAGATCCTTTTAGTCGAACTGTCATCACCTTGAGCATCTGAGCCATGAAAATGGAATAAAGTTGTATTCTTGCCCGTAATTGTGGTCTACGTTTTATATCTAATACTCTGTCAAGTGAGGTATTGTCTGAGTGATGGCATCCTTTTGCAGCACAGCTCACTACAGATAGGTGGTTGGTCAGTCCATCAGAAATAAGCACCGCGAAAAATGGCAGTCCCAAAACAATCTGCCTTATTTAGCTTGTGGGTATGAGCCATTTATCCTTCTCAAAACTTCCTTTGTTTTCAAAGCGAGTGGCTTGCACACACCCCACGATTCTCTTATACAGTGAGGCCAAGTAGATCATTCTCTTGTTTTTCTTTGCTACTTGCACGTGGAGCTGAATCAATTTTAATTGTTAGGTTCTAGGAAGCCTGCATGTGTTCTCTTGGAACAGCAGCGTGAAAGAGATTAAGAAGCAAATGCTGCTTTTAGAGTTATTTCTGGGAAGGTATACTGAAAGAAATGTTATTCTGCATTCTTCTGCTTATTCCCAAATTATTTGGGCTTAGTCACTTGTGAAAAGCAAGTTGCTTGACTTAAGATGAATTTCTCATCTCAGTTGGTATGACTGTTGTATTGCTCTTTGCATGTCTCTTTTTTTTTTCAATTGTCGTATATGATAGTGGACATCTTACAATGCCAGAGACGCCACACAAGTTACAGTATTTCCATTTAATAATGATTTAGCCCTACTAAATATTTAGGAGCTCTTGCAAGAAAAAGAGGCTTTCTGTTGTATTCACTTGGAACAAATGTGTATTGAATAGAAATTTCATTTGTTGTTAAAATGATAACAGCCCCTACTGTATCAGAACAGTGGTATCCAGCAGTAACCTCAGCATCACAAATTTTATGGAGGCAGAAAATGTAATAAAAACATGTTTCCTGCTCAACTCATAACAATAAGGGTTTCTTACCTTCTCAAGTGTAATTCTGAATGAGATTAATGTAAGTTCCATTTGGGGTATATGAGAATTTTCACAATTAACAGAATTATTAATCTTTAATGTCAGACCAAAAAAGAAAATCTTAACCGAAACTGTGTGTGCAGTCTCAACAAGAAGCTTTTTTCAGAGTGGTTTGTCTTGTCACTGAGCCCTTAGAGTACTTTACTCAAAAACATTGTTTAATCAAAGCTGTAGCAACTTTCAATACTAAACCAAGCTAGAAGTCAAAATTAAAACTAGTAGAAATTTTCTGCTTTACTCAGTTGACTTCTGGCAGTAACCATAGTGCTGTTTTCAATTTAGTTCATTTATTATAACTTATTAAAAATCAGACTCAGAAAATGGCTTTAGAAGTGTGAAGTGCATAATGAAATAGTATTTAGCTCCTTCCATGCAGTTGTCCATAAATATTATTAGATCCTGTTTTATTCTCCCAGTAAAAAACTTCTAAAATGACCAAAATTTTCATCCTTGAAGAGAAGCCAAAAGCAAAGGTAGAGTTCAAAACTCCACTCTACCTTGGAAAGACTGGTTTTAACTTTTTTTTCTCAGGAAACTCTGATTCATAACTTTAATACTTGTATAATACTTGTATAAAACCAAGGAGGCTTTTACTTTTTGTGCCCTTTCTAGCTCTTGTTGAAGAATCCTTGAGACAAGTGTAACGCAGAACTGTGGTCTCACTCAGTTCTGATTGATTTAATGGATTCTTGTGATTCTTCTTATTGGAAAGTCCTGACTTACAAGGGAAGAATGAAGGTGTGATAAATATAATAGCCCTTGTTTTATCTTTATACTTAGTTGCTCTCTCCTATTTCGTTTAAGGATTTTTAGTGATAGGGTCTTTAGCAGATTGCTAGGAATTTTAAGAAGTGGCAACAAAGTAAGTTCTATGATTTGTTGTTTTTTGGTGTTTTTTTCTTTATTCCTATAAGTCAAACGTGATTCACAAGTGACCATGTTCTGTATAGTTTTGGGTGATCCACAAGCTTTCCATGGAAAGGGGGGCAGGATTGTTTGTGGTATATAAATGTGAGAAAGATTAAAATTTGTAATTGTTAGTCCTCAAAAGAATGATCCGTTGCTGTTTGTGCCCCAGTCAGTGAGAGAGCTTACATCATCCATGTTTCTTTTAAGGGACTGCAGTTACGTGATATTAATGGCAAAAAGACATTTCGGGACGCCTAGTGTATGATGTAAAGAGAGATTCTGCATCTTTCATCCCCCATATAGTGCTAAGATCATCCTGAAAAACATCAGCCTGGTTAGGAGCCCTTACTTCTGTAGATGTGCTACTGATGATCTTGTGGGAACTAATTCAGCAATTTGCTGAGAGAGGTCACAATTTTTGAAAATTGCCAGTTCAGACAACTTGCAGTGCTCTGGTGGCTTAGGGGCAAGATCATTTAAAGACACCGCTAAGGAGTGTCTCCTGTATCCTGAAGTAAAACAATAGATACTCCTTCCTCTGAACAACAAATCAGCCTCCCAAGCTAACTACATTAATATTTCTCTCATAAAAAGCAATGCGAGATCCTTTTGCAGCAGAAATTCCAACCAAGTAAAGAGGAGATAGGAGTGAATTGACTGCTATTAGCTCCCAAATGATTTTTCAAATTGCTGCCACTTTCACCTTTTAGAAAAGTAACTTGGAAAAAATAAAAGCCCTTAAAGGACCACGTCAGTGCCATGGTTCATGGGGATTCTTCTTAAAATATATTTTAGCATTCTTACATGTGACTTTACAGGAATTGCAGTTGCACTTCAGCAGTTGAACAGATGTGGGGCTTTGAAATGAGCACTGGGAGTAGATGAACCGTTTCGTCATTTCTGCTAGACAGAATCTGCGACGCTGTGGCCCAACTGCTGCTGGGGTGGAGTTTCACAGCCTTTCTGTCTCAAAGAAAGGGGCAACATGAGAAACTCAAGATGCTGCTTTTTTCTTTTTTTTCTTTTTTTTCTTTTTTTTTTTTTAATA
>VZRU01015067.1:62264-76759 GCA_013398155.1 Pedionomus torquatus
AGTGGAAATTAAAAGTGTTTTTTTTTTTTTTTTTTTTTTTTTTTTTTTTTTTTTTTTTTTTTTTTTTTTTGGCTAATACTGCTGTTTTATTAAAGATCAAATGTCAAAGGACTACTCAGGAGACAAGTCATAAAGACCAGTTATTTTAAACATATTTGATACTGATAGTAGGCATTCCCTGCATAAACTCAGCTTTATCCATATTTCTGTTCTTGGGCTCAGCTTTTTGATCTATCCTTCTACCAAGTCTTTTCTTTCCTGCACAAATACAAATTCCTGCTTCAGGAGGCCTCCAGTTTTGCTGTTGATTCTTAACACAGATACACTTGCATCTCCTGTTGGCACTGGGCAGTGTGTGTGTCCTTAGCAGCACCTCAAAAGAAGGAATGTAGAAGAGTTTGAACAGATTGCCGTGATGGCTTTGGGTCCTTCAGAAACAAACTTCTGCTTGGTTTGTAAAGCTTGTAAAGTTGTCAGTTTGGGCAAACAAACGGCACTCAGAAGGCCCTGGAAATGGACTCGCTTCCCAGAAATGGCACACGGAAGGTGTGGTTGTGTCTTGCAGTTCCAGCTTTGGTGCCACAGGCCCTGTGTCCTCGAGAGGGGATGGCTGCAGGGTGCATTACAGTGCCAAATGATTTAACGTGTCCTCTGCATGCTTTTCTTTTCTAGAAACACAGAAGAGAAAAGCAAAGTACCTCTACTAATTTCTTCTCTATTTCATGTTATACCAAAGGAACACCTTTTAAATTTATTTTCTCATTAGTTTAATTAAGAATCTGCAGTGGTTTTTGCTCAAAGGCAAAGCCTGTCTTGCTAATTTAGACCCTCTCCCTGTTTTTTTTTATTAAATGTCATAAAACATTGTAATTATATGTAATTATAATAAGAAACTTTCTGGAAAATGATATTGTCATTCCAGCTGGGTAATAAATAATTGGAATTGACCAGTGGCTCTTCCTTACAATACCTGGAAAGAGATCTTTGCCCTGAAATTGCTGTTCTTCAGTAAAATCTGCAGAATTGTACATGCTTGCTGTGTTGCTAGAAAAGGCCTTTAGCCTGTGTGCACTGGTTTAAACATTAGCTTAAACAATTGTAGCCAATAACAGTGACTGAAAGGTGGCTCTTCATTGTTGACAAAGTTAATACATTTCTGAGTTGTGGAAATTCTTTCCTTCCTGCAAGAGCAACAGCCCCAGCAACTCTTGCAGCTTATATTCCTTAAACCAGAGAAGAAAGTTTTCTTTTGGACAATATTCAGCATTCCCATGTATATAAATGATTTGTTAAAAAAAGAATGGTTGTCATGAAGTACAGAGCGTATCTCCTTGAGTAGTCCTTTGCCTCTGTTGTTAAAGCAGAATGTAATATTTAAGCCCTACTAAAGATGATGAGAAAGAAGCCAGTATATTTGGTACAAACGTGGGGCTAAAAAGCTGTAGAACTTAGCTAATAAAAAGTGGGGTCAGCTTCTAATAAGTAACAATAGTCACTTAATCTGAAGTGTTCCTTTTGCAGCCAGGTTTGTGTACGGCTATTTCCATAGTACTAGTTAAGTAAACCCATGTTACAGACTGTCATAAAGAATATTGTACAAGTTATACTCCACCTTTTTTTGTTGGAAAATGGTTACAGCTTGCTGCTGTTTAAAGATTGAGCTGACACACCATGTTAGTAGAAGGATTAGCCATAACCCAGAACAGCCTGATTTGAAAAAAAAACCCAATTAATTAATCTTAAACTAATTAGTGATAATTGCATGCAAATCTCTTACAGATTTCAGTGCAGTAGATAAAATTGAACAGAATGACAGTTTACTCCATGGTGGACAGAAGCTTAAATTCCAACAAGGCTTGATGTTTTAGATGCTTACCCAAATTCCATGTTGATAGTCTAGTGAAAGTAATGTTATTTCTCACTCTCACTGTGGTTGGAGAGTCAGCACGAGAGGAACAGATTTGTGAACTGTGTTTGGAACTTGGAGTCAGAATAGTTGACCATGAGACTTGCTTAAAGTTTGGTTTTGGGGTGGGTTTTGAAACAACATTTTCTTTGCCTTACTGAGATACAGAGAGAGGTGTACTATGGGTGATAATCTAGCAAGTGCCTGAAGTGCTTGGCAAAACAAGAAATGTGATGTGTTTGTGTTTTCCCCCATCCTGAGGTGTCTGTAAATAAATGAGTCATTAAAAAAAAAAGAGTATAAATTAATATGAATTAATATAAATACACCACAAAGTCTAAAGTTCTGTTGAGGACCCTTCAGAAGTAAAATTTAAAAAATTAGTTTAATGCAATCTTTAGATTTAGTGAAGGGTCTGTGTTTTTTAATTAATATTGTCCCTGGACCTAGTTTTAGGTAGTCTCTGGCCACTTACACAGTGAGCCAAAAAGTTTATATCCACAAGCACTAGATACCCAGCATCCAGTATTTTGTGCTCTAAAAACCTATAGAAATAGCTCTGTTGGAGCGGATGGGTTGGTTTGTTGCCTTCCCAAGTCTCTCTCCTTCATGTTCCTCTCCCAATAGCAACACTGTATTTGTGGGGTCTTTATACAGCTCAGGAGGAAACCTGTATGTAGTCGTTTCCCTAATAAATGGTAATAGATGATACAGAAGTTCCACTCCATCTATAGAAGGAGATGGGTCTGTTTTTCTGAACTGCACAGGCACATGTTATTCTAAAAAAACTCGCCTGTAGCGTATCAGTATTGTCAGTTTGAGGAGCATGCCATGGGCTTTATATAGTGTTCTGTGCTGAGCTGGAGAGGCAGACCAGTTACCATCCAGTTTGTGCCTTCCAAACATGTACGGACTCCTTACTTGCCATCCTAGGAATATTTTGGGGGATTCCACAGTTTTCATCAGTACAGGAACGCTGGTCTCTCAAGGAAGGCAAAATCAATTCTCTAGCTGTGCCCATGCCAGTCTTAGCGTGGATCGTTCTTGTTTTGCTTGTGTGTGGCTTCCATTTGTTTGACTCGGGCCTGGTTTTGTTTAACTGGAGCTAAACAATGAAAAGCCATTTGTACTGGACTGAGAGTACTGCTTAGCTACGTGGTTGGAATTCATGCTTCACAGAATGCTATGAAATTTTCCCAACCAGAGGAACTGTGGGTGCAATTGTGTTGCCTTATTCATTTTGCTCTGCATCTTTTTCTTCTACAGACATGGGCCTAAAAATCCATTAAAATGGTTAATGGGAAACATCCAGTGCAATGCAATTCCCTACTGCCTGAGTGTTGCATCATACTTAATACCTCACTAGAGCTTCTGGTTAGTTTCGCGTGAATACTACGTGATCGCTGTTGTGCAAACCAGTCATGTAGAGTTTAGAATCTCGTATTCTGCAGGAACCGAAGGTGTGCAAAACCTGAAAGTATTTGATCCTAATGCTTAGGCAAACAGACAGTTACAGAACCGTCAGCTGCAGAAACTTACTCTGTTCTTGGAATACAGCGGGTAGGCTCATTTCAGCTTCTGACACTGCTTCGTTTTACTTTCAGGTCCTTCGGGTTCATAATTACAACATCTGAGTGTACAGATTTGATCTCTCTAGCAATCATGTGTCGATGTTATGAAAGTTAACTTTAGCAGTGTTTGGTAATGAAATACCACATTAAAACTTGCACTGAATTAAACTTTTTAGTCTCAACGGAATTTTTCCCATTTAAGAAATGTTAGGTTCGTGGGGAAAAATTGCTGAGAGAGACTCCCTCCTCCCGTTTGCCCATGCTTATATATAAGATAATTAAAGTCTTCATGTAAGCAAATATGTTAATTGAAGAAGTGGTAGAGCTTTGTAAATATTCCTTATTTGCTTCTTGACTGTCATGCAGTCACAGTAAAATAGGTCATCACTGGAAAAACCGTTACAACACCTTTCAATTAATTTTGTATCCAAAACCAATGCCATACCAAATAGTGTGATGCCCTTTTAAACATAAACTATTAATTTCCACATGCGATGTTGGGAATTTTGGATTTAAACGGAAATAACATCTTAGTTATGTGGGCATGAAAATGGAAATGTCCATCTACTAATGCTTTGTGTTTATGCACAGAAATCAAAAAGCAACTGAAAACTTACTGGCGATGACATCTTTTATGACGTACCCTATCCAAGTGCGGGTGCTCTCAACAGAACTAGTGTACCTTGAAAACAGAGGTGCTTAAACAATGCCCTGGAAAGGTGCCTGGCCTCTTTGGTTCGGGGTTTGGGGTTTTTTGACAGTTCCACGTTATATACGTCTAACTCCTTGGTGTTAGTAATATAATTAGGTTTTTTTGTAAATACAGTTAGTTTTCCACGCTGGCATTTTGTCATATTAGACTACTTAGCATGGAAGTAGGGGTTTGAAGCTCGATGCTTTAGAATATCTCTTACCCTCATCACACATTAGCGGAAAATTTGAAGGCTCCAAGCTCAAATCCATAGTGTGACAAATCACTCATTGTTCAGTTGTTTGAAAAAAAATTACTGCTCTTAATTGAAGCATCACGAGATTTGCCAGCGGTTTGGTTGCCTGCAGATTATATCTGGTGGCCAGCTGATATTTTTTTTCATCAAGAGCATTGCTGACAGTGTCAGAGGGAGGCAGTAGACCCAGAGGCAGAACGACTTCTGCATCTCAGCTGGCTTTCCTTCAGACCAGAAATGAAGCTCCACGGTGGGAGCTGAGGACCATTATTTGCACGGCCACTGGCAAGGCTGCAAGGGGAACACCTCTCAAAAAGATCACATTCACTGCAGTACCACCTCTTCAGACTCTTTTGCAAAATGATATTAACCAGTGAAAGGTTCACATTTGGGGTTTTATTGTGTTAGAAATCTCTTGTCTCTTTTTTCCTTTAATGTACTAATAAAGCTGCCGATTTCTTGCAGGTGGGTGTACATGGCATTAGAATAGAATTCATCAATGAAAAAGGATCAAAACGCACCGCCACCTACCTACCGGAGGTTGCAAAGGAGCAAGGTCATTGTTGCACTTTATTTCATATGATCTGGTGAAGAATTTAAACATACATATAAATCTAAAATGCAATATTTGACCTTGCACTGATGTCAGATGATGGAGCAATATTTAATTGTAAGAAGACTCTTATATAAAATGCCAATTACATGCCTGTATCAGTCCCCCTTATAGGGGTGTAGTAGACTGTAGCTATCCTTTGAACAAGCCGTAAATGCAGTGTAGCTGTAGGAAAAGACAATACAGAGGGGTGGTACAGTGCTGTCAGCCAGCTTTACAGTTGTTAAAAGCTGTCAATTTTCCTATAGTTGTTATACTGTGATATTAGTGACATGCAAAAGCTCTGTTAAGTGATGGGGTGTCTGGTCAGTTATCTTAACAGCTGATTTATTCCTAAAGTTGCAATGATCAAGGTGGTTGGTTGTTTTTTTTTCTATTAGGTACTTTCTACTAGTACTTAATTCCTTTTATAAACACTGACTTCCTGGGATTTTTGAGGGATGGAAAGGAATTATTTGCAATACAAAAGTCCAAAATAATGCTGTTGAAGTCCCTTTCAATAGAGGCACAGACTTCAGTTTGTGAATTTAAAAAATGATAGTAGATTTTGTTGAATAGTAGTCTTTTGGATTGAGCAGCTGACTGACTACGCACGGTCCTTTTTTTCTTCCAAGCTTGACAGTGTGTCTCTTATATTTTGCATTGCTGCTGTTTTTTCTTTTTTTGGCCTTTTTAAATTTGAGTTAGTCTAAACCTTTACTGAGGATCACCTTTAATTGCTAATTTCTGTAATTTATGGCTGGCAAGTCAGAGAAGTGGGGGTTTATCGAGACCTTTGGTGATCACTTAACAAGCTGTTTTGAAATTCAGGACTGGGGGATTTAAGTGTGTGTGTTGTGTTTAAATTCCTAAAAAGTTTTAGCAGACCATGCTTGCAGTCTGACTCTTTGAAGTACCCAAAGCTACACAATTGTACTTTTTTATGTACTATTCTACAGCATTTTTGTGAGGTTTTTTTTAATGTATCAATGTGACTAATCTAATTGCATCTTTTGGAAATAATATGTCTAATAGCTACTTAAAGTTTTAGGGGGTTTTAAACCAATAAATAGGAGTTTTGAATAGCATAAAGACTTTATTGAATCTGTATTTTTAATCCATCACTTCTTTTCTTATTGCCCAGACACCTAGAATATACTAGAGTAGTTCTGAAGTAGAAATATCACTGTAAAGTTAAGTGTATTTATGGAGATGTCCAATCTGAAGGTCTCTCTGCACATGTTCAACTAATCATTCTTTTTTTATTTTATACAGAAATTTAATTTACCGTACCATCATAGTCATTATAATGTATAAAGTGATTGTGATACATAATCATACCTGAACGCTTCAGAAAAGTTACATTTTGTATTTTACCCTTATCTAGGACACCTGGATATAGTGGGTCTGCTTTAAAAATATCTCAACTATGAGATTAAAATATATGTTGTTTGTAGGGTGAACTTTGGGCATAAAGAAACCCTATACGTCATTTCCTTCTGCTGTTCTTAAATAGAGAAGAATGTTCTTTGTCTTACACAGAACTTCAGCAGAGCACTTTTGTTATCAATAGCAGAACATACTCTACTGTATTTTTGCAACATCTATTCTTATTGCTTTATTTCTCACTAATTTTTACTACTGTAAAATCCAACAGGATGGGACCACATTCAAACCATAGATTCCTTATTGAGGAAAGGAGGCTACAAAGCTCCGATTACTAATGAATTCAGGAAAACAATAAAGCTAACCAGGTATGCATCTTGGGATACTACAGATAAGTCCTGGTTTTATAGTACTGTGATGTGTTCATTTCTGGTAAGTGCTTATATCAGATGTTAGTCATAAGCTTTCCTCTGAAAATATTAATGATTTCTTTCTTTCCACAATAGCTTTGCAGATTTTTGCCTTGCATAGGGGTTAGCGGCACTAAGAAAGAAAGAAAAGGCTGTGGTTAAGTCTCAGGCTACATATGTATCAGGGTACCTGCCTATTTTCTTTCGTAACTCTGAAAAAAAAGAGTAGATTAGGTCTTTTTAGAGTTTGTTGATGGGCTATAATGGATCTTCAGAGGCTGTTGTTACCGAGGACGATTTGCCGCTGTCAATTTGTATTTGAGCAGATGGGCACCGTGGGTCTCCTGCCGTAAATCATGGATCTCTCTGTACCCATAATCTCTCCAGTTCTCAAAGCAAGCACTGGCTCTGCTTTATCTCCCATGAAGTATAGGTTTCCCTTATGGCAGCAGGGGTTAAGTGTGCTGATTTGGCAGCCAGTACTGGTTAAACTACGGCAGAGGATTCTTGGGACTGGAAACATGAATTTAATGTTTTCTTTTATACTTTATCACTTTCACATGCTAGTCTACCTTGATTTTTCTAATTTAATAAGATGTATTATTTGAGGGTGCAAGCCAACGTATTTTAGAATCCTCAGCAGCTATTCTGTCCATAATACTATAGCTGCATGGTGAAGGGTGGAAGAAAAAAACATCTATAAGAACACCTTTAAAACTGTATTTTTATCGCTTGCAGTACAAAATTATTGCTAAACTTTAGTTATCTAATCCATGCTTGGAGAAATAAGAATTTTCAAAATCTTGGGTCATAAGGAAGTATTGACTGGTGATCCTTTTCAGGGGGGACACACAACATATTATTAATACAAATAACAAAGTTGGAATTCTTTGTCCAAAACTGTTATCCTTCCCGTCTTTTACCAGCTTCTAGGGACTCAGAGGGTCACAAGATCAGTTCTAAAAATGTTATGTGGATTATTATTGTTCGTGTGTCCTGATTTCTTTGGAAATCCTTTCCTCTTTAGAGCAGCTAGGTGTAAGCCAGACTTGACTTCCTTGTCGATATTCAAAACTTAATCCTTTCATTTCAGACACTTGAAAATGCTGGCATTCTCCTGATTGTTTATGCACTTTTATAGGACAAAGACCTGAGGTTTTGATTGTTTTCGCTTTCCACATTTGTCGTCTTTATCTACAAATCTTGCTATAGGCGGCTGTTTTGTTTAAGCTAAGTTTAAGGCTCAAAGCGGATCTTAGACAAATATATTCATATTAGAGGAATTACATGTTCAGTGATCTTGTGGATGAAGAGTAAAGAACTTGTGTCTCAATGACTGTTCAGAATTCTGGATTCTTGTAGGAACCCGATTGTTCTAGAGTAGCTGCGACTATGGAAAACTTGCTGTTCTGAAGATTAAATTAGTGAGGAAAGATTTACAGGATCCAGCTAAATTTCCAAATGCAGAATCCCAATTTGCATGGTTTTGTTTGGAGCAATGGCATGTGAACACAGACCAAAAAAAAACCCTACCTCACCCCTCCCAAAATAAAAACGCCCCAACCCCCCCCATGTTTTAGTTTAAGTTCACAACGTCCAAACTGCTAGAAAAATCACTGGCCTGATAAGTGGAATAAACAAAGCATAATTCCTGACGTTCAGAAGAAATGTCTTTTTGTCTCTGTTCTACTCGCTTAAAAACTCAGCTTCTGCTGACGTGTTCTAAACAGCAGTATTAAAACAGTAACCATTGCCCAGCACCAGACAACATTTCTAGAGCCTCGTTTTAATAACTTCATGTCATACAGTGAAACATCTTTTGCAAAAGTGGAAAAAGTGCTTGAAACTTCTTTTTCGAGGCCCTGAATTAAAGTAAATGCCCTCTGCACGAAGAAAGCTTTTTGGTGATCAAAACCAGTCTATTGCTAAGTAGCTTCGAGTCAATACCCAGTAGCTCAGGCCACATTTTGAAGAAGAGAACTGAAAAATAGTGGAGCTGAGAGAAGTGTACCCATTCCAGGGGTCTAGAATGCATAAGGACAATAACTGCATTTTCTTTTCCATCTGCTGAAATGAGCAGATGTGATTCTAGTCAGGCTGTCTTTGGCCTGCTTTGACCCACTTACAACCAGCTTCATTAACTGCCGAGCTTATGGTTTAATTTCATAGTGGCAGGGGATTTCAGGCGCAGAGCGGCGTGCGCCATGCACAGCCATCCAAGAGGAGCTGCAGCTAATCTCTCTGCAAGGACCCGCGGCCCTCCGTTAAATTATACATCATTAACAAACGCCCTGGTATCAAGTAAGCGAGGGCACCTTTGCTGCTCTGAAAACACATCCACTGAAGCAAAAAGCTGCAAGTTCTGCTCTGTTCCTCTGGCAAAGAGGCAACAGAAGCAAATGTGTTTGCCACCTTAATTGCTGCAGTTGGCAACTCCACAGTAGTTTAAACTTTTGCATTGGGTTGTAAGTGCAAGTGGGGGAGCCATCTGTTGGGGTTATTTTTCAGAGAGAACAACCAGAGCAACTCCAGAAGAAAAATATGACAGGAAGGAGAGGTGGCAATGTTTCAGATCACTGTGGCTGGATGCACCAAATCTCATCTGTCAGATCTCTTACGCAAGGTCTAAGTGAAATTTGTGGAAATACGGAATAGTGTTAGTTTTGTGTAGATTTTGCAGTTCTACGGAGAAGTGTAAGTGTGGCGATATGCTTCTTGTTGTCAATACTGATGCAAGTATATCCAAAATATTTGTTGTCAGGGCCTGGATTCTGCTTTCAGTTACGTATTGCTGGCCGTTGTTATTGCAGGACTTCTCGCCATTGTTTTTCAATAGTTTTGGGAAGCTAGAGGGGTCCCAGGTGACTGGAAGCTGGCAAATGTTGTCCCATTTTTTGAGAAAGATAAGAAGGAAAACCTTGGTAATTACAGGCCTGTCAGTCCCACTTTAGTGCCTGGCAAAATTATGGAGAAGGTTATTCTGGGAGCTACTGAAAAACTCTTGAGAGACCACATAGTCACTGATCATAGCCAGTGTGGGTTCATGACAGGAAAGTCCTGCGTAGCCAACTCAATTTCCTTTTATGACAAGGTCACACGTCTAGTTGACCAGGGCAAGGCCATAAATGTGGATTTTCTTGATTTTAATAAAGCTTTTGATACTGTCTCCCACAGTAACCTTCTGGAAGCAATGTCCAGCATACAGCTAGACAAGTCCATAAAGCGTTGTGTGAGCAATTGGCTGGCAGCTCAGGTTCAAAGAGTTTTAGTAAATGGAGTTACCTCAGGCTGGTGGCCAGTCACCAGTGAGGTTCTCCAGGGCTCAATTTTAGCGCTCGTTAATGTTCTTATAAATGGCCTAGATGCAGGAGTCAAATGTACATTAGGCTTGCTGACAGTACTGAACTAGAAGGAGCTGTGGACTCCCTCAAGGGCAGAGAGGCCTTACAGGGAGATCCAGATAGACTGGAGAGCTGGGCAGTCACCAGCCATGTGAAAATTAACAAGAGCAAGAGCAGGATTCACCACCTGGGACAGGATAATCCTGGTAATACAATACAAATTGGGGGACAAGAGGCTGGAGAACAAACATGCAGAAAGAGATCTGGGGGGTTGGGTTGATGGCAAGTTGAGTATGAGTCGTCAGTGTGCCCTGGCAGCCAAAGAGGCCAAACGTGTCTTGGGTTACATCAACCACAGCACAGCTGGTCGAGGGAGATGATTATCCTATGTGACACTGGTGTGGCCTCACCTCGAGTTCTGTGTGCAGTTTTGGGCATCTCAAAACTAGAACAACATCAGAGAGTGTGTCCAGAGGAGGGTGACCATGATGAGGAAGGGTCTCAAGGGCAAGACTTATGATGAGTGGCTTGAGGTCACTTGTTTGTTCAGCTTGCCAGAAGGTTGAGGCATGACCTCATCAGTCTACAACTTCCTCAAGGTGGGGCAGTGGAGAGGGAGGTGCTGATCTCTCTGGCAACCACTGGTAGAACTTGAGGAGTGAAGCTGCATCTGGAAAGTTTGGACTGGACATTAGGAAACGGCTTTTCTGTGAGAGGGTGGCCAGTCACTGGAACAGGCTCTCCAGAGAAGTGGTAAGTGCACCAAGCCTGTCAGAGTTCAAGGAGTGTTTGGAGGACGCTCTTACTCATATGGTTTAGTCTTAGGTAGTCCTGTAAGGAGCAAGGAGTTGGACTCGATGATTCTTACGAGCCTCTTCCAGCTTGAGATATTCTAATGTAACTCCGTCTGATGCAGCTGGGATTATTTTAAGAGCAGAATTTGGCAGACAATTGTTACTGATTGTTTAAAAGCAGCCTGAAAATTTGTAGTGCCTGTTTACAGTTTTCCTGCTAGGTTTTATGTAGAGAGTTGGCTGAAGATACGGGATTTTCTTAATAAGTTGTGATGAGTTTCTATTCTCTCTACTTGGAGCAACATTGTAGGCAACAATTTTTAACAGTTCTGTTTGCTTAAAATATTTTTTCTGAAGTACTTCCCTCATGTGAGTGAAGAATGACCCCAACAAGCATGGTGGTTCACTCCCTGCCCTTGTGCAGCTGATGGCACTCAGCAGAAGTACAGAGCTGTTATTATTAAACGTGCCAGTGGTGCAGTATGTTTAGTGCTACCTACAGCTTCCCAGAAACTGCTCTTGAATTTGCTGCTTTGCTCTTTTCTAGGTACCGTAGTGAGAAGATGACGATGAGCTACACAGAGTACCTTGCCCATCGTCAGCATCATCACTTCCAAAATGGTATTGGGCACCCCCTTCCACCGTACAACCATTATTCCTGACACTGAGCCGCATGACCAGTCACTGGACCTCTCTGCAGACCTCTTCCCAGGAGACCCTGCCCCTTCTTGGTCTAGCTATCTCTATTACTGTACCATTTTATGATGATAGTTTCCGTTGCCATGTTGAGGCTGCTTAGTCAGTTAGGCTCATCGTGGCAACGGGAGGGAAAACTGCATTACTACAAAGATCCCATACTTTTTTTATTACCGAGTCACTGCAGATTTTTTTGCAGCATATACAGCCCTTGGTTTTTTTACGAAATTTTAAATTTCTACTTCATTGACATTGAATTATATCAATCAAGGCTTTCTGTGACTGTGGATGGAAGGAAGAGTTTAAGGATTACATTTAGGGATGCTTTGCTTAGCAAAGAGGCTTTCATGGCTTTTGCGTTAATAGGCGTGACAGGGAATGAAACATATCAGATTCAGGTATTATACTAGACAATGAATTGCATTTTCATAACATTCTTAATAATGTGTGTACAATATCTCACCCCCACAGGGAAGATCTCATGTAGCTATTTACATGATCTTCAGATCCAGCACCTACAGCCGGCATGGCAGGGCTGACATCCAAATGCTTTTTTTGGATGAAGAGAAGCAATTACACGTACAGTGAGAGGTGATGTCAACATGGCAAGATTTTCAGAATCAAGTGGTCTGATTGATCGGGCATGACGTAATCCAGTAGCTACCAGATACCTTTGTCTCCCACGCTGTGCTGGGAATCGAGGGCACTCCAGCCCTGTCAAGGCTAGTCATAATAATGCATTTGTGATGAGAGGATGCCTTTCTGATGATCTCAAATTCGGAGAGACACTTGTTTTTAAAGACAGGCTGGTGAGTAGCAGATGTCATATTAGGAAGAAAATGGATTTAGATTTTAGTGCCTTTGACTATGACATAATTATATGCTTATAGATAAAATTCATAGAAAAAAATACAGCAAAAATGCCAGACGTTCTAGCAGACCCTATTGAGTCTGCTCTGGCATCAGGTTTTTGGGGATTTTTTTTTTTAAAGTGAGGGTTGTTTGCTTTTTTTTTTTTTTAATAGCAAACTGATTTTGGAAAAGAAAAATCCCTGTTTTGTTCTTTCTTTTGTTTTTGAACTTGTTGACTTTTACCAAGTCATGAATAGTTAGATTAAGTTCACTATTGTTTAAAAAGGAAAAAAGACTGTTGTGAAAGCACAGGACAAGTATGCCATAATTTTACATGTTTTCATCTATTACAGGAACAGTACTTGAGAGCTGTAAGTACTGTGTAATAATTCTGATACCCCTCCACGTGGTCGAAGACAGAAAACTGATTGGAACGTTTTCCTGCTGTAAAAATAGATACAGTACAAGGTCTGCGTGGTGTATTTGCAAGCCCAGGATATGGCAGGAGGTAGCTCCTTGCTCATGTGCCTGCAGAACTCCCGCCGACACCTGTTGTAGTTCAGTGCATGTTCTAGGGGACAATACGTGCCGTTGTAGAAGAGACCTGCCTGATACGAGCGAGTAAACCACAGTAAGCAGAAATTCCAGTTATTTTCCATGAATGTTTGTAAATATAGAGATATATACAATCCAGACAGATAAAATCAATTAAAATTCAATTGTTGGGAAAAAAAATAAATCAGGCTAATTGTAAAAATGTTTTAGTAGGATTTCAAAATCATCTATGGATAAATTACGCTCGTCCCTTACATGAGGTTAGCTTTGCTACTTAATTTCTATGGAGGTTCTTGTAGAAGGTCTTTGGTATTCCTTCATCCACAGCATTTGATGTCCAAATATTAACATTTTCAGTTGTGATGCCTTAATTTATAAGCAGAGGGCCTGAAATTTCAGGAGCCAAGAGATGCCAGCTGGAAGCTGCAAAAATTACTAGATGTTTATACAGAGGCTATTTTGGATGATACTGTTGTCTTGTTTCTACTTGGGGAACACTTTTAAATGGATTAGTCTTCAAGTGGAAACGGTGAACAAGTGGCTACCTGATAGAGTTGTGTTGGGTTTTTTTTCTTGCCCTTATAGGGAAAGTGAGCACAAACTGAATCATTCTGCTGCAAAAAAAAAAAAAATCATCCAACCCCATCTTTATCTGTCATCTCGTTACAGCACGCTCATGCTTCCGTATGAGCTCATTGTTAGAAGTTTTTTAAAAAGATCTATTATATATAAAAATATATATGTATTGAAAGGTGCTATTCAACCTCAAGCAGGTCACGTGACTGGTCATGCGGATCTAAAATCATATCAGATTTTTTAAAAAATCTTCGATATATGCAGATGTTATACAGAATTTCTTACCAGTGTAATAATGATATACTGATGAATAAACAATCCTGCAGGTTTTTAAGGACAAGGTCAGCAATACTTCCCACCATGGCTTGGGGGAGAAAAGGATAGTTTTGTCTCCTTTTTGTATACAGCATAATGCACAATGCATTTTTGTCTATCTCTTAGTAGCTGTTGCTTAAAAATATAGTTAAAAGGGTGTTATACAAACTGTAAAGGTGTGCTTCTGAAATGAGTTAATGCCAGACCCTTCTGGACCAGAGTTTTGTATCACTAATTAAAAAACTGTTACAGAGTCTGTGGTCAATCAGATTGTATGCTATTTTTTTTAAAAAAAGATTGGAATAATCAATCTATCGACAGTGTTTCTAGGGCACCTACCTCCTCAGCATGCGAGTGCTGAAAACGCTATGGATTGTTTCTGTGTTCTTGTAGGTTTATTTGTACAGAACGTGCAGTTCACTGTGACATGCACTGGGACAGAACAGGTCTGTTTGCTTAAAGCTGATCAGCAATTGCTTTCCCAGATGTCATTCTCTGGTGGTTATGTTTAGTACCCTTTTAGAGATACTGCTGGGTTTAGATACCTTTTTTTT
>VZRU01015067.1:76854-92272 GCA_013398155.1 Pedionomus torquatus
TTTTTTTTTTAAGTTGGAATGCTAATTTTTCTATGATCACTTACTACTCAGTTTGCCTTATTAATTAAACAGATTGTTGGGTTTGGGTTCCCCCCCCACCCCCCAGTTCTTTTGCTTAATGTTCCCAAACCCCCGGTTCTGTAAACTGAGTTAGACGACAAAACCGTAAGACTTGACATGAAACCATGACTCAGTCTTGCCTGGAGTGGCCTTCCTTCTGCCCAGCCAGCTGTAGCACTGACTTTTCACCATCTGGGCCCCGATGCTGATGGTCGCAGGGGAGGCTCGCTGGCCTTCGGACCTCAGAGACATGAGCAAATCAAGGCAGTTAAATCCATTTGCACACCCTGGCGTTTGTATACGGACCTCTTTACTTGTCTTCAAATGTGCGGGTTTTTAAACTTGTTGTCTGGAGTAGGTTACATCTCTTATGTGTGTTAGATCGAACCAAAGAAGCCTCCAGCCATGCCCAAATGCTGCTCCTAAAGCCTGCCTTCCAGTCCTTACGAAATCCCTGCAGGATTAAATGTGTTAACTTTTTTATTTTTGTACAGTTTCTAACTGATTTTTGCTAGTGATGTTAATTGAATTAAGTTTATTTGGGGAGTCTGAATATCTTCTCCATTAAAATAAACTGGTGACTTTCCTTTTATGTTTAAAAAAGAAAAAGAAAAAAAAGAAAAAAGGTTAAAAAAGAAAAAAAAAAAAGAGAAACCCGCAGTGTGCCTCTCAGATTTAAGGGTTTCTGGTTACATTTATTCTTAAGACCAGCAATGATTCTTTATATACAAAGATATGTTTTTCTCGTTTTTTATTACTGTTAAAGAAAAAGAATAAAAACCTCTTTCTTTGCTCTGGACCCAGTAATTGCGCTGGTACATAAACGCACTGAGAAAACAAACTTTTGTTTGAAACTTTTGTAACAACTTATGACTGTTTTTGTATATCAAAGTTGATTCTTTTCAAGATATTTGGATCTAGTTTCTAAGTTATTTTAGTGTTTTATATGTTACGGGGAAAAAAAAAAAAAAAAGACTTTAAATCGTTCACCAGCATTTTGAGTTATCTTTAATGCGATGGTGACACGCGATGGGCTTCGAGCTGCCTGGAGTAGCCTGCGAGGCCCCTCTTTTCCTTCCTTCCTTAGTAATTTGATTGATTACAATAATATCACAGATTACCCGAACCCCCTTCTTTTCTAACTAGATCCTCCTTCCTCCCACATTTAATTGCTATTAGTGTGAAGAAACTGTTGAAATGGGCATTTTAATATAAGTACGGCTTAAAAAGAGAAAAAGAGGAAAAAGAAAAAAAAAATCTAGAAGGTTTTCTGTGGGTCTGTGAGATATGGCTGTGGAAAGATATTGTAGTAGTTTTAACACTATTGTTATTACCTTTTAAATCATTTACCCAATAAAATAAGGAAAAAGAACCACCATTTCTTTTTACGTTTCTCTGCTTAATTACGCGGCTTGGTCAATTTTTTGTTTGTTTGTTTTATTTAAGCATTTGCAGTTAGTGATAACTCTAAAGGCAAATGATGCGCTTAGGAATATTTTCCTGTGACTTAACTCTTTCATTTTGCCTCCTGTGGGAACAGATTGCGGGCAGAAGTGAGTCGCTAAACATGCTGAGTTAAACCAGCATTTGGATCAGTTACATCATTACTTGCTTCGGCATAATTACCAGTATTTATAGCAGTTATCAGCTCAGGTGTGTACTTTTTATGTCTAGTTTTAAACACAGGATTTTGTCCAGGCTTGGCCTCTTGCCTCTCGGAGAGGGGGACCCAGTTTCAACCTCTTGAAGCAAAACTTTGTTGCAGAACCAGTTACACTGGTTTAAGCAAGAGGCTGCCTACCTGACTCAGAATAATGTGGCAAAATGCGTATCAAAGAATATCTTGAAGTACCACCTAAAATAATTTCCATACACTTTATTCATATTACTCTTAGGGTAGTAGGTGATTTTACAGAGCATCTAGGCTTGCTTTGCCATGAGGGATTTATCTTGCATGCTCATGTGCAGACCGTTATTTTGACCAGATTTTATGGGAAAAACTTAAAGTGTAGATTTTGCACAGAGTTAACAGGTTCCTTCCCCGAAAGTTTTTAGTCTTAACACAGTGGGGCATTTCTAAACTCTTTTACTCTAGCAGGTGCAATGAGAAGAGCTCACCAGAACGTGTAGTTCGGTCACGGCTTTAGCTGTTCAGGGTCCCTGCGGTGCCTCTGGCAGCAGAGCTCCCTGCGCCCTCGGCTGGGCAGTGGGTGAGGACACGGGGCAGGCCTGTGCTGCGTGGAGAGCTGTGCCGGCGCTGGAGAGGTGGCTTAGGCGAGGAAGGGAGGATCGTGTTCCTGTAAAGCTACATCCTGCTGATGACTAAAATAAGGACCCAGAGAGGTAAACCTGAGTTGGAGAACTTTGCTCCCTGAGCCAACGTCACAGGGAGCCGAGACACCTTCAGGCAAGCGTGAGTGAAAGGGAGCGTATTCCCTCTGCAGGGTGATGCCCCAGTCAAAGCAAGCTCCTGCTAACATCCCTCTGCACTTCAGCACTGCTGGCAGATGGTGTTGGGTTTGCTTTTGGCTAACTCAGCGGATCTCCTGTGGGTACATGCAAAGCCTTTGAAAAACAAACCAATAACCCATGTAACTTTTAAATGTTGAAGATTGATGTAGCCATTACTCCACTTGCTTTGAAGCCTCGATTTAGAAGATTTTTTTTAAAAAAACCCAAAAAAACAAAAACAAACCAAAAACCAACCCACCTCTAATGGGAAAGCCTGTTTGAGTAAATACCTTCCCTTGGTTTAATATTTCACATCTTAGGTTTCACCTAATTCAGACTAATGATACCAACCTAGAACTCCCCGTCCACTGTGATGTGTAGCTGTAAAAACCAAAGTAGCAAAATAGTACTGAATACTAAGGATGTTTCAGAGATGGAAACTTGCTTATTCTTACATCTGTGTTGGTATCAAACAATGAAAGGCTGACTAATCAGAGGGCTAGAGAGCTGTAGAGGATAAGCAGCAGTGCCTGAAAAAGGAAATTGTTTGCTTAATTCATCTGGGGTTTCCATAAAGCACTTCATGCTAGATTTCTCCTCAAGTTGTTCTATCATCAGTCTTCATACTCTTCAAGAGACTTGGTTCTGTTCCCCAGCTGTGTGAAAACATCGAACTTCTGCAGTGTTTCTACTGGATATGCCCACCTGTAGTATTATATGTTCTTTTACCAGGACCTCACAGCAGGACATGCCTGCCTCTTTGAGACCTACTGGGTTTTAAAATGCCTTAAGCAAGACTACTCGATGCCTGGCATGATTAGAATGAGAACAAACCGTACAGCATCCATTAAAATGCATTTATTTGTTTTAATTCAAAGGTTTAACAACTATTTGCCCAGTGGTCAGGACTTCGGGCACAACAATGAAAAAAATCATTAGACCAAAATACAAAACCAAGTACACAAATTACCCCTTATTTGCAAATTCATTACCTCATAACCAAGTTTTAGCACATTAAAAAGCTTACAAAATTTATAACGCTCTTACAAATTATTCAGAACTAAGAGCACAGGTGGCAGCTGAGCCTCTCCACAGCCGCCCTTGCCCTTGCCAAACCAGGCTGTGCGTGAGCCAGAGGGGCTGGGCTACCAGAACCGCAAGTTTCCAAAGCCCTTGGTGCCGCAGCCCCGGCCTGAGCCGCTCCAGCTCCCCAGCACGGGCTGGGCTGGTGGGAACGGTGTGGGTCCGCTCGCTGCCTCCTCTGCAGCATTGAGAGAATTACTCCAGAAATGCAGAAATCATTTTTAAAAAGTACAAAATTGACCCTGAAGAAAAATAAAGTCATTTAAAAAACACAGCTTGGCTTTGACTAAGTTACACTAAAAGCTGCGAGACAGCTGTACAGCGAGATCACTTGGAGTACGGGATCACAAAAAGCAACAGAGCTGTTATGAATCTTGTCACTGTAAAAATGAAAACGTCAAAGTTGACCTGTTTGCCTGAAGAAACCTTTTGTTTCCAAACAGAAGGGCTGACAGGTGCCCTCTTGCTGGGTTTTGACCTTTTCAGAGCTTTGCTAACTATTAGGACTGATTTAATGACTAAGAATGCCCCTCCAAGTGAAGCAATTGCAACAGTAAGAAAGCCAGCACAGCTCTATGTTCCATTAGCTCTAGATGCAGTGAAAACAAACGCCAGGGCTTTGGATGCAAGACTTCGGACAGGGAAGTAAAGTACAGTAATTGTTGCAGGTTGCAAATAGCCATTTTGGAAAGGAAAGTATAATTGGGCTTTACATGATGGTATCAAATACACAGAAATATCAAACCCCTGACTGTGGCCAGAAACAGATGGATCAATCTACAATGAGGTACTCTATAAATCCCAAGGTATGGAAAGAGCCTGATTTTGTGTTTTGTTCTTCCACCCTATCAGTAAGGCTGTGTCTGCCTAAGCATGAGGAGGTTCTGTCAAGCCCAAAGAAGCTGAACCAAACCCGAGTAGGTTTGTGTTCCTAGACAGGGGCTTTTTGCTGCTTTATACAAGCATGCTCCAGAGCTGTAAGCTACCACCCCTCACAAGAAACAAGATGCAAATTCTTCTTTGGTACCTGAACAGGAGGGAGTTAAACTGTGACAAAGGATTTTGGAGCATTTGGCAAGGGAGGACTAGGACTGCCCTTTCAATTGTAAAATTTCATCACCAGCTGGTGATGAACTGGGCAACGGCTTCAAGTTATCCTGCCATAGATTGTGCGCATAATGCCACAGGAGAGCATGCCATTAGCGGTCAAGAATAGCAGTAGAGTTTTGCTCTTTGAATTCCAGCAAAAATAAGCATAAAAAAGCAACTAAAAAAATGATCCCTGTAGCTTATAAAACAAACCACTTATAAAACAGCTTATAAAACAAACCACTCGGGGAAAAGAAAACTGGCCTCTGCCAGGGAAGAGACTAAATAACCCCAGTGGAGAGTAAAGTATTCTGCTTTCCCGTTCAAACCGGACTCCTGCCCACTGAACAAGCGCTGAGACATATGCCAAACAGATTCTGAAGACAGCTAAGGACTAAAGGATGGGAAGTTCCATATTAGCTTCAGAAGTTCGGACCCTTTCTGCTTCCATTCTGACCTGTTCTTCAGCTCCTGTGAAGCTCGTGGCTCAGCTGTGCTCATACAGGCTCTTGTGACACCACACCCTAAGTCAAAATGAAGCACTGAGCTTACAAAGCAGGGAGAAGGAGGCAATAATTGAACTTTTGGGCCTTAAAAAGGAGATTGAGGTGCTGGAGTGAGTCCAGAGAAGGGCAATAAAGCCAGTGAGGTGTCTGGACCACAAGCCTTCTGAGGAATAACTGAGAGAGCTGGGATTGTTCAGCCTGGAGAAAAGGAGACTGAGAGGAGACCTTATTACTTTCTACAGGTACCTGAAAGGAGAGCGTAGCCAGGTGGGGGTTGGTCTCTTCGCCCAAGTAACAGGCAATAGGACAAGAAGAAACGGCCTCAAGTTGCACCAGGGCAGGGGTTAAATTGGGAATTGAGTTTAGATTGGAAAAACTTCACCAAAAGGGTTGTCAAACATTGGAACAGGTGGAATCACCATCCCTGGGGTTAAAAGATGCATAGATGTGGCACTTAAGGACATGGTTTAGTGGTGGACTTGGCCAGCGTTACAGTTAACGGTTGGGTTTGATGATCTGAAGGATCCTTTCCAACCTAAATGATTCTATTCTGCCTCAGCCAGCTTCATTCATATTGTACAACAAGCAAAGAAGCAACATCTTACTCGCAAAAAAGAGGTGAAGGTTCCACTGCCTGCCCTCCTGCCTGACTCCAGTTGCACCATTTGACCTTTAGAGCAGCTCCAATACTTCCAGAATCCTTACTGAGTTCAGCGGCTGGTTCACCTCTACTTGTCTGCAGAATTACCACATCGTGTTAGCTGTTTTAGCAACTTCAGTGGGTACAGAAGCGTTCAACAAGCTCCAGCGCCTGCACAGGTAAGGTTTGGAAGGGGAATCCGAGTGTCCCACTGGCACTGATGAGCAGGTCCTGTCAGCAAATTCCATGTTGGGAGATTAGGCCTGAAGTTTCCAGTGCAACTCAGAACAACGGGAGCAGGGTAAGAGCGTGAGTCCCAGCACCGCGACCGGCGCCGACGCCTGTGGCCGGGGGTGGAGGGGAGGCAGGAGCAATCCCCGTGGCGCTGCTGTTGGAGTCAATGGTGCGAGTGGTGTGGCTTCACCAAGAACCCTCTCATCCAAACTGCCCTTGGGGTTTCCCTGGTGGTAGCTGTATTAGCAGCACCATTCCTCCTACAGAATTTGATGTCAGTGGGAAGAGCTCGCAAATTTTGCATTCCAGGCAAACAGCCTGCACTGAGCCAGACACCTTAAACGCTTCAGCAGTGCGAGCTGACCAGAGGCAGACAACGGTGGCAAACAGCAGATGTTTTACACTTGGTTAGAATGCCCTGAAGCGTATGGCTATAGACAGGACGTGTAATAGTATTGAAAAACAAAACAAAACAAAAATGCTACTACTTTCACATAACTTGGAAATTTTTCCAGTAACTACAATACTCTGAAGAAAAAAAAAATGAGAAAGATTCTTCAGGAAAAAAAAAAAAAAAAAAAAAAAAAAAAAAAAAATCTTTANCTCTGAAAAAAAAAAAAATGAGAAAGATTCTTCAGGAAAAAAAAAAAAAACAAGTAAAGCAAATAATAATGCTAAGTAACATTTGCAAAATTTGGTTAAAATCACTCTATTGTAATATCGAGCACTCCTAAACGGCACTGAATCCAACATAAGGCATTTGGCCAAATTCTTAAGTAAATAAATAAACCACAATACACTTGACAGTAACTATGGGGAGGGAAGAATCATTGTCCATCTCATTCAGTTCTTCACAGGAGATGAAGCACATTAATAGGGATTAAGCTTTAATGTCCAGCACTGCACATCTTAGCATCTCCCAGCAACATCCTGCATTTCAGCACAAAATACTGAATCTGCTTAAATAAACAGCAAGAACTCGTATCCCTTCGGCAGGTAATTAAGTGGTTCCACAGATGGATTCAGCCCTTCCGGACAAATGCATTCTCTCTTTAGGCCCCACTCCACAAATGCTTAAGCACCATCTGCCTGGCTTCACTGGGGCAGCAACGAGACCACTCGAGGAAATCCATTACAGACTGAGACATTTGCAGGATCAACAACGGACAGAAATTCTATGTATGTGGGGAGTTCTGATTATCAGGTGCTTCGCTCGCTCAAGTGGAATTCTGATTAAAGCCACCAAGAGCTGTGCAGTCCGTATAACTCAGATTCGCTATACATGTTTGATAGTTTAGGTACATGTCAAGCTGGGAGAGTACAGTACATTTTATATATATATATATATAATATTGTTTTTCACAGCAAGGCATGGAAGCAAGCCAGAAACCAGCTTGGAAATGAGAATGTGAGACAATATATTTCTGACTAGAGGGGTACAGGTTATTTTAATCTTATGAAGTGAAAATATTTGAAGTAGCCATTTGTTCCCCGTTCCCCCTCCAATTAAAATTTCTCTTTTATAAAGAAAAAAAAAAAAGGCAATCACTTCTCATTTTTACTTTTCCATCTTGAGGTATAATGACTGTACCTTAATTTCAGAATACATCTTCAGGTGATCCAGCTGGAGGAGGTATGATGGTTTGTTGTTTTTTTTTATCTTACAAGTCACAGCTTTGACAACACAATTAATCTATAAATTGCAACAAACTTTTGTACAACAAAATGCCTGCAGCCCTGAAACACAACAGTCTGCATAACAGACTCAAAATTAACTGTCTGGAGGAACACACTCAACTTTTCCCATCTTTCTGCCCAACAGTTTCTCCTCCAGCCTCCAAAAATGTAATGGGTATGTATAGTTTACTATTTATCATTCTGCCTGTCTACATCCTGATCCCCAAAAGATGAGTTGACAGGAAGCTTTAGTCATACAAGTAAACTGGAACAGCAGAGGCCTGCACTGATTTGACATTCTTTTTTATACCTGTATTGTAAAATCAGCGTACACAATGTAGGAGAGCTGTAGGGAGAGAACGGTGTCATTTTGTTTCCTCAACTGCTCTGTTGAGCAAGGATCAGCATAGAACACAGAGGAGGAATGTTTCAAAAGCCAGTAAGTAAAAAAAGAAAATGCTGATGTTTACATTGGACTTTGTATCTTCACTCCCTCTCCAGCCTAAGCTATGTGGCAAAAACCTTTGTTCAAAGTCAGGTCAAAGCAGTGGATAAAATATCATAGCTTATATGTAACGTGGGCTTTCAAAATTATTTCAACATGATGGTTTTCCACTCACTTAAATAAAACCATGTCCAAAGCTTCAAGATCTGATGGGACTTAGCCAGACAGATACTTATCCACAGCAGCAGAAAGATAAAGTAGTCAATTAAAAAAAAAAAAATTTTTTTGAATGAGTTATTGTTCCCCATCTTTTTCAACCAGCTTAAAGAAAATACAGTAGAACCTCATTATGTTGCACTTAGCACTGGGAGATTAAGCATACATGGTTTTACTGGGACCATTTAGCAATATTTAAGGGCTAAGAGTTAAGCCAGGACAATACACTTCAAGATGTGTCCTGTTCATATCAGTGGAGCGTTGTAATTCAGCTTTATTTCCTACCCTATGACATAAGTGTACTTATATTTAATGGAAAATAAGTCAAAACGAGGTAGCACTGCCACTCTCTTTGCTGGAATGTGGATCCTAGCCCAATTTTAAATGGTGGCTTTGCAAGATTCTACTGTAATTACACAAAATGTATAAAACACGAACCTTTTCCAGAATAAGGCCACTGATTTTGCCATCGGCAATAGGCAGTGAGAAACAGCAGTTAAAAAAACCCTTCACTTGGTTACAGAGGTGTTTTTGAGGCAATAAACTGTGGGGAGAAGTATAAAAGACATTGTCCTCTCATCCTTCCTCTTTGTTTTCCAGTATAAGTATCTCTGCTTCCTGTATGTACTACTCCGTGGGGAGAAATTTCAGTCTATTTTCTTAGGTGGGAGCCTAAGCAAGTCCACGCTATATTTAAAGATGGGGACAGCACTGTAAAACAGTAGGATTACAAGCTTCCCATGAGTCATGGTCATGACAGTCTGATGTCCAGATGCCCAGATTCGATACCAGCGCCCATAAAAAGGATCTGAGACGGCTGGGCACAACATGTTGTTCAAATTCACTTCTGTGACCTGAGAAAGCGACAACAAATTCACAAATTAACGATATTTTTGTGTTGCACTGATTCAGACACCCAAAGTGGTAATTTTGAAGTTACCATAATAATCAAAAAATGTTTTGGTGACAATCCTTTGTTCAACGCATGTAGGGCATCTTTCAGAAGAAAAGCAGATCCAAACTCAGTTATGTATTTAATAGATGGATTAATGCAGGTACAGAACCAATTTATGAAATATTTTACCCATACTTAAGAGATAGAAATGCCCATTAGAACATGCAATTAAAATTTTGCATACAAGTAGTCTTATCCATATATATCTGGACACTTAAAAACTAGCCAGTATTTTTTACTTTGAATGTACTTGCAAACTATCCATTTATTAACCTGTGTTTACTTACCAATCCCAGAATCTGCAAGATGCTAAAATGATATACAAACATAAACCCCGTGGATAAAAGAGCCCACCAGAAATTGCAGAGTGGTTCTGGAGTGTAGATACCTTGAAAAGAAAAGAATACATTAGCATTCAGCTGAATTGCTTTGTCCATCAAACACTCATGCATAATTCTCTCCCTTCTCCTCAGTGGATGTTAGGGCATCTGGCTTTAGCTGATAACCTACTCAATACCGCTAGAGTAATTAATATTTGAGAGTCTTATTTCGTACCTGGAGCATCCTGAAGAGTTTCTTCCCTCCTTCTGCTCCAGCAGTAAAATGCACAATATGCTACCTCATTAAGGTTGCCTATTTTTCACCAACACCAATGACTTTTAAATCATTCTTCCTTTCAACACAGCAGTACTAAATGATTTTAAAATACAGTAATGGTATGCAACAAATCTTCAAAAATCAGGTTATTTACACTTAAAGACCTGCTTCTTACAGGGGCTAAAACTTCAGCAGCCACAGAACTAACCTAGGCAGTGGCAGATCTTGCGCAGCACTCTGGTAGAGCATAGCTGAATTGCCAATTCCTAATTTTATAGTTATTACACAACTATTAAAAAGCAACTTGCACCGATAGCACCTAGGAACAGAAAAGCACATACACTACAAACAATTTTATAATCAGTAGATATCCCAGATACCATATTTTTTCCCTTCAAATGAAGTAGCAGATATCACATTATTTATTCTTGCGTTCACCTGTCTCTCTCCTCCTGAAAGGAGGTTTTTTCAATTTACTGACAAAACACAATGTCACGTGAGCTAGAACGTACCAAGGAAATCAGATCTGATAAAAAGTACCCTTAGATACAAGACTATTTTTAGAATTAAATATTCAAACATCATGTGGTGCTAACAAAAACAGTTTACAGAGTTCTCAAGCCTCTTACACGAGAACTTCAGGATAAGATACAGGGATAAATTATTTTCTTTATGACTTTAATAACTTAACCTAGAGACACAACATAGAAAAAGACACACAATGTCAAGCTGCTCAGTGCCATAAGAAGTTGTAGAATTTCAGATTATTATAAAAAAAACACTGGCATTTTTTTATCTGCCTCTGTCTGCTCTCTAATATCATTAGATATTATGAAATATTGGAGCGTGCATCCAGTACTCAAAGGACAGCTTACAGCACAGACTGCAATGTTCCTCTGAGCCTTTGTTAGCAAGCACAGCCAGTAACTACCAGGAAGATTAAATAGACTTCAGCATATATTGTATAAGGCTTCCAGGAACTCAAGCAACTACACATGCGTGGATAGCTATGATGGAAATCACCAGCCTAAAGCTGCTATGAATATGCCTATGGATGGCATTGTATGTAGATAAAGGCAAGTGACCGCTGTTACTTGCTTTACCACACCACCATGTAAGAGCACACCCTGTCTCAGGGCTAAAATCCCTGGAGGACTGCTTTCTCAATCCCTCTTGGCCTTTTACAGTTCTTTTTCTTGCACAGTTTTCTTCTATAGTTCATACCCATCATGCCAGTTCAGGTTGATTTTGCAGTAGCTACCTGAAATGAGCTAATTTAAATATCATTTTATGAATGTTACAAATTCAAACTCACCTACGCTTTGTCAAAAACATCTATTTAATGTCCAATCAAAATACCATTGCTTTGCTTTTGCTAACAGGCAGTGAGGAGCTGATGATGTGCTTGAATGACAGCAAGACATGTGCACCCCATAGATCACTCACTGACTTTAATAAGCAACAATATTAGTGTAATTACCCAAGAAACAACTGCACACCATGTTTTAGTAAGCAAGCTGTGACTTGGTGCAACCATGATAAATAGGAGCAGAGAAGCTACTCTGGAAGCGCAAGGCAGCTCATAAGATTTCTTAGCCAGTGGGTAGGTGAACATTAGAAGAAGTGTCTAAACTATAAGCAAAATCCAAAGGGAAAAGTGACCTCTTCGTGATTAGCTTCGAGTGAACCACAGGTAAAAGGAAAAAATCCACAAGTCTAATTCAACATCCTTAGCAAGGGGGGCCCAAGAGCTGGCACCCTATTGAGAAAACAGTACAGGAGACTTCACATAAACAGCAATGATACTCATTTAACTCCACTGCCTGAAAACATCAGATCCGCGATTCCACCTTGAACACAGTATTTCAGGGCAGGGAGTAAGAGAAGAAACAACAACAAACTAGCCTCGGTCCCAGAGTTCAGGAGACCGTGGATCTGGTTTTGGCTGCAGCAACTTTAAGTGACTCATTTCAAGCTACAGGGAACCTCTTTGTGCTCCCTCCTTGGCTGTAGGGTAAAGAAAACATCATCTGACTTGCAAAGTGGTTTTTGTATTGTCTTTGCATGTTTAGGTGCATGTTTTAACCCAGATGCAAAGCACAAAATAAAATTTACATGTGGTATCTAAAAGAGCTCCCAGGAAGCAGCAAAGTAGTGCCGTACCAAATTTGTTTTCACATGAACTCGCCTGGTTGGCAGTTGCCTGTGATGTTTCAAAAGTATTCCACAAAGCCTGAGAACAGAGGCCAGTAATCTAAAGAGGGAAACACTCAGAAAAGCTAGAATCCAGACACCTTGATATTTGAGGGATGTGCAGTGCAGGTAAAGTCTACATAAGAAAAAGTCTAAAATAGAAAAATGAACCCAGCTATGAAACAAGCCTGAAGGGAGAAAGTAGTCATTAAGAGAGCAGGGAAATTGCCCAAGATGACAAAACAGATCAGCGACATAATTTGGCTTTGAATCCAAGCTTCTCATGTCCAGCTTCAATCTAGTCAGGGAATCGTGTTCCAGAAATCACTCAGGAGATCTGTGCAGCAAAGGATCTCACACCTCTACACCCCCTGTTTTAAAACTCCAAAACACCCATTAGCAACTCTTAACCTCTTTAGTCCATTGATATCACTACATAATAGAAAAATCCCTCCTTGCTAGACTTCACAATCTTGAAAATAATAGTGTGATTTTCAGCAGTATCATTATCTGGAAATCAAAAGACATAAGGGAAACAATGACCTCCACACAAAAGCATTCCAGAGAGCTCTGGATTCCCAAGTGTGCTTTGGAAAACTAATTTTAAATTCATGCCTGGGATATTTTCTGTACATTTCTTATTAGATAAATAATCACTATAGATTTTATTCCTCTACAGTCCTGCTATTCAGCAGATGACTGTTTAATGGAGCAGCACGGTCTATTTTCTGTAGCACACACTGTTAACAGGAACATACAAACAGGAAAATTGAGAGCCAGCTGAGCAGGGCTGAATGGTCCGTGTTGGTTTTGGCAAAAGCTACTTGCTGCTCCCACAGGAAATCAATTTGAATAGGTAGCAGTGAGTTTCACTCTCTCTTCACCAAGGATCACAGGCAATTCTTATACATTAAACACTTTCAAAAATTCAATCCCACTCCCAGTCTGGCACTTCTCTCATTCTCAAAAATGCTTGCACCCTGGACAGTTGAGACTGTCCCACAGGGTGATCCAAATAGACTGTATATTTGTTCTTGTGTTGAAATAGCACAGCACTGCATATTTCAGTTTAAAGTAAACTTCATTATTTCAATAACATTGATAGTAAAGACTTCATATAGACTGAAGAGTTTGGGGTTCATCATCTGCTTCTGCAAGAAGAACTTGTCATCCTTGAACATGCCAAGTGGTTAATTTTACCATCTAGGAAATGGAAGCACAGCTTTAAAAAAAAATCTAAGGATCAAAGAGACACAATTTCTTGTATACTGCTCCCCCCTTTTGTAAAGTTCTCAAAACATAGGCTTGTAAAAATTTGAATGCAACTTAATAGAAAGGAACACTCCTTCTGTATTTCTATGTAAACATAATGCAGGAGGAAGTTACCTACTGTTTGAATTATAGCCTAAACATAGCAAGTTTTTTAAAATTTAGTAGGGTGTTAAAATAATCTCTGTTTCCAAATAAATGTCTTACTTTCATTCCTACTACAGCTTTACCAGTTGCCCAGCCCAGCACACTCTCCTTCAGTAGCCTCACAAATACAGGCATACCTGCTTAATCCAAAACTTAGAACTACTATTACTACTCCTTTAAGCTTATAAAAACGTGAGGGCAAATTTATTTCCACTTTAATTCCCCTGATCAAAGGGTTAATTCTAGTAGTGTGGCTTATCCAGCGGATAAGCCTGAAATCCACTGTTTCCCCTACAGCTGTTCTAAATCTATGTGTAGAGTTCAAAATATTACCTTATGCCAGGAGATTTCCATTTCCCTCAATGCCAGCTACTCTCAGAGTCAGCTGAGACAAGAGTCTTATATTACCTTCTCCTCTCAGGAACTATTTTTTATATTCCATAAAGAAGCAGCAGCAGTTCTTCCACTTCATTCATCTAGTAGTAATTCTTCCATCACCTTTCCATGCTCCTCTATCTCCAAGACAGACAGAAGTCTAACAGACCTTGAGCCCACTCAGAGAATGCCAAATTAACTTCCTTACTTAAAGTGTTTCATAACAGGCCACCATAGTTTCAAAGGAACTGTAACTGCTCAGTGCATAAAGTTCAGAGGGTCACACAGCAGAGACGTGTCCCCTCCTCTTCCTCTCCAGCTCTCTTAAATCATCAAACAAGATTATCCAGAAATGATCCAGGTATAAGAGAGGCTGCAGCCAGAGCACCAGCACTCGCCTCCAGCTGCAGGACAGGACCACTGCCACCCCACTGCCCCTGCTGTCACAGCACAAGCTCAGCCAGACAGCAAACCAGGAATTCACAGCCAATACAGGGGATTCAGGAGGCAGAGAAAGGCTGAAATAGGAACATGGAGGCTGCCAGCAGGAGAATAACACACAAGAGTTGATAGGTCTCCAATAATTAAGAGTTTCAGGTGAAAGAGCTGTACTGCACATTATCAAGTACTTTAGCAAAGACTGAGACAAACTAGGTATATGACTACCTAACTGTATTTGAATAGATAGTGATTTTTCTTCCAGATTACTACTAAGGTATATAATGAACTTTATAACTCGATTTAAAAGCTAAGATATAGCTAAATACCAGTGTCACAAAGCATATAACAGCTAGAAATGTCTTTAAATACTGCAATCCCTTAGTCTCACCAGCATGTCCTAACAGCCAACGGAGAGCACAAGTTTAGATCCCCAATTGCTTTAATTGCACTTTCCTAGTTTACAGCTAGAAGAAAATCGATCCTTTTGCCTGTACTCGGTATCTGTGCTCTACATCTCACATCTTAGCCCAGCTTCTCATTAGGTAAGAAGCGCTGCGTTGCCCTTAGGAATGCTGGCCATACAGCGCTGCTTCTGTCCATCTGTCTAAGTGCAACAGAGGCAGGCTCCAAGAGAGGGGAAAAAATAAAAATTAAAAAAAATCCTGACTTTCTGACAAAGCACAGAACTTCTGATGCCACTTAGATCAAAAAAAGAAAAGGACTTAACTTGAATCAAAGAGACAGTTTCATTATTGCTTATAAAGATACAGCATTTGCCTTATAAGCTGAAAATTCTGAGTCTGCTCTCAGCAAAACAACTCAACTACTCATTTATTTAGGGTGTATATGTCTGTCCACTTGTGCACAGCTCGTGAATCAGATCTTAAAATACATCAGGCCAGACCACAGGAATGTCCAAAATTTACAAGGCCATTACTGTCAGTTTTGNAAAAAAACACAGCAAAACCAACCAAATCAATTTATTCTCTCAACATTGTGGACAAACTGCATTTTGAGCGTTCACACGGCTGTTGTGACAG
>VZRU01015067.1:92342-115576 GCA_013398155.1 Pedionomus torquatus
TGCAGGCTACAGTGTGAGAACCAACCATGCAGCCGTTCGGTGACACCAATACAAAGGCCTCTGATTAAGCATATATGATATCCTGGAACTTCATGTACAGCTGCTCACACATCAGAAGATTGCTCGTTAACGCAACAAAACCCTAAACAAAAAACATCATCAATAATAACTTTTTGAGGTAGAAAAGTACTTAAAGTCAACTAAAGAACGTTGGGGATTTCAAAACACATGAAAGTTTAATTCTTGAATTTCTCTGCTAGGGAGCTGCTGTCTTTGTCACTTGGGTTACAACTCCAACATAACACCAGAAACTATTAAGTAACAACACAGAAAAGACTTAAGAGTAAAGCTTGCGGTAACCAGTAAGCACAGCTTCTTCATTGCATGGGAACAATTCAAAATGTATAGGCTAAATTGCAAGCCCTTATTTCCAGCTGTTGTGGAGCAGTATCATCTGCTCACAGCACTCAGGAAATGACAATTCCACACTGATTAAACTTCAATATAATCTGAAATAAGTTTCTCATCTAATCTTGTGAATTCTGTCTGAAAACCTGACCAAACTTGGTCCAAAAAGGACCGAGACAGTCAAGAACTGTGAGTCTCTCAGGCCAACACAGTGCAAACTAGACTTCTTTCATTACATTAAGAATATACCTTAGAAAACTTTAATACCTTGACCTTGCCAGTGCATTAACCAGAAGTTGAGGTTCATAGGCTGTTATAACAGCTGTGGTAATTTGAGACACTGCACTTCCTGAAGCTGCCATCTCCCTGGGCCTTCTACCAGCAATCAGTATAGATAAAGTAGCATAAAGTATACTTTATCCAGGTGTACACATATGCTTCAGAAGACCAGCTTAGCTGTAGATGAAAGTGGTTTGAAGAGTTTTTCAGTTAAGGAGTTGGTTCCATGGTCTAAGCCTCTGCTGCTGTGGTTCCCATCTTCTTTTCACCTTAACTCTTCCCTCATTGCACCTCTCTCTTGCCAATCCCAGCACTCAGATGATGCACACTGAACAAATCCAGAAGTTACAAAAGCATTCATACTTTTTTTCACAGGGAAGCAAAGGTCTCACCTTCTAAGGACAAGAGGAAACAGTGACCTACAGTTTAGTGTTTTCTGCTATTTCAGGAATGTTGTGTCCTAACCAGATGCATATTATAGTTTTTGGCAAGGTTCACAGGTGACATGAGGTGAGATTCATTCAACAATAAAGTTGCTAATTGCAGCTGTACTTCATGGAAGAACTTCCTTGAGTTCTTGACCACCTGTGCCAGCCTGTTACATCTGCACTACATCTATTTTGCATGAGTGCCTCTTACTGCAGCCAAGAAAGGTCTAAGCTGAGCCACAGAGCATAAACATCTCTGTTGTCTAGCCTGGCATGCAAGTGCATGCATACCTGTCAGAAGGCAAAGTATGGAAATGTTAGTATGGGGAGGTATGGAAATTCATTCAGTACAGAGGGGAGATAGAAGGAAGAGGAAGAGAGAAAGAGGTCTTCATCCCCAAGAGGGAACATTCTTGCGCTCCCTGGAGGTGTTTAAGGCCAGGCTGGATGGGGCTTTGAGCAACCTGCTCTAGCAGGAGGTGTCCCTGCCCATGGCAGGGAGGTTGGAACTCGATCTCCTATGATTCAGCAAGTTCACTGAAGCCTGAGTTCTGAACATCTTTCTCACCAATTTGATCCTAAGCATGGTAAAGCCCCAACACCTACATGAGGGGGACACAACATGAAGGTGATGCTGCCAGTGCAAAATAACCTGTCTTCACCACTGTAATGAATAGCAGGGACAGACAGACAGACAGACATTACAGCCCCTGGTTACTGTCACCCAGTTTCCTTCAAAAACAGGTAACCGAATGCATGAGCATCATTGGCTTAATACTCGCTTAGCGTGTCAAACAGACATGCAGTTTCAACTCTGCTTCAGGTGCTCTGCTCAACCTTCCTTTGAGAAACATTAATATTACAATCAAGATCTTATTAAGGCCATCACTAATACTGGCAGATTCCAAATAAAACTGAAGCAGTATGTCTTCCCATAGACAATCCATTCCTTTTTATTTTTCCAGTTTCACTACCCTTCAATTAATTCTCCCAATCATAATCCACTAGATTCACTGGTGGAATTCTATTTACAATACAGAACTAAAGCTACATTCTGATTAACAGCAGTGATGAAAAAGCAATTTTCACAAGATATAGTTAGGATAAAGGGTGTGATCTACTTGGAAAGTACTTTAAACAAAGGTGCTAGCGAGATGCCATTAGCAAATGTTTTCAGGCTGAGTAATATTTCCATCAAACATTAGGTGTCCTGCAGCACCAGCCTTAACTACTACAAAAGTCCATGGGCTTTCTGCTAACAAGGTGTTACAGTCAGTTAGGAGATCAGGAGCCAACTGCATAAGAAAATTAACAGTTATTTGTTACACAGCCTAGGGCACTCTCAATTGCTAGATTTAGCCAACAGTTCTTTTAGGACCTTCACTGCTATCGTGTCAACATTAGATGGCAGCAAATCCCAGTAAATTAATAAAGGGCAGAAATCCAGAAAACTGCACTAGTGTGTCAACTGTAGAACACAGGCTGCAGACACTCCTGTCAGCCCCAGGAAATGGGTGCTGAAGAACCCAGAGAACCCTTACTTCAAAATATTAAGGCAAATAACCAACAAACCAAAAATGGAAGGAACACAGAGTGACATCCAAGGCCAAACTTTAAAGCAAAGGAAATTCATGACATTGTATGGGCCATCAAAAGAAATTATTTAGTGACACCCCAAGAGCTTGGTTTGTCATTGCCTACAGTGTACTATCTGGCTGGTTAGACTTTCTCCATCCTCTCCCTACGCCCCCCTCTCTGCAATGACTAGCAGTTTCTGTAAGATCTACAATGATACTGCACTTCAGCATGATTTGCCAGAATTTTAAGATATTAAAGATGGATAAAAATTAAATGGAGTTAGCATATTTCTCCAGTAAGAGAAACAAACAGAATGAGCTGAAGTATGATACTTCACTTTTTCCTTTGGATCGTTTTTATTTAGTTTCACTCAGCAGTGAAAAACAAAAATATTACAAACCTATAGAGAAATAAGTGTGAAGGATTGTAAGTGACTGCTGGTATAAAATACACAAGATTTACCAGAATCAAAGAAGCTGACTGCACTTGTTCTTCTAGCAAATGTTGAGCATTTGTTCAACTGTATCCCATTGTTCGACATCACATCCTCGGGGTTTTCATTAAAGGTCACTAAACATCTGTACTCTAAGTTATCATCTCTTATTTCCTGGATGAAACAATTTAGCTCTGGTAGAAAATGTAGCTGGAGGCATGTCAACGCTAGAGGGGGGCAGAGCATCACACCAGATGAATATATGCTGCATTCCCTTCTAAGGAGGGACAATTAGAAAAAATACTGGCCAGTGGAACAGTTTGAGATTCCAAGATTTACTGGGCTACTGTAGTATAAGTGAACACAAAATAGTAATCTTGTTAGAGGATATAACAAGCAAGCTAGTTCATTTCACCAATACGTGTCACTACATTTCATTAGAACTTCAGAATTTTAGGAATTTGTTTAACTAGCCGACTAATATTTATGTGGAGATACAATAGTATTTTTTTTTCAGCACATTCTAAGTTGCAGCCCTTCTTAAAGGGACATCCCAGGACCAAAAGTCTTAAAAATATACCCCACCGAGATCTTAGAATGGCAGAGATGCTACACAAGACAATAGTGCACATTATGCAAATATTCTTCATATCCCTTTGGGCAAAAGGCCATTTTTTAATTACCATTTCAAGTGCCTGACACAAGTCTTTGTTACCTGGGTTACAACTCCAACATAACACCAGAAACTATTAAGTAACAACACAGAAAAGAGTTAAGAGTAAAGCTTGTGGTAACCAGTAAGCACAGCTGCTTCGTTGCATGGGGTCAATTCAAAACATATAGAGTAAGTTGCAAACCTACCTCCCTTCCGCAGCAGATAGATGGGCACAACATAAAGCATCACATGCTGGATGTAATATATTTCCATTTCAAATGGAAGCTGTGGAAAAAAGAGAGTATTTGTGAATGTTTTTTATCACTGAGTTACAAAGAACCATTCTCCTTATGACCAATGACAATCCCTTCAGTTCAGTTATTTTATCACCTATGTATATTAACAAAGACATTATATTAATGGTCAGTGCTTTGAAAGTGCAGCTAATGGTACCATTCCATTCCTCTTGCCAGAAACACAACGCAGCACTACAACTTGACAATTCTCTAAAATTAGCCAGAAGCACAACAAAGGAGGAATAAGGTAAGATTGCTCTTTTCCCTTTCTTCATTAGCCTAAGTTACCAATAACAATGCAAAATCCTAAAGTAATCAAACCAGAAACTATACACACCCCATATGACAGTAGCCTATTTAGAAAGAACAGATCATTGCTATCCTGTGATAGAACTCTATAAATAAGATGATCTATATAAATAAATACATATATAAGTAATTACCGAGGAAGCTTGTGCAAAAATCAAAAGACCCCATTTATCACAATCTGCATACATGTGTGAAACAAACTTCACCAAGTCTAAAATGAATATAAAATAAATATAAAATAAATATAAAATAATACTTTATTGTATTAAAAAGAAGCTGCATATGTATCTAAACAAGTTATCAGTTAGGAGTAAATCAGGTACTTCTCACCTGCTGACAACTTTTGGGAAGTTACAATTAGTCATTTGTGTGTTTAGAAGTTGAATTCATGTCACTTCTTAGAGGAGAAGTGAAACAGACTGCACTGAAATAATACTGTGCTAAAAATAACTTGAACCACATCTCTGAATTTAATTTGAGCCCCTTAATCCAGACCCAACTAATTCTAGCTCCTTATCACTTAGAAGAGGTGGTGCACTGTATTTGAAAGTTATTCCCATCTGCAAATGCCTTGGCTTTATCTAGCTGTTAAACTATTTAAAACAACACATTTAAAACTGAACAGTAATAGGAAAGATTCAAATTCAAAATGCAGAATTCAACTTCTTGCTGCAGCTCACTTACAAAGCTCGAAAAGCATACATTTCCATTATTTTTCAGAAGTGAAAACAGGACAAAACTACCACACAAGTATGAAATCTCACAGCAATAGCTGAAAGCCATTAGGTTGGGTTCAAATGCAGACTCATTGTATGACTCTTAATGCTAAAGTGTATCCAGATGCAAGCCCTACCATCGAGGCTTACTGATGGGAATAAAAAAAAAAATAAAGGAATAAAAAGCATGCCTTCCTTTTTTATTATTGTTCTGAGACACTGGAGTCATAATGTTGAAAGAGACACTACAAGAATTTCTACTGCAACAGAAAAAAGGGGGTGAAACAGTTTGGATTTCTTCCTAAATAGCCAGTAATTAATATAGTGAACTTTTAAATTCAACAGTTCTTATACCCTATTTTTGAAGACGCTAAAACCAACAGCTGGATTCTGCTAGTCCTGGCATCCCCCAGATGAACATCCCGCATGCAATTTCGTTAACGGCATGCAGATGCGACATCACCATGTTGAATCCGTACTGAAAAAAGATGGGGAAAACCTCCTCTCAGTTTTGAGACTGAGAAATATTATGTGTTATTTAAAATCCAAGCAATGACATACCTGTGACCGGACCTGGCGGCAGACTTCCACAACGCCATGAGCCAAACAAAACCTTGGATTTACCCAGTCAGCCAGCATTTTTCCCCTCTCTAGCCACATCTAACAACTTCTCTGTCACCAACAGGGTCCAAAGGAGCCCTGTTTGGCCACGTTGGCCAACAAAAAGGGGTCTGCTCCCCCCCTGCTCCTCCTTTCCCTCTCTCTTCCTTTTCATTCCCACAGTCAAGCACATCATTTACTCTCCAAAGAGGAATTTGCCATTCAGCTGCCAAAATCCCAGCACACGTGGAGCAACAGCGGCCTGCAGTCACTGCCTGGGTAAGGTTGCCTTCACTCTCCAAAAAGAAAAATAAAAGAATTGCTCTGGAAAATACTGTACTGGTTATTAGTATGGGATCGTTGCCTGCATCCTTCCCATCGGAGGGAAGACACCCTTATGTCTAATGCTCTGCCCCCGGGGTTATCAAGCCTTGGACCAGGCTGCCCAGGGCAGTGGTTGAGGCACCATCCCTGGAGGGGGTTAAAAGATGGGCTGACACGGTGCTTAGTGCCACGGGTTAGTGATGGGTGGTTGTTTTTTATCAGTTAGGCTCATGGTTGGACCAGACGATCTCAAAGGTCCCTTCCAACCTGGACAGTTTTAGGATTCTACGATTCTTTGAACGCTATCAAGTGTCCTGACCACAACCTCCAAGATGTTCAGTCAGCTCCTGGGAGGCTAGGCTAAAAAAAATCTGCCATTCAATCGGTTGGGTTATGTTGTTCCAAGTATTCCATATCAAAACATAAAGCCCAGCAAGATAGTAGTGAGCAAAAACAATAATTTCAAGGGATTTGTGAGGTTTCCTGAATCTGAACCCTTTCTGCTGTTCCTTGGTGAAATACACAGAGGAAAAAGTGAGGGAATCAAAATTATTTGGAAAGAGCCTGAAGTCTCTTAGTTTACTTTCCCTAACTGGAGAAAAAGCTGCACCTCTCCCAGCTGTAAGGGGCACACTTCAGAAACAATAGCTCCAGCTATAAACAGCACAACATGAGGCACTCACTCCTGCCAAGGAGCATTCTCTATTTAGTATCTGTGCCTTCTACACTCGCCGAGTTGTGAGGGCCAGTTACACAAACACGATGCTCAGGAGGACACTTCCGAGAACAGAGTAACCATTGTTACACTGCAGTAGTGTTGACAAAATTTTTTTTGTGTAAAACAAAACATCTTTTTTTTTGACTATGAAAGATTGCTTGTTCTGAAGCCTGGCTAATTATGCATTTCCTGGTGTAGAGCTGTGAAAGCCGAGTTTCTGTACAAGCAAGCACTCAAGTTGTACAGCCAGGCTACAACAAACAGAAAAAGAACAAAGAAAGATGAACTATAAAGTTGTGCTGAGCAACTGACTCACCTGGCTCTAAAGGTCTTGTCTAGAATCAATAAAACACTCACTCACAAATAGCAGATAGGTACCTTTTACACAGAAAGGGAAACTGCAAGTGAACAGATCATCCATACATCCATCCATCTAGGATTTAAAGAACCTCCTTGTGAAAGCAAGGAAGTACTTCAGCAAATGGTAAAATTTGAGAATTTGAAGAAATCAAAGCAACACTTACAGAACAAAGTGAGTAAAAATATTAAGTTGGACTCTCAAATAATATTTGACCATAAACACTCTTGAAGTGGACACATGTATTCAAACCCAGACTCCAACAACGTCCAAAGCAGACCCTCTTCGTAGGCCCTCTTCATTCCCGCCAAATGCCACAGTGCCAACCTTGCAGCCACTCTCGAGGGCAGTATTTCCCTAGTAACAAACCAACAATGTTCATGGTACATTTCTTCAACCACCCCTGTCCTCAGAGAGGTTCAGAATCACTGGAGATTTGTTACTGAGAGACTCTTCTGAGCTTGGTGTATGGGAATTCGAAATGTCATTCTGCCAACATAAGCAGCAACTCAGATTCATAACCTATAATCAGTAACTAGTTTCCTAAACATAATAAGTAACTAAAGAAACAGAGCAGAAACATACGTTTTTCTTTTTACCTGCAAAGCAGACCACAGGACAGATTAAACAACAGAGAGAAGGAACCTATATAAAGCTATACAATACAAAAATCATAAGCAAACTAGGCTTACCTACCAGGTAAGGCTACCAGGCCCATGTAACACACTGGTAACTTCTCAGCACATTTAGGATTATCACAGCGAATTATTTACTTGGCAGAGAAGTAACAGCTGCCAGAAAAGCTTAGAAGAATGGGCTAAGAACAGACATGAAGACTTCAAGGAAAACAACACAAAGCAAAATATAAGCCTAAACAAAAGTGGCATTTGGAAAAGAGACTATTTCCAGTCTGCCCAGGACTCATTTCTCCAGCACACATCCAAACTGGCAAACACCCAAGAACCTGATCCACACTCCAGTTATTGGTAGGTCATTTGGGCAGTTCTACAGCTCAGGCACCAGTGTGTACCTCTGGTGTAGATCAGAAAAGACATTCCCATACATTCTAATACTGTGAAAGAGCAGACTGAGGAAAAAAAAAAAAAGTATGTTAATATTAGTATTAATGTCAACAGCCAAGCCCCCTGCAATAAAGGGGTAGCAGGGCTGTCACCCATCTGCATGACGGTCTAAAACAGCACCCCAGGTTTTATTTGCAGCCATTCCTTATACATTTTAGGAGGAGAGGGCTTCATTCACATTTCCTGCCAGAGACCTGCTTGTCTGTAATTAAGTCAACCCATATTGAGGAGTCCAAATAAACAATCTCTGTTTCAAGTAGGTGTTTCCACCAGTATCCACCCTCCCAGCTGTTCTACACAGTACAGTCAGTGCAGAGAATTATAATTCCAAAGTATTGTTAATTGATCAGGTTTATCAATTAATTTTATCTAGTTCTCATTTTCAATTATTCCTGTTTGGAGAAGTGTGGAGAAGAGGAGGCTGAGGGGAGACCTCATGGCCCTCTACAACTACCCAAAAGGAGGCTGTAGAGAGGTGGGTGTTGGCCTCTTCTCCCAAGTGAATAATGACAGGACCAGAGGAAATGGCCCGACGTTGGGGCAGGGGAGGTTTAGATTAGATATTAGGAAGAATTCCTTCACCGAGAGGGTGGTCAGGCACTGGAACAGCCTGCCCCAGGAGGTGGTAAGGTCACCATCCCTGGAGACATTTAAGAAACGTGTAGATGTGGTACTTCAGGGCCTGCTCTAGTGGCCAAGATTGTTGGGTTGGGTGATTTGTTTTGTGGGGTTGGGTTTTTTTTCCTCTCTTTTTTTTTGGGGGGGGGGAAGACACTGTAGACTGTAGAACACAGGACTAGAAATAACACCCTTCTACAAAGCGAGGGGATCGGAAATATAACCAAAGAAAAGAAATGCAACAGTATTTTCACTGGTATACGAATTCCAGAAAATCCAGGTAGGACAAGGCCCCAGGATTCTAACTTGTGACATATCCAAATTCTGACAAGTTTTAAGAGACGTTTTTTCTTGGTTTGCTGGTTTTGGCTGGGATAGAGTTAATTTTCTCCACAGTAGCTGGTATGGGGCTATGTCTTAGATATGCACTAGAATCAGTGTTGATAACACAGGGATGTTTTTGCTATTGCTGAGCAGGGCTTGCACAGAGTCAAGGCCTTTTCTGCTCCTCACACTGCCCTGACAGCGAGTGCCCAGGAGGGAGGATTCACAAGGAGTTGGGAGGGGATGCACCCAAGACAGCTGACCTCAACTGTTCGAAGGGGTATTTCATACCATATGACATCACGCTCAGCAACAAAGCTGAGGGAAAGGAGGAGGAAAGGGGGGATGCTTGGAGTCACGGTGTTCATCTTCCCAAGTGACCGTTATGCTGATAGAGCCCTGCTTTCCTCAGGGATGGCCAAACACCTGCCTGCCCATGGGGAGCAGGGAATGAATTCCTCATTTGCTTGGCTGGTGCGCACAGGTCTTGCTTTCCCTAGGCAACTGTCTCCTCTGAAAGACGCAGAAACCAAAGCACAATCTCTCCACAGCCCCCAAGTGCAACCTGTTGCAACTTATCTTCCTTGTGCCAGTTAGATACAACATAATGTGCTGCCATAACCTATTCAATTTTACTGTGAAGGCACAGGCAATTCAGGCAAACTATTTAGTACAGTGAATTATTATCTTAACAGTCAACAGAAATGCAGAAGGCAACAGTAAGAGGTGCTACACAGAGTGCACTAAAAGTACCGCTCAGAGTATAATTCTGTTCCTAAAACAGACTTGGAATGCGTACCTCTCGAGCCAAATAGTTCTAATAATAGAATATAGCAGCTTCTGGAAACATGAAAACTGCACCATCGCAGCTGTGTGAATAGCGACAGGAGTCCACCACCTCTGGGACATGTCCTGTTTTTTACTTTATCTATATCAACATTTTGAGGACACCAGCTTGCAAAAAACACCTACTTTTAAAACAGCAGAAAGAGTTTCCTTTAAAATTTGATTAATGCAGTATGAAAGTTGAAACAAAACCAGTTATTCTCCAAATACTTGGAAGTCTTTGTGGCAGTTAAATGAATTTTCTCGCACAGCTAGGTTACCAGGACCCACACTGTATTACATATAACATAAATACAGAGTAAAAAGAAATCCTTCTTCTGCTGTATATCCTCTTACACCTTTCCTAGGCTCCCACTTGGGAGCCTAAGAATCCAATTCCCTTAACACCACCTTCTCTATTTACTTAGAGGTCATAAAAGATTACCCTCCTGTTTTCCATGTAAATTGTTAATGTTGACCAAGAATAACTTGCATCATGAGCAAGGAATGAAATTACAAGAGTAAATTAAAATACTCTTTATTTCTGAAAAAAGACAAACTGTTTTGCCTTCATCCAATGACTATTCCAATGCACAAAACTGAACTTCATCAACACATTGTAAATAATGCAGCACGTAACTGGAATATTTAATTGCCAAATAAATAAAAGTGGCTGCATTCGTTGCTCAAGATTGTTAATTGTTAGCACCTCAACATCATGCCAAGGCAGGAAAATATTTCCCTGGAAAAAACAGAATAGACTGACCTCACCTTTCAGGCTACATTTTTTGGAACACTATCCCAGGTGCCCATTATCAGTCCAACAAGATTCTTAATAAGCATAGTGCTATTCATGGGATTAAACAACCGAAGGTAGAAACTTTCTACTGTAGTTTCAACAAATATGTCAACTCTCCATTTCCACTGGCAACAGACTAAGAATAGGTTTGAAATGACTGAAATACATTACAAGAAAACGGACAATGTCAAATAATGCTAGAAGATTCAAAAAAATTATTTTTCAGGATAATTTAGCATTGAATTATATATACAAAAAGAATACTTGCAATGCAGTAAGTAACATAGTTGGTAGCAAAAATATGTGAACCTAACAGAACACAATGTGTCACAAAATGTTATAAGAGGTGTTCTAGAAATTTTTTTGAACAAGTTAACACTTAGATCCAAAATCCCAACATCCACTAGTTCCTAAACAAACATCCATCAGCTGGTGAAGTAATAATTATCTTTCACCCTGTATCTTCTGTCTCTCGCCCCTTTCAGTTCATTGATATGTACAAATAAAACTGTACATCTAATACATTCTTCTGCATCTCATCACTTTGATCTCCATAATGATACACAATTTGCTAGCTAGCACACACCAGCCTACTGCTGAACTTGATTGCCTGCTGCCTGGAAGATAGATAACTAATAAGCAATCTACATGGAAAAGAGAGGTTTACGAGAATGTCATCTGAAGGCAATGAAAACCATCTACAACAAGACAACATCCAACTGTATATCAAATAACTCCTAAGGATAAAATACATTTTACACAATGAAAGGTAACAGCAAGGCATTTTGGTGCTTATGGCGATACAGCGATTTGGTGCAATCTCTCAGTGGTGGGAGGCAACTGCCTCCTGCCCTGCCTTCCAGTTCCCACTGAGCTCAGAACTCTCCCTGCCCCAAACAGCTCTCTCCTCACTTCTAAATTCATCAAATTTTCATGCTCTTTGTGCCACGTCCTATACATTACAACTGTTTACACAGATACAAAATTTTTGTACACGCTAAAATATGTCTTAAAATGCCGTAACATTGAAATTAAAAAGTTGAGCCAGAGACACAATTCTTGTCCGAATCAGAAATTTTTCATTTAGATGCTAAAAAAACAGAGCAGAGGGCACGAACAAAATTGTTATGATATTTTTAATTTCCCACTAAGTTTTAAGAGATATTTATTGCTATCAAGATAATGTCAGTGTAAACACCTACAATGACAGTTGCAGAGCAGAACGTGTGCCTGTCACGAGAGAATCTGGGTCAAAGCAGCAGTGCCATAAAACATCACCACATTATCTTGTGCCAGAAGACACACTGAAAAAAGAACAGCCTAGCCAGCAGCTGTTAGGCCAAAAATATCCTAAGTTGTATTTATTCCAAAAATATTTGCTCTTGGACACTATCCTTTAACTCCTCTATCCCTAATTAATTAGAGAATTTTATATAAGCAGTCTGTGTTTTTCCTGTTTAATCACCACTATCCTAATATGAATGAGATCTATGATAACAGCAGAGAAAATACAAGCTAATGATTTATTAAATATTTCAACCTTTTATCCTTTAAAGGTTACCCAGAAAAATAATTTTGTTATGCTAAAGTTTACATTTATTTAAAAACTAGATAGTTTGAAATACAAAATATGAGTTCTCCTTAACAAGAAAAAACATTTTTTTGATTAATTTGATGCCCATTCAGTAGTAGCAAGTTTTATTACATAATTGCAAGCTGCACATAAGCTGTTATAGCATAGAAAAGAATATATGTAGTTACCAGATTAGGAAAGGCAATTCTTGAAAGAATTCTAGGATTTTTATATTACCAAATCCACTGAAACCTGAAAAACATTGCACCCAAATATGAGCATGTGTGTGCCACGTTTTATGGAAGATTATATTTAACATGTAAAAGCCTAGAGATACATTATGCTCTCTCTAGTAAGTAAACTGCATCTCAGTGCAAAATTTTATAGTCTTAAAGAGGGGAGAAAAGAAACCATTTACAAGCCAACAATAAAGCTGTCAGTTTTCAAGTCTCCAAGCTCCAGTGTGGCCAATGAACACAGCACATCAGCCATAAAGTGCAATACAGATGCAGATTTCTATACTTAATCTCATTAAGACAATCGAGATTTGCAAATGGACAGCCACTAACGAGATCTGTAATGGAGTCTGAAGTCCACAACAATTTTGTTAATAATATTATTAATTCACTGTGTTGACAGTTAATAATATTATTAATTCACTGTGTTGACAGAGTTACAAGTATTTTATCCAGGCACCACAAACATGTAAGCAGATAAATTTAAGTGAACTCTATCTTAAAACAGATATGTAAATAACTGCAAAAACAGGGGTTTTTTTTGTTGCAAATAAGTCAAATGACAAAAAAAGAACAAGCACACAGGCATATCTGCTATACACACACACACACACCCTACATGTGCACGTGTAACAGCTGTTAAAAATAACCCTTAGAAGTACTTCATATGGCTCAGGCTCAGGACAACTTTAACTCTCAATAGGTTTAAGAATCTTACTGGGGACACCAACAGAATCACAGAATGATATGGGGTTGCAGGGAACCTCTGGAGATCATCTAAGCCCAATGCCCCTGCCAAAGCAGGTCTTCCTAGAGCAAGTTGCACAGAAACTTGTCCAGGCAGGTTTTGAATCTCTCCAGAGATGGAGACTCCATCACCTCTCTGGAGACCCTCTTGCAGTGCTCTACCACCCTCAAAGTGAAGAAGTTCTTTCTCATGTTTAGATGGAACTTCCTGTGTTCAATTTTGTGTCCATTACCTTTTGTCTACTCACTGGGCACCACTGAAAAAAGACTGGCCCCATCCTCTTGACACCCACCCTTTAAGATTTATAGCCATTGATCAGATCCCCCCTTCAATCTTCTGCAGACTAAAAAAATCCAAGTCCCTCATCCTTTCCTCATAAGAGAGATGTTCTAGTCCCCTAATTATCTTTGTAGTCCTCTGCTGTACCCTCACCAGCAGTTAACTGCACCCAGTACTCCAGATGCAGCCTCACTGGGGCAGAGTAGTGGGGGAGGATTAACATCTCTCAACCTTATCCTAATTTTCTTTCCAGGAGACAGGAGTTTTATAGCAGATGTGAAAAGTTGGATGAAAAAAAAGAAACCTGTTGTGCTTAATCTCGGGAGAAAAGGGATGACAGCCAACAACAACATTTGGTATTTTCCACACCTGAGGACCCTTACACTTACATCTACTCTGAAAAGCCTGAAACTGAATTCTGGCCAGAGACCAAAACACTAACCTATGAAAGCCTCTTTCAAAGCCATTAAGTTTTCCCTCCATTTAAAAGCTGGGATGGAACTGACAAAGTAGTTTTTCCTACACTTGGAATACAGTGTATCAGCTTTCCACACTGATTTATAAACACACAAAAAATCCCTCCAAGACTGGTATTTTTGCTCTGTTGTAGTGACCTGTACCAGGAACCTACGGCCTAGTAAAATGAACTTTTAAAAGCCAAACAAAGCAAAAGTCTAACATCTTTTCAAAGAAGAACTTTTGGATATAAATAAAAAAGGAGGAAAAGTACAGGACACTCACCAGGCGTGTGTTAACAACAGGAAACAGCAATGCCAAGAGGGCTCCATTCAGCATGTGCATCTGCAGCCTTAGAAAAGAGGTTTGATATTATTTTCATAGAGGAAAATAAAAAGTGATGTTTTCACATATTTTATGTATTATCTATTCAATAAAATGTAACAAGATATTTAAGAAAATTCTTCTAGCTTGAATTTGAATCAAGCCACTGTTAAATGAAATAACCAAGACAAAATCCTCTCTTTAAATACACACTTGAATAATTTCCTAAAGCAGGACTGCTTTCTATAATGAGCTTTGGATTCCTAGAAAGCCTAGACTGCCTGTTTGTGTTAATCCCATTCATGACACAAGCTGCTAAATAGTTGGAATTTTGCTGTTCATTTGTCTTTCAGAGCTTAAAATAGCCTATCTTATAAAGGTTTTTCCAGCAGTCTAACTCCATAATTGTACAGTTTCAAAGTAAAGCTTCAGGAATTTGGGAGAAGTCCCTTAAAAAAAATAATTACATCTGTAAAAACGCAACAGCAAGACCTAAGCAAAGAATAAGGCAGGAAAGCAGTAGTATAATACTGCACTTTGTACAGTTGTTGCATCACAAGAACACAAAAACAGTATCACTGCTCTTTCAGTCTACTTTACATTAAGACACAAAGTAAACTGTCTACAACCACTGCCTGTCATAGACTGTTAGGAATTTAAAAGTACCTTAAGGGCAGAATTTCAAAACAGTTTTTCAGATCTAATTTATATGATGTCAGGTGTTAGGAAACAGGAAGGCTCATTCTGAAAAACAACAAATATTGTGGTCTTCACTGTGACCAGTCTTTTGCAAGTGCATAGTAAACCCAGGATTTCCTGGACGCCAGGCAAACTCTGCACACTCTGAGATGGAGACCCTAACACAGCATCTCTGTCTTCAGCTTCTTCCCCGCCTACACAAGGAACAGCGGGAAAAAGTCGAAGACAGACAGTAGCAGTTCCAAAATAATTCACGAGGTATGCACCCCAGCATTGTTTCTCCAATCACTGCCCAGACTAAGAGAAGAAAGAGCCGAGTTAACTGTCAGGTGGCAATCACAGCTGCTCCCGAGTATTACTTTGCCTGGTAAGCTCTGTCACCCTCCCCACAATAACCAGTTATCCCCCTTAGCTTCTTGATGGGCTCTACCACAGTACCCCAATAGAGCTCCCCACACATTAGAAACTCTTGTGGTTCCTACAGTTAGTAACACTGTGCAGTGTTTTAGAGAAGATTGCACAGGTTTGAGAAATACCTAAGGCAGCAAGAAGTTGCTTTTGTTATTTAACTTATATCCACAGTTTTAGAACTAGACCTATATTGTATGCATGGCCTCAATGAAGCCCAGTTCCTAACTTTTAGTGAGGATAATGAGGCACAAGGCACATGTCATAACTTACACAAGCCTGTACATTAATCTATAGAAAGATGCCAGCAGCCTTGTCATGCTGCTAAGCAAGGCCAAAACCACCAACACAAAAGAACCAAGGTTACAGGGTTCAACACCCACCACTTAAGCACTGACACTTTTCAAGGTGTCAGCTTTCAATCCAACCAATATGCCTTTCCGACTGGACATGTATCTTAATATTTTATGAGTTGAGCTGTGATTAACTTCTAAAATACATTATGCAAGTAGACAGAAATACAGTCAGGAAGAGGCATTACCTGAAGAGAATCATTGCAACCCGACATGGAGGGCAGGCGAGAAGAAAAATCTGAAATGTTAGAAACAAATTTCAGTTAATGATATGATCCCTTTTAGACTTCATTTTCTGTATCTTTCTTTCACAGTTCTGTACATCACAAAGAATAATTGATTTACAGCAGAACTAGAAAAGACTAAAAATCTCTAAAATAATCAAAACATCTCATATTACCTATATATAAAAGTATTTAAGCGGTATGAGCAGCACCCAGGAGTTTGACTTCTGCCAATGCCAAAGAAACAGGTCAAATTCTGTTTGATATTGTCATTATAAAAGGTCTCTCATAAAGCAGATATCCCTTTACTACAGCAGCTCCCTTAGTCATGATAAGGTCCTTGCTGTGCTAAAGACCAAGCATTGCTAATGACAATACTTTCCTTCACTTTGTCAGTGCAGGACCCAGCTCTTGGAAGATCTCATGTGAGATGGCTGTCCATAAAAACTTCTTAATGCTTCCCAAAATAAGGCTACCTCAGTATCTGCTCTATGCATAAGCTTAGTGGTCATCTTTAAACATATTCATTGGCACACCCAGTAAAGTATTTTTAAAGTACTATAAAAATGTCATCAATCATTAGCTACCTGTGTCAGAAGACTGGAAGTAACTAAATACAATTGGAGCAGGATAGTTGTATTTTTTTTTCCACAGGCCATACTCCTACAATAAATGAGACCTGATTTAAATTTTTATGCAATAAAGTATTGTTGATTTGCAACAATGCCCCATCTATATAGAGGAGAACCATCACCTTTAGACACTGCTGTCCAAAACCTCTCACAGCTACTTAAAATACTTCCTATCATTAAGTCTTTTCTAGATACATAAGCGTTCAGTGTTAAAAATCCTGTTTGGTTTGGGTTTTTTTTTATATATATTGTTCACTACTGCAAGGAGAGACTTTGGCCTGTGGTCTGATAAAAATTACATGAGAAAAAAACAGATCACATTTTTTACTGCTGTTGTTAAAATAACTTCACATAGATTATTTCACTGCCAACCTACTAAAGAAATTATCATTAAGTCACTTCAAGTGAGAACATTTGGAGAATACATCTGCTTTATGGAGGAGTCAGATTAGACTACTCAGCAAACTTTTTTTTTTTTTTTTTTTTTTTAAGTGTTGCAGGGCTTGATGATGGTCTCTGATGTAAATTCTAATTAATTCTAATCAAATCGTGTACTTGCAGCGGCAACACTAGATGTTGAATTCTGGATCACAATACTGAGCCCTTGTGTATAAAAGGGGCTTGCTGTCATTACCATATAAATAAATGTACAAATTCCAATTATTTCAGCACAAATTCTTAATATACAAACATTTATTTCTCTGATCCACTTACCTGTATGTTTAATTCAGGTCAGTCTCGTTAATTGTTTAGATCATGTACACATACAAATTGGTTTTCGTAAGTCATACAGAACTCTAATAAAGGCACAGCAAGAAAGAGGCAGCAATTAAATTTCACTGAATGTACCCCAAGGCACTTAGCAAATACTGTTAAAATCCAATCAGAGCTTCTCTGAACTCTTGTATTTAGAAAACCAGTAATTTCAACTCATCAGGGCAGCTTAAAGAAGAAAAGGACATAACAGATACATGATGACAATCCAGGAATGGGTCCTTTTTTTGTGCTGAGAAAAGAGAAAAATCTTAAAAGAGGTCTATGTATCACCTTGCACATAAGGCCCATGTGGCTTCTGGGAAAAGTGTCTGACACTTTCTACACTTCACTATTCCATCATTGTGTATTTTTGTAATACACTTTGTTTGCTAAGTAAACTAAAGCTCCTTGAATTCTGGACTATATTTTCTCTTCTTTGGAGACCATAAATACCTTCCACAGGTCTCTTACAATAACTACTTTTCCCCACATTCCTTCATTCATTAGTCAATATTTTTAAACACTCTATGTTGTATGTCAGCAAAAGGATATTTGGAGTCTCACTAGTTCATCCAGAGTTCTAAATTCAGATTATTTTATGATTTCCCTAAATTCAGAAATTTGACAGAAGATACATGTTTCTTTTAAAGCACAGTTCATACCTTCATGGAAAAAACTCTGGTCTTCCAATACAGAATTTTTCTTTCTTTTTATTTCCTACATCTTAAAAAACAACAACAAAACAAACCCACCAAACAAAACCCCCACCAGATTGACCTTTTTCTCTAAATGCACAAAATAGTCAAAGCAGAAATATGTCTTAATCACACCAGCAATTTATTTGTCTGGCACACTGTAGAGTGATCCAACTACCACACAGTAGAGCAAAAAGTAAAATACTGGTCTGTGTGCTGTCTGAATCTCACCACTGAGTATACGAAATAGCAAGTACTAAAAAAGGATGGCATTGTTACGAAGACTGAGATGGACATAATCTAAAATGCTTCACTACTGTGGAGAGAACAAGAAGAGAACAAGATTCACAGCTGTTTATTTTTACATCAACTCTACCGCAACAAACCCCACAGTTTTAGGAATTAATAAGGGAAAAATAAATATTTATTATTTTTAAGCATGCAAGCCCCTCTGTTATGAGGGATCTTTCAGCAAATAACCCCATCTTCCATTTTTTTATGACAGCAGAGAAATCATGACTACAATGTTTACATTAAAACTTTAGAATAATTAAGAGATCTTCAAATGTTTCACTTTCAGCAGCTTAACATCAGGCACTTTCTCTCTAAATACATACATACTTTCTGTGATAAATAAACCTCGACTTCTTAAAAAGAATGTTTTACAAGACACTCTTGCATATGAATTTCCAAATAACTGTATCACTGAGTAGATTCAAGCAGAAAAAGTATCAACATTCAGCTCAGAGTAATTAGCAGCCTTAATGTACCTAGTTCACAGCAGACAAGCTCACAAGCTCTGCCACAAGCATTAGCATACTTCTCCCATCATCATATTGCATTTCATGCCATACTGCAGATGAAATCCTTTGCCTGGCAGGAGGAAACAGCTATGTTTTCTAAACCAAACAACGTCACGTGAAATTAGCAGGGTGGCTGTGAAGAGCTGCCAGCCTCTCTTTTCCTGCTGGACCTCCCCAGGTTTTAGGCACTCCGGCAAGCACAGGCGTTACCCCCTGCACCCCAACCTTGCGCAGTTCTGGTGCAAACAGGGCAGAGAGCCTTTTAAAGCACACTGAAGTAGGCTTCTCCTTGCTCAGGGCAGAATAACTAAATTTTCCAGTTCAGAAGAAATACTAAGAAAACAACTTCAATGCCCCTCCTCATTCTGTCAGATCTGTTGCCTGTTATATTTTCACGTTACAAACAAAAAGAAGGACAAAAGAATTTCTCAGAATTCCAAAATGTAGAAAAGTAACCTTTTTAGGAAGAAAAGTAAAAAGTAAGTAAATAAGTAAAATCCAGTCTGATAGGCTAGATTCTGGGAACAGTTCTGATCATTCCTTTCCCCTTTAGCTTCCCTCTCTCTCAGAAAAAAAAAAAAAAAAGCAAGAATGGTCAAAAAATTACACAGCATCTTCCATACATGGATTGATTTAACACATTAATATTCTTCAATCTGTAAAAGACTATAGGCTAATGAGAGTGAGAGGACGAGAGGGTACCAAACCATGAGTGGCCCTGAGGAAAAGTATAGCTAACAAGTCCTAGGTGGGGACAATATTGTGAGTCAGGATGTCTTTCAACATCACCGGACTGGAAAATCCTACAGTTTTTCTCAGGCAATAAACTGCCAGGACACTTGTAACACTGGTCAATCTGCAAACTGAAGTTCACTTCAACCTTGAGGACCCAGATGAAAAAGAAATTCTGTCAATCTCCTTCCTAATTGCTCTGCAAGACCATAAATATCATTGTCCATCCCCATGGGAAATATTTCTGGCATGAGGAACTGCATGGCCAGCGCTCTACTGCATAAGTCCAAATACAAAGGTCACACCACAGCACGTGATGGATCAGCAGGGCTGTGATGATTTGGAGACTTGAAATGTTCAGGATTGCACTGCTTAACTGCTCCTTCACCCAGAAGGTTATACCCATGGTATTTTTCTGCCTGTAGTAACTTAAAACCCTGTCATTCAATATTTGATGGAGTTCCAAATAAATACCTTTTGAGTTCAGTAAACTTTAACAATCATTGTTTCCTTAAATCTGTTGGTATTACTCATTTGTCCCAGTGTAGCAGGTAGAAGAGCCTGTACGTAAGAGGACTATTCTGAAGACACTAAGAAGATCAATATTGTATTATTTTATTCAGAAAATCCCTGTTTGATAATAATAGGCAGCTATCACAAAGCTACCACATGGACCCTCCACAAAACCCTGTTGCATGGAAAAAAGGCTAAATAGCCACCAAAATAAGAGAGTATTTTGCAGTTAGCATTTTTTATTGATTACATCTCTTTCTTAGTGCTAAGTATGACTACACTAACTTTAATCTGACCTCTCTTTAATACAATCCAATTTCCTAATCTCTATGTAGTGTTAACCCCTCATAGTATTTTCATTTCTTGCATTTCAAGCATTACATGCTGCAATTATTGCATTAATTTGGAGCTATTAGAGGCTTCCTTTTTCCATATTTTTTTTTTAAGTTCATACAGAAAAAAATTTTATTCAAACGTCATTTTACATGTAGACTATAGCAATGGGCAAGTGCATCAGTACAAAGAAGTAGAAAAAAGTAAAGCACACATACCTGGTTTCCTATTTTCCATCTAACTGTATTAGATTGAAAATAGTAAGAAAGAAAAAGGTTTTTATTGTTGTATAACCCTGCTTTTTAATCCAGCAGTGCCTCTACAATACATTTGTTATGGACTACCTTTTTTTTTTACTTTTTTTTTTTTTTTTTTTAGGTGCGCAGAGCNNTTTTTTTTTTTTTTTTGAGGTGAGCAGAGCAGATTTTACTCAATCTGCCTTATCACAACCCCAATATACTCAGATATTGAGAAACCCAAACTTCACCATACGGCCCCAAATACGTTAGTGAGCTACTACCTGTAGTAGCTAAAATCTACTATAGTAGCACAGCTGCAAGCATTTTACCCAGCCTACCATTCTGAACCACGACCTGCCTAAAATACAGAACCTAAGACCAGTTGATTAAATACTTAAAACGAGAGGCTGTGGTACAAACTAGAGCTATGCCTAGGAAAACTCTCAGATACTGGCAAGGGTGTATATATTTATGTTATGTTACAGGTTCCAAAAGCTTTGAGACAATTGACACATAATAATTTGTCAGGTGCAAATTTTTTTCTATGTATAGTACTTCCTCGTTTCTTTGACATGTAAGCACACCACATTCCACTGACAGGTTTAGTAATCCACATTTCAAAAATCAAGACGAGTAAAAAAATCTCAAGAGCTATTCTCAAAAGATACTCACAGCCTTTTGTTCAAAACCAATGTAACAGAAGAGTATAACAGCAATACTGTCTCTGAACTGAAGTACATTACCTCTTCAAATATCTAAACCGGGATACCATTTTATACACTGAATGTTACTCGTGAATGTTACGGAATATAATGGAATGTTACCTCACTCCATGAGCACTCTAAATAGGGAGAGCTCACAGATTTTATTTTATATTTTTTTTCATAGCATGGTCAGAGTTGGAAGGGACCTTAAAGATCATCTTCATAAGACAGGGATAAGAGTGTCTTCACAAACAGGTGATAAAATACAGGTAAAAGTGTCTCTACAAACAGGGAAGTTAACTGAAATTGAAGGAGTAAGGTAACCAAAAAATAGGGGAAATAACTGAAAATGCAAAAGTTAGACAATTGAAAAAAAAAATGCAAAAGTTAAACTGTTATGTAGTAGGTGGATCAGGAAGCCTGTACCTTCCAAGAACCTTAGCCAATAGGGAAAGGAAGAGGGTATATGTGGCCAGGCAATTAGGATAAACTGGAGGTTGTGTCCTCCAGCAGTTTGAGAGCCCCCTCAGGGATATGCCCCAGTGGACTCTCCCTGCAAAGACAAAGCCTTTGCAGGATTCCACTGTCTTGTTTATGAACACTGACCTCTGGTTACGGGAGTTCTGCACAATCCTGTTCCAACCACACTGCCATGGGCAAGGACACCTTCCACTAGAGCAGGTTGCTCAAAGCCCTATCCAGCCTGGCCTTGAACACCTCCAGAGATGGGGCACCCACTGCTTCTCTGGGCAACCTGTGTCAGTGCCTCACCACCCTCACAGGAAAGAATTTCTTCCTAACATCTAATCAAAATCTGCCCTCTTTCAGTTTAAAACCATTACCTGTTGTCCTACCACTTCACTCCTGATAAAGAGTCCGTAACCATCTCTCCTGTAGCCCCCTTAGGTACTGGAAGGGGCTCTAAGGTCTCCCCAGAGCCTTCTCTCCTCCAGGCTGAACAACCCCAAATCTCTCAGCAAATCTCCATAGAAGAGGTGTTCCAACCCTGATCTTCATGGCCTCCTCTGGACTTCTTTTGGTCCTATGACTTAGCTGGATCTCCAGAGGTTTTTTTATTCCAAAATGTTCCAAACCTCTACAAAATACTACACTTAAGAGCTCCCTTCAAAAATATTTTAATGATGCTATTTTTCAGTTAGTACACTGAGGCACAGAGTGCAGTCAGCACTTGACATAAAAGGCTTTTCTTCTACCAGTCTTTGTACTGCTGAGAGGGGAAGATGCCTAACACAAAGATCATCTTGTTTGATCAGAAACAAACAAAAAGGACAAAAGACAACAATTGAAAAGGTAGCAGGGAAAGAAAAGAACAAGTCACACAACTCTAAACATTCCAAATTAAACATCACAGGATCAAGCACCTAAAACATCAATAGAAGAACACTCACAGATGTCTGAGTAGAGTTATTCCTGGCAGAAGATGCTACAAGATGTCTCTGGCTAAGCACGCTGCAAGTAAAACTGATGCATCTCACATATGGAGCACAGATTTAATTTACCTTTCAAAGCAGCAGCTTGTCTGTCCCTGAGCCACCTGTTTGATTTAGTATCACATTGCAGCAGACTGGAAACACATCCTTCTTTTGAGAAATTCCAGTCATGATCACTTAACCAGGTCATAAACTGATTGGTTCAGTATACTATTTCCAAATGAAAACTTCAAGAAGTTAGATTTTAATTTCTACTTGCAACTCAGAGCAATGTGAAAAATTCACCCAAATCTGAAATAAATTTTTGAAAAGACACACAAAAAAAA
>VZRU01015067.1:125967-147857 GCA_013398155.1 Pedionomus torquatus
TTTCGCCCGGCTGCTCCCCTCCCTCCCCAAGGCCGCGGGCTGCCCTGCCCTGCCCTCCCCGCCGGCCCGGCTGCCCTCGGGGAAGGCAAGGGCCGACCACGTACGAGCCCGGCTCCCCTCAGCGCCGCTGGCCGGCCCGTAGCTTTGCCCGCTCCGTTCAACCAGCGGCCTGAACTTGATAAACGGGTTTCCCGACGGCACCAGTGGCAAGGGGTATGGGTCGGGCAAGAAGCTGCTGCCGACGGCGTAAAAAGCCAAACCTGAGAGGGGCTTCTCCGAAGCCGGGTAAGGGCAGCCCTTGCGTGTGCCCAGCACCGAGCCTCCAGCAGCGCAGGCGGGTCCGGTACCCGGGGGCAGCTGGTTCGTGGCTACGTGAAGCAGTCGGACTGCAAATAGGCCAGGGTTGGCCCATCCTCTCGGGTGACGGGCATAGGACAAGAGGAAACGGTCTCAAGTTGTGCCAGGAGAGATTTAGCCTGGATATTAATGAAGAATTTCTTCACTGAAAGGGGTGTAAAAAATTGTAACAGGCTGCCCAGGTCATTGGTGGAATCGCCATCCCTGGAGGTATTTAAAAGACAAGGTAGACATGGTGCTGAAGGACATGGGTTAGTGGTGGTTTTGGTAGAGTTCGGGTAATTGGACTTGATGATCTGAAAGGTCCCTCCCAACCTAGATGATCCTGTCAATCTGTAACGGACTCGGTAGAGTAGTGTGTTAAGGTGATGTTGTCGAGGTAGTTAGAACTGTGAGAGAACATACCCTGAGCACTATTTACTACAGCTTTTATTTCACGTGGATGTGCTACAGCCAGCCTCTCTCCCCTTCCTGGCCGTTACCAGACTGCCCTTCTGCAGGACAGCACTACAACTGCACTGGCCAAACTGGTTGAGCCTACTTAAGGGAAAGTAAAACCAAAATTCCATAAATATGAAAAGGTGAGGCAGATCTCTGCTGGCTGAGTCAAAGTAATTTCTATGTAGACAGAGGTGGCTGTAAAGCTGGAGACTGTCTGTGTGTGCCTTTCTGTTGTGGAAGAAATTTCTTTTTTTTTTTTTTTTGAAAAGAAGGGGCACCCACCAGGCTTTTCCAAGACCATCAAGCTCTTCTTTCCACAATTAAAGCTTGATAAGGATGCTTCTGCAGAATGCTGTTTTTTCAGTCTTTGATGATTCCTTAAAACACCTGTTGTTGATCTAATTATGCACAAACCTGATGCAGAAAGCACATTTGCAGAAACCAGATGCACAATGGCACATTTATCTCAATTGTGAGTAGAATAGAAACAATAGTAAGGCTAGCTTGACCACCTTATGAGGTGATCTTAAGCACTCAAAGGAAATGTAGAGGGAGACAGGTAAGATTACTAAGAGTAAGAAAGACAGACTAAAAAAGGTATCATAGAATCATCCAGGCCAGAAGGGACCTCCAAAAGGTCATCTGGTCCGACCTCCCCACAGTCGCAGGGACACCCCCAACTAGACCAAGTTGCCCAGGGCCTCGTCGAGCTTTGCCTTGAATATCTCTAGGGAAGAGGCCTCAACCACCTCCCTGGGCAACCTGTTCTAGTGCTCTACCACCCTCAGAGTAAAGAAATTTTTTCTAATATTCAACTTAAATCTACCCTTCTCCAACTTAAGTCCATTGCCCCTCGTCCTATCGCAGCAGGCCTTTGTGAACAGACTCTCCCCAGCCTTCCTGTAGGCCCCCTTTAGATATTGAAAGGCTGTAAAACAATTGAACTATCGAGCCATCAGATAAAAACTGGTCTGTAAGTATATTCTTACTAAGAGGAAGATAGATAAAAAGGTTAATCCCCTACTCAACAGAGAAGAAAATCTGAAAACCAATTATAAAGAAAGCTAGAGTGATTAGTGCCTTTATTGCAGGTCATCTGTTTCAGAAGACTGATACAAGGAGATTGTCAGAACAGGTGATGCCAAGAATGAAATTATCTCAGCCCTGAGTAAGTAAAAAACAGATTAGGAACACTCAGGTAAACCAGATGTTTTCACATTGTTTGAGTCTAGTGAATGTGATCAAAAGAAAGAACAAGCTAAATTAAGAAAGTGAATGAGATGCTGAAGTTACAACTGTATTGCTGATGTCAAAGGGGGTACAGTCAAAGATATATGGCTCAATCTCTGTAATTAATTTAAATCACCAGAGAAATCCCAAGACAAAATCTCACAAGCTATTATTAGCACCTAGATGATAAGCAGGGAATGATAGCAGTCAACATGCATCCATCAAAAATAAATCATACCACATAACTTGATTTTCTCGTCCAGTAAGGAACAGGCCTTCTGGATAGGCTAGAGCTGGTTGTCAGTTTGATTAGGTTTTTGACACTTACATGACCTTTTCATTAAAAAGTTAGAGAAATAGGGTCTGGGAAAAAATGTATTATAAGGTCTGCACAAAACTGACTGGTTAGTAAGTGGTAGCTCACTGTCAAAACGAAAGAATATATTGCTGGGTTCCTAGAGCCTGGGTCTTTTGTTATTAACAATGTAAATAATGGAACAGAAAACATACCTATTAATTTTGCAGATGCCACAAAGCTGAGGAGGACAATTAAAATTTAAAGTAGTCTTGGCCATTGAGGAAAAAATATTTTTATTTTTTTTTAAAAAAAGATGCTCAGTAAGATCAAGTTGCATCATAGTTTAGCATATTATGCTGGTGTTAAGCCACCTGGTATAAATCATCACTGCCTTTCCTCTTCTGATTGCTACTCATTTTCTTTTACACTGTCTTATGACAGCATAAACTCAGCTGGGGCTATGCAGTTGACTATATGAGGAAGCTGATTAATTTACAATTATAATTCCGAAGTAGTTGTAATCTGGAGCACTTTGCTGATTTATTTGATCCTACTTTGGGTCATGGCGATGGATGAGGCAACCTGCTGATTTCTTGTTTTTCTCTGATTTTTCCACTCATTAGAAAGGAACATAATTGCTATAAAACTGGACATCCCGGTATGTGTCATATTTCTTTGCAGCAGCGTAATATCGTTAATTCATGTTCAGATTGTGATCCACTGTAAATCAAAAAGATCCGGTTGTCTCGTCTTGATCTGCTGAGTGGCTTAGGCACAGTTCCTTCATCCTCTCAGTTTCTTCCGCTTCTTCAAAAAGTGCTCTGAAATCTGTGAATAAGAATTTAGCATTATTGACCAAATGTTAAGCCATTATTGTTTTCTGTTTGTTAACAGTTTTTTCCTCATCCTTTTTCTAAGTAATTTAGGCTCTTACTAGGATCCATTGTAAACATATCTATCTCCTGTGTCAATAGAAATGGTTCTCTAAAAGCAATAAATTCCTGTAACCAAAATGTTTGCACAAGAGCCTAAGGCTTGTTCTTGTATCTAAGATGAGATTTGTTTTTCTGAGTCTGGCTTCCTGAAATATAAAAATGGTGAAACCTAATGGTAATCCATGAAGAAATGCCAGAACCCAAGTATGCCAGATGTAGCCATCCAGAGCAGCCTCCTGTGGGGCTCCTAATCGTAGATCAACTACCTGGGAGCTCCGTGTTAGCTCTGGCCCAGATCCTGCTCCTGCCCCCGGCTGTGCAGTTCACAGACTTCTGTCCTTTGCTCTTCCCGGCTGGGCTTCCCAGACTGGCCTTGGACTCAGCTTGTTCCCCCTAATTTCTGTAATGATCACTGGACTCTCAACAGAACCTGTCCCTGTCCCCATAAGCCCTGTTCTGCTGCCTGCCTTGGTGCAGTGGGACTGTGCCCTTGTTGGCAAGGTCCCTGCCCCTACTGGTGGTCGCCCTTGGCTCCTGGATTGCCTGCCTTTGTGGAGCAACCTCCTCTCTCGCTGCTCCCTGACACCGTGTGAAGTTCAAAGTCAGCTTGTGGAACGTTGCTTCCTCTGTAAAACAAACCTCTGCATCTTATCTTCCCATAATTTATTATTTACAAATTTCATCTTAAGTAAGTCTGGAAGTAAAGGCAAGGCTTGACCTCTTGTATGTGGTAGATATACGATCAATAAGCATCAAACATTGAACTTCAAAGCCAAGGGACTAAAAGACCTTAATTCTTACTCAAAGAAAGCATTTCAAAGCATAGGGAGAATGGTTTGGGTTTTTTCCTGCTTCGTGAAAGAAACCTGAAGCATGAAGCAGTTGTGTCTTGCCTAATTTTACATAGTCTGTGGCAGTCAGGACTGTACCAAAGAAACCTTCATACTTCATTGTATCTGTAACTCTTCCATTTTATCCTCTTCAATTTTATTCTCTTCAATTTCTTCTTTTTTTTCTTTCACCTTTGCTAGACATTTCTTCATTAGCCATAAAGGACACAGTTTTGTGAGGTTGACCACACGCTGGGGCCAACAGTTCGCTTTGTTCTCACAGCTTGCAAATTAGCATTATTCTAGTTTTTTTGTGCTTAGTCTAGATATTGAGAAGTAAGACCTGTGTGGATTCCTACTCATACAAATGTAGGAACTGGGAAGGAAGTGAGAATTGCCTACCTAAGACAGGAGGGAAAGCAGGCAGCTGGATTGAAGGGAAAAGCCTTAATGGGGACAAGTTTTGCAAAGAGTTTGAAGTAGGTGGCCAGTTAAAGTACTGCTGTTTACTTATAAGTATTTTGTAATAAAGAGTGTGAATATGACATGCAGGATCTTTGATCTGATGATCTTTGGAGATGTAAATGGAGTCAGGAACAAATGTATCACATTCCTAAATTTAAAAAGGCAGCTGTGTTGAGACCCCTTGTTAGTCTGTCATTTCTTGTCTGAAGCGCAGTACTGGGCACAGCGGTGCAGGCTGGAGTATGCTTTGAGCAGTCAGAATGAGACCTGGAATAGCCACTGGGCGGCACTTGCAGACTATGGGCAAGAATATATTCAAATTTTGTGCACAGAAAGCAGCAGCATTTCTACTGCTTACTCTTGTAAACCGGGAACCTTGTTTCTGTACAAAATAGAAACCAGAGTCTCTTTGGCTTTCTGCTAACATCCAACCTCTGTCCACTTTTCAGTGTCCCCACCCCCTCAAAAAAAAAATTTTGAAATGTTTATAGATATTACACTTTTTCATGTTGAATTATCCACAGTTCGCATTTTGAGCTACCTATGTAACCAGAAGGACAACCACCTGGAAAAATTCAGTCTGGTAACCCACTCAATAAAGAGTGGCGCTTTTTTGTTGTTATTTTGCTGTTTGGTTAGTTTTTTCTTTGCTACAAATCTAGGTTCACAGAGATTCTTCTATCAGTTATCCTGTCTTCTGTTTAGTCAGTTGCTCCCATGTATTTTTTATTAATTTAAAGAAAGTCTTGTGGTAGTGTAATTGCTGATTTCCTCTCAAGGAGGTTTCTTGAGAGAAAGAAGAAAGGCTGTTGCATTTATCATATCTCTCCCTGTCAGCTAATTTAGCTGGAACATATGCTAGGCAAGACTGAAAAAAAGTAAATGTCAACTTGAAATATTCAAAATAGAAGCTTAAAAAGCTTCACATCTTCATGTTTTCTAATCTGATGGACTGAAAATAATTATATAAAGCACAAACAGAAACTTATAGATGGCAACTGTGTGAACCAGCTTTTCGTTGAATCACATTTGTCACGTTTGCAGTGTTTTACTTATTTTTTTCCCTTACATAAAAAGCTGCAATATTAATAGACACAAAACCAGTTGGCTGTAAAAGCAGGGAGAAATAAAAAAAAAATCACATGTGTGCAGTTTGCTTTGGGATAAAGAAAATCATAGTTAACAGTTCATCTGCATATTAATTACTCTACCCATGTTGAAGTTAAAAGGTCAAACAGCATGGTCAGCAACTATAATACGGGCTGAGGATGCATCTGAAGAAAAAGTGATATGTTTCTTTGTACGCTCATATGTTAAATGAGTAAAAGCATTCTCTGAAGTTGTTTGGACCTTGGGGAAAACATATTTGTTAAAATGAGTGTGAAAAAAATGGATCTGCTACAAAATGTAAGTTCTTAAGAAAACTAGTTTCTATCCAGATGTTATTTATGTGTTTTTAAACTTGAAGTATCTTGAGAACTAACAGAAAGAAGATGACTGCTCTTTTCACACATCAATAACTAAACATTTTATGCCTTAAAGTGCTCAGTCACATTCAGTCCCTTTTGTGTTTGTGTCCTCTATTGTTTAGACATTTTTCAGTTTTCAAGGCATTTGCTTTGTTTCCTGTTCAGTGCTAGCACCATAATATTCCTAAGTGTAATAAAAGCCATTTCACAAAGAACCAACCAAACTCTTTTTCTTGGAAGCTGAGCTTTAACAGAACTTTTCTCACTGGTGCCTTCCAAGTCAAAATAATAGATTAATATGATGCATGCTTATAGATGCTTGTATCCCCAACAATTCAATACATTTTTTAACAACGTTTAGCTAGTCTTTCAGTGAACCAGACCCAAGTGGAATGTGATCTCTGAAATATCTATAGGTAGATTACAAGATACTTTTCATGCTGATGTCTCAGAAAAATACATGAAGTCAATGAATAAAATGATGGATTGGATTGCCATATTAGTTTTACAAGAATTGTTAGCCTGGTTCATGTTTGTTAGAGTTGATTTTAGCTATGACTGGTATATGTAGGAGGTATGTGATTCTATCAACCTACATAGATATGCAGGGAGAAGAATTTGTGCTTTCTATTTTTGTTCTATTTTGTTAATATTTATTTGGCACATTGACATCCATGAAGACGTACTGAAAACACTTTAAGACTGAGTTCAGTCTTAAAAACTGAAATCTAACTTCTGGTTATGGGATGCTCTGTCACTACTAATGAGTCTCAACCTGAGAGATTTGGAACACTTCTCTATTCCCTAAACTTTTGGGTGGAATTTTTCTTTATTATTAATACCACAGTGACGTTTGGTATTCGAAATCAGGGAACTGTTACATTTAACATAATGTAATTCCATTCTCAGAAACAAAACATAGGAAGAGAGCGATTACATGATGTAATCCCTGCTTAATTAAGTTTTACAAAACTTGTGCTCTTCCATTCTGTCATGGAATAGTATGTGACCAGGTGTGTTATGTTTCATTATAGTGTTACCACTGTGGATTTTGATGTCTTGTGGTATTTAGGGATGGCAGCTTTTACTGTGATACATCGGGCAGATACAGTTTTTACAAAGATTTCTGAGCCAGACATGGGTTCTGTTAGAAACCTATCATTTGTTTGCATGCATAGGTCTCAGTCACATGTTAACATTTCTGTTTAATATAATCCATTAAATTAGATGCTATGATATACCAGAAGCTGCTTTTATACTCTTTTATTTGGTTTGCTTGACAACATTTTGGTATTGGTGGGGGCTACAAGGGTGGCTCCTGTGAGAAGATGCCAGAAGCCTCCCCTATGTCTGATGGAGCCAGTGCCAACCAGGTCCAAGAGGGTCTTGCTGGATGAGCCCTTCAGCGACACTGGTAGTCCCTCAGAGATAACACATATAAGAAAGAGAGGTGGGAAAACTGCTGTGCAAGAGCAGCCGGGAGAGAGGAGTGAAAATATGTGAGAGGAACAACTCTGCAGACACCAAGGTCGAGGTGCTCCAGGCACCAGAGCAGAGATGCCCGTGGTGAAGACCATGGTGAGCCATGTAAAGACATTGTTTTAATAAGTTATTGAAGAAAAATGGGTATACTCACATGTTTTCTGTCCAAATTAATGCTTTTCATAAAGTGTAGGAGCCTCACATAACACAGAACTCGAATTTAAGTTCTTTGTTATTGAAAGAGTCATTTAACCATTTTGTTAAAGAGACTGTATGGAATAATGAGCCCTCTAGTGGTTGTTCATCCCCTTAGATTTTCATTATTATTCTCTGTTAACTAATACAATAAGAACACGCCTTCCCTTTCTTTTTCTGTAGCAGCACCATTTTTGTTGTTTTATGTCTTGAGGAGGTTGTTGCCACTACTTGTCTACACACAGGAAATGAAATGGTGAGAATTGGAAGGGTTCTGCTCTAATAATATGTGATACACCTGCATGACGCCTGTTACTCTTCTATAAGGGAATTTTACTTTAAATACCAACATGCCTGTTTCTGAAAAAGGTGTAATGAGAGCACAGTAGGTCCCTGAGGGCTTGGCAGGGGTCCAGGCTTCAAGTATTGAGAGAACAAATGTTGGGAAAAGGTGTCACGTTTGCAGGGAGGCAGGGATTGTGTGTGCTCCTGTTCTAGGGAACTGGGCTTTGTGGTTCTCTAATGAGATGGGGCCAGAAGGAACCAGCTCTAAACTGCAGTCACTGGACTGAAATTCAGTGATAAATAACTTGAATTAAGTTTTCTTGGAATGTTTAAAGGCTGAAGTTTTTGGAAAGGAGTTGATGTGTAAATATAAGAGGGTTTGTTGTTTTTTTTGCTTAGGCCAGTGTAATGCATGGTATTTGAAGGAAACAGGAAAGTATGTATCTTACGCAGATTTAATACTTCTGCTTTTGTTCTCATCTCAGTATTCATCTGGAACCTGTAGTCAATGGCTCTTGTGTTCATACTACATCAGTGGAAGGTTGCTAACAGTTTTCAGTACTAGAACAGGGGAGGTAAAAAGAGTTCTCTCTGTTTATCAGGGCTCTTAGTTTATGTACACGTGAGCATTTTAGCAGCTTGGCTGATGGTATTCATCATGCTTCACAGCTGGTTGCTTTTTGTTCTCTTCTCTGGCTGTTCGCTAGGAAGACTTTTTCCACAATCTCAATCTTCATGCAATCTTTTGCTGACTGGACAGGAACTCAGGGCTATAGTACTTGGTACACGTTTTACCCAGCAGATTGTACAGGAGTCAGTAAGAGATTTTTCCATTTAGAAAGCCTTACTAACGCTGAAAAGGCCTTTCTTAAAGGCCTTCTTTACTAGAAACAGGGGAAGGGGGATAAGCAGAAACCATAGTGTGAGTTCATAGCTCAAAGGAGTGGCCAGACCTCCAGAAGCATGTAATTAAAAACTTTATCCAATGAAGGAGGAAAGAAGTAGTCAAAATATTCATATCAGAGCTTGAAACATTTCAAGTTACTCATGTTTTCCAGATTCATTTGCTGCTGTTTCTAAAGTCATAGAATGGTTAGAGTTGAGTTCCAACCCCCCTGCTGTGTGCAGGGACACCTGCACTAGGCCAGGTTGCTCAAAGCCCTATCCAGCCTGGCATTGAAGACTTCTAAGGATGGGGCATCCGCAACTTCTCTGGGAAACTTGTTCCAGTGTCTCACCACCCTCACAGTAAAGAAATTGTGTCTAGTATCTAGTCTAAATCTCCTCTCTTTCAATTTAATATCACAGTAAATTCCAACAGTCGTGCAACATCCTACCAAAGCACTGATTTCTCTGTTGGGATCTTAATGTTTTCCCAAAGTTCTTTAATATCTTTTGGTTGGATGGTTTTGCTAGCTGGCAGGTCTGCTCTGGCTTCCATTAAAATATGAAGCAAAAATTGCTCTGTGACTTAAATCAGCCACCTGAAACATGTAGCCCTGTTTGAGCTTTTGAAACTTTGTATTTTTAGTGAGCATTTGTCCATGTTTTAGTCAACTCACCATCGTTTCCTCAAAAGCTTTAATAATAGTTTTAGAGACCATATGGGTACTTGTGATCAAACTCAGGTAATTGTTCTATGCAATGAATGTAACACAGATCTCAATAAATTTTTACTAGTCTGCTTTATTTTTAGCAATTTCTGTCTGCCCCAGCCTCAAGATAATACTTAATTTTAATATACTGCACCTATCCAATTCTCATGAGGAATTAAAGAGCTTTTCAAAGTGGCTCAAGTCCACTTATTCCTCTTATTAGCTATTTTTGTATTTCAGTAGCTGATGGGTGGAAAAGTTCTGAGAGACAAACTCTTCATAATGAGCTACTTACCTCGTAACTGAAGAAAGTCTTTTGGGAAGTCTTATGCAGCTGATGTGAAAATTTCTTAGCTGGGGCAACTTACCTGTTCTGTGAATAAGGAAAACCCACAAATAAAATAAAAAAAAAGGCAGGGATGAAATCCTCAGTCAAGCAGATGAGTGCAATTTAGTATGATTAACATTCAGCCAAAACTTTGTATTATCTGTGGAGCTAAAGATAGCTCCAACGCATTCATTCACATACTTGGTAAAACTGTTTAAATGTCACCAATAGTTGGTATTTTGAGATGGTTTGTTTTGTAAAGAGTGAAGTATATTGGGTTGTGAACATGCAGATAGTACACACGGGAACTAATGTCACAGGGCAGGTGTGCACAGCCTTCGCAGCTGAGGCACCTGTTTGATTTTGCACGAAAACACTCTCAGCGCATACTGGTATATTCACCTACGTGTCAAGGCACGTTTTTCTCGCTTCCTGTGTGTGTCTAACTCCTCCCCACTTGAGGATTATGAGAGAAATTAGGCTAGACATCTGCATTCTGCAATATAATCTTTTGTCACAAAATGGCTTGCAGTTTTAGTTGAGAATAAAAAATAAAATTGCGCAGCAGGTGGCAGCCCAGGTCCTGCTTGGTTTTCGCCTGGTTTGCACCTCTGAGAAGTCAGGCTTCCAGTCTTGTAGTGGTTACTGCTATTAAAAAGATACCTTGTCCTTTCTTCAAGCAAGTGTAACGAAATGTAAAGAAACATAAATCACCTATGCCGGTGGTCTCTGCCATGCTGCGAAAATAGAGTGGTTTGGGAGAAGATAATTTAAAAAAAAAAAAAAAAAGAAAAGCAGTAAAGTATGCAAGTGGCACAATTCACTAGTGATTTGGGATAGAGCTTGCTGCATAGATACAAGTTGTGTCAATAGACTGCCAAAATAAATTAACTCTTAATAATTCTGCTTGAGTACTGCTACGCAGACACCTAGATACGTCTGTCCCTTAGCAGAAGAGGCTTCCATAATGTATTTTTGGATGTTGAACGGCATGAATAATCTGCAATATTTTGGCTAGACCACAAGGGCTAGAGTGTAGTAGCTTGAACCTTGTAGAAGCCAGGATTTTTAAGTTCTCAACCAGATTCTGAAATTTAATTCCCAGGTGCTTCTTCCCTCTCTTTTTGTCTCTGATCCTTAAAAGGGGATGTGTTAAGGAAAGGGGGAGGATTCACATCTTCTTGGCAAGTGGGGTAGTTTGCTTTGAAATATCTTGAACAAGAATTCTCAGAAAGTCCAGTCATCAGCTCCAACATTTTGCGGCCATTCTGTCCCCAGACAGGCCTAAAAAATTTGATGTTATCCTTGAATATTACGCATCTGTGTTCAATTTCCTCACTTACTCTGTGGGGGGAAAAGGAATCCTTCTGGCAATAGACTAATCATTAGATTAAAACTTGAAAGCATTTATTTATGATTATTTTGGGTTAGTGGCAGGCATATTAATCTTGCTCTGCTAAAACTACTTATTTATTGGCCTGAATCGGGCATTTCAGTATTTGGCTGAAGTATCACCTAACACCCAGGGGAATGTCTTATACCTACAGATTTATGAGATTATAAGACTTAATTGGTATTATTACTGTAGACCTCCCATGGTATTGAATATGGCTTGCTTATTTTAAACTTTTTAATCCAGTATTAAGAGGAATTGCCATTAAGTTACAGCATAAAACCATAATTAGTCTAAAGTGAAATCTTGGGTGGTTGGTTTAAAACTGTTTAAGCCTCCTGTTCATCACAAATCCTCTAGCATTTTTTCTAAACTCCCTTACGTTTATGCCAGCGCTTTCTACAGCATCTGGGCCAGACTTGTGTCCAATGTAGCACCAGAGAAATCAATGGAGTCATATTGCAGATTAATTTGATAATATTTCAGTTATCTAAGCTGCTGGCCAGTTAGTAAGGAATATTGGGCTAAGAATATATATATATTATAAGAATAATTGGGCTGTTAGCAGCCCAATGCTGCTGAAGTCAGTGGAGGCTCATTAGGTGCCCGATCCAGTTCTCATGGATGCTTGTTTTGATGGAAATTCCTGTCTGTGTTGCTTTGCTTTGTGTGTTAGCTTCCTTGGGCTTAATTCTGTCTATTTGCAAGATGAATTCTGAAAGGTCCTAAATTTTGTGCATGGTTATAAAGTCATGGGAATTGCATTGAGGTAACATTTGCTGGTTTTACCACACACACATGCAAAAAAGGAGAAAATTGGATAGAAGTCACAGAAATTAAGTAAATGATAAGTTTAGCACTAAATGAGTAGCAGAAGTAAAAGGAGATGTTTAGAAACTAGAATGTCATTTCTGTTTGTGGTGCTTCCTCTATAATGCAAGTAGTCTATGCATTTCAAGTGCTGTTGTAGCATATTGGAGAGGAATATAAAAGTATTTAACATTTGAAATGATTAAGGAAAAGGAAGAAACAGTACCATTGTTTATAAATCTGATTTTGTGAGTAAATTTGAACAAGGAGATTGGTGGTTTAGTTTTTTCTCATTTGAAATTCCTGCCTGAGGCACTGGACAAAGCTTCTTTCACAAGATAAGTAGACTTCACTTATAAAAGCTGTATGTGGAAAAGGTATCCCACCTTATAAGCTTTTTATTGTTTTTAACTCTGTGTGTGGGCTGAAGTTCATCAGATAACTTCTGTACCAGGGTATAAACAGCCACATATGACTTCACTAGTGAAAGGCCTAAGAGTGTTTTTAAACTTGAGATCAATTTGCTTTTTTCTGAAAAGAATTTTATTTTGGGTAGGAATTTCAGGTATACAGGATTCGCATGTGCAGAGTCACATGGCAACCTGGTTTATGATGGAAACATTGAATAATGTTGAATTATTTTGTTAACTTGTGTTAACAGCACAAGTTGTACAATGAGAGGTCAGCCCTTGTTAATCCACAAATCCATGGAAGAAAAAAGCTAGGAATTCAAATCTGTTTAGGGAAAAAATCCCAAACAAACAGGTAAACTTCATTAGATCTGTTTAACTCTTTATTCTGCACAGCAATATTTCAATCTATTATTTTTCTGTCCTGTGGTCAGCCATTTCTGGGAAATGAAGTGAACACCAGTGTACCATTGAACAAGGAGGTAGCTTTTAATTCTCTGCTCTTCAGCAGCTCTGTATCAAATGCTCAAGCTGAAGTTTGAGACTTCCTAACTGTGGTACAAAAGTCAGAGATGTTTCAGTATTTCTACATTGTTCTTTACTGCATGGGCTAATACTAAGAAGCATGTCAATAAAAGGTGGTACCTGGAATTACAAGGTATTGCAGGTGCTATTGTGAAAACATACAGTTAAAAGCCTTGCAAAGCTTGTGGGATGTCTGAGGGAATAATTTGCCCCCCTCTTCACAGCTACCTAGGTCTGCTTTGGTGAATGTGGATACAATATGCATTCCTGGTGGCAGTACTGGAAGTTTGCAGTTAACTTCAGTGGAAGCAGATTGCAGGCTGGATTCATAAAGGAAAAAAAATAGTAGTGAGAGTAAATTATTTATAAGGAAGTGTGTTCAGATATAAACCAAACTTTGACAGACAACAGAGATAAAAAGGGGAAAGAGTGAAATTATGTTCCATTATGTGCTTTGTAAGTCTCCAAACCATAGAATTTACATTTTAATATGAGAAATTTGCTCTTAAGGAGCGAGCTTACTACACTAAGACAGATGTACCTGGTATTTTGGGAGTTCAAAGCTCACCATATTGTACATAAATACAGTGTGAAAACGTATTGGAAATAGATCTGCTTTGGTTTAAGCAACTCTTTAAAGTCTGAGAACTAGCACATAGCCCTCTGCTACATTCCCTGCACTTGTGATTTTCAGAGCTTGCTGAACAGCCTCTGCAGCAGAACTAACCCATACTTCAACCATGAAGAGATGGAAGGTACTACCACCACTGTGCTCCATTGTCCTAAAGTAAGACTTAGGCTACCCTGGACTTTTTTCCTGAAGGGTGTTACTGTAATTACTGATCAATAATGCATAAAAGCAAAATAACTGTAGCACTGTTTGTAGCCTTGATAATTGGGTGATAAGCAAGGCCAAATTTGGGAAGAGGAACACCTCTTGTTAGGTCCAGTGATAACAGTTGGAAGAAGTCATGAAAATAATATTCTAGAACTTTGTAAGAGATGAAATTGCTCAGGCTCTCTAGGGAATATAGCATACCTTTTGTTGCCATTCTTATTTTTGCACTCCCTTCTAATTTTCTTAAGCTGTTACGAGTCGTCTATTTGGAGATGCTTCTATTGTATATTAATGAAGAAGTTAAATTATCTAGGCAACACAGGCTAAAACTGAAACTCCCCCAGGCATCATCTTTCTTAACTATCATTGTCCAGTAAGAAAATAGGTCTGTAAGTGATACTATTCATCTGAACAAAAAAGAAACTGTTATCGTGGTATTTGTCAGCTGTGTGTGATACTGATACCTGAGCTGGCCTTTGGAGCCAGATATCATTACAGATAATGTGATGGTGTCTACTTTCAGGCAGTTTTGGATTCTGAGAACAAGACCAGCAGGAGCACAGAACACCTCAGAATGCAGCCATTCCCCACCCAAGCTCCAGTGTCTGCCAATATTTGGAACTAGATTTCCGCCACAAGCATTTACTTCTTAGCTACTACAACAGGCACAATGATTTTTGCAAACAATTTGCGTATTTAGTGTCATGTGAATAAATGAAATAATTGACTCTAGGAATCCACTTGTAATAGAACTACTGACAGAAATGAAAGCATAGTCATTTGAAGTAGTGTGTAAATGAAGCATATTCTATTAGTATTTCTTGCATATCTGACTTTATTTGTAAAGCTGAAGAACAACATATACAAGTAGGTAGCAGCTACTGATAGGACAAACTGATTGTGTAAGTAAATTCTCTTCTGTTTTAACTGCAAAAGGGAAGTCACTGTCACAAGTCCAAGCACTTGAAGTGGTCACAATAGTGTTAACTTCACCACAGTGTTAAAGATTGAAGTTCACCTGGGTTCTTCATTAAAAGTGCTTTTACTTTACAGATCTGAGTGCTAAGTCAAATCCTTGATCTCACGGGAAGTACTTTTTAAGGTAAGAATTCAAGTATCTTTTTGAAAGACACTGTGTTAAGGTGTACTTCTCATCTTTGTATGTCATTTCTGTTTTTTTCATGGACTGACGTTTTGTGTACCACAAATGTTTATGAATAGAAACAGATGATTTGAGACCTAAAGATTTTGACAGTGAAGTTACTAGGCAGAGAAAATGTTGACTTGTTGGCTGAAAAATGCTACTAATAATGTTACTCTGGCACCTTTGTCCAGGTAAGCAAGAGCTTGTATAGACATACCTGGACAGGAGAGATAAAAGTGTATCTGGGGAATGGTTTGTGGGTGACCTCTAAAGAGTCTGACAAAGGTGACCAAGAAAAATAATCATACACAATTACACTGTTCAATGTAATATGCAAAATTGCTGACAGGGTCTGTACCACTACTGCAAACTATCCATAATTAACAATTTAAAGGCTCTTCTGGAATTTGTGTTCTTTTTTCAGTGGTCCACACTGTTATGGAGGCAATTCTGTTGGACTGATGGGAAGCAATGCAGTGATCAATCAGCCTCTGGATAAAGAGGTTGTGCTAGACAAAACAAGATACAACTGAAAGTTTTGCTGCAGAAACAGAATGAAAATAGTATAATTTGAATTCCAGCAAAATTCTGACATTTTGACAAGCCAGGTAAGTGAGATTCTTACGGGTATTCCATCTTGTAAATCATGACATAGAGGATGGAAGCTGCAAGACTGTCTTGTAAGGACTCCCTTACGAGTTCAGGAACAAGCAAAAGCAGAATTGCTGGAGCATGTCAGGGCAGACTGGTAGCTTGTGGTAATTTAGACAGGATGTGTAGAGTATTTTAAGACAGGAAGGCTACCTACCCGCTTTAAAGCATATTCTGTCCTTGGGATGGGGTTTTGTGTTGCACACCATAGTTTCACCTTCTGGACACAGCAGTCCCTGAAGAAAAAAGAAAGTATATATAATGAAAGCAGGATCAGTTTCTACTCATTCTTATAGAGATATATAATCATAGAAACAGATATTCCAAGAGTCATTTACAGTTTGTTTAAAAAAATTACACTAGGGAGTTCACACTAGCAAGAAGATTTGTGTAGGTAGATTGCCAATTTGTCACCAAATAATTTTCAGAAATTTCTCTTAGATGTGATTTTACATTAATAACTACAGAAACAAGCTCACAGTTTGTCAGTCTTAAGATTTTCAGGTTTGGCTTTAAGAAATGAAATACCAATAAACAGGGAGACACACCGCTTAATCTTTGTGTAATAGTCATATTGCTACATAGGAAGCCACTTACTGAAAAATAAGTATTCCTTCATGTACCAAGACATGTTTTGGACATAAGCTTCTGTCTGTCCTTCATGCAAATCTGCTGATATATATATGCCCCCAAAAGTTACAGGAATAACTGCAAACAGATAAGCAGTAAGTTGAGTCATTCTAGTCTTACCAACATTACTTCTCACATAACAAATCTGGAGGAATACGTGTGAATATTTGTATGGGTGTACAGTGAAGGATGTTGTTTGTACTTGCCTGCTAAATATTCCTCATACTGAAGTCATGGCCAGCCCACAGGCATACACAATTAGGACTTCTGTTGTTTTTTTAATTGAGTACCATATTTTCATAAAAATTGAGGTCAGATGACAGATTGGAACAATGTTAAGGTGAACAAGTACTTTTTTTTGCTATCTAGATTCTAAATGAAAAAAAAATAGTTGTGGAAAGAAGTATCCATTAGGAGATGTGTCTTGCTGTTTCCATTTGAGACAAACTCCTGCCATGGCATATGCAAATAGCAAAATTATTGAGGTCAAGGTCCTTACTGAATTTTAGTCTTTGCTCTAATGAATTCCCAAATGGTTTCATACTAAATTAGGGCACCATAGTGTTTAAAATATCGTGATTCCCTTAAAGGAAATTGTAAAACTGAAAAAATCCTCATGAGAAGAGTATGGAATAGATCAGAAAATGACAATTATTTAGCCATCTTTTTAGCCATAATCTATCCTAATCTAATGGGCTCTTTATAATAAACCTGGCTTGTTATGGCTATTGTTAACTGTGTTGTGCGCTTTAGACTGAATCTTGTGAAAAATTCATAAAACATTTCTATATAATATATGATGTAGCATTTTATGTTCTTTCTTTCTCTCTTTCTTTCTCTCTTTCTTTCTTCTCTAGGCAGCACTAGCACATATTTCCTTACGTAAGAATAACTCCAAGTCCTCCTTGTAATGGCTGTTCAAAGTTTTAAGTACTTTGTTTTGTACAATGATCTAATGATGGTACAGTTACATACATTCTACTAATGTCACTGCACCAACAAAACTAAATTTAGAGCTGCAAATCTTTCACTAGATTTCTTGTGGTATAGATCAGCTATGTCTCTGTTAATACTGCTTTCCTTTCTTAAAATGTATGTTCTTCAGTCAGGAATGCCATCTCCATAGACCATCCTATTTAGGATCTAATACTCTAAAGCTCTGTTCCTGGTGGGGCTTTTCAGTTTTCTCATAACCTGTACAGTAAGACAGCACTGAAACTGCATCCTTCTTTGGTGTTATGTAGTGTGCCAACCTACCGATGTCAGTGGTACCATCTATGAAGTGCTGATTTGACCCAAGATCATTAAAGAACTAGGTGCCTTCTTTCAGAATCAAAATCCAAGCACAAAACCATGACTATGTGTGCTGTCACAGCTATGGTATCTTGGAGGCTACTGGGCTGTATGAAGTGATATGTAGCTCCCTATGTCTGATGAATTAATTGAGTGTATCTCAGTTAAAGTCTCTGAAACACTGCAGATAATTTAGGTGTTGTGGGCATAATGAGTATCTGGGTACTGCTACAGTAAGTTGTCTCTCTTGCTGCCTAAGCGGGCAGAAAGTTGCTGTCAGGCATTGCCTCTGGAGATAAAAAGTAGCTCTAAACCCTGCAGGGATCTGAGCAGGTAATGAATGTGAACTTTTTACAGAATACAAATGTTATGTCTGCGAGCAGGTACATGTTTCTGTTTCATGTATGGAATATGGCTTAAAACAAAGACTTAATTACGTAATGCAAGTATACATTCAAGGCTTCCAAGCTGCTGTACGCTCTTCTACATAATATCTTAGAACAAGAAAGATATTCAGGGTACCAGAATCAGTTAAGAAGTAACCAGAATCGGTTCAGAAGACCTAGCAAACTTTGTCTCTACCTTCCTTCTGCTCCTTCCCGAAAAGGCGTAGCTGTAGATACTAGATGAGATTGAGATCATTTTAGTCTTTATGTAAAATACAGAAATTGGTTCTTTTATGATACCTGTTATAAACAGATTTGCAGATAATTTTCCAACCAGGTTTCATGTATGAGTAAGTAGGGAATGGAACTACCTTGGACAAAAGGCACCAAAGAACAAAACAATTCCCACACTTGGAAGTAGGCCCCTTCTCTGAAAACACTGCCCTTTATTCAATGGGCTGTCCCTCAACTCCCCCTACTTGAAATTCCTCCTTGAAATGCACTTCTTTGGAGAGATCAATAATCCTTTGTGTCACCAAGCATGTATGACCAACCACTATGTCGGTTTTGTTGTCTTTTAAAACCTGAGAGTCAGTTTAAAAAGATCCAGAGCGAACAAAAGCGTGTTGGTCCTGATGAGCAGAGTGAACGTGGAGGTCTAACATGCTTCAGCTTTTTTTTTTTTTATGATGTGCTCTAAGCTTATTGAAAAGTAGCAGAAATAATTTTATTTTAAAGGAACACATTAAAACTTTACCAACCTGAGACAAAATGGAGGCAACTTTTTTTGGAGAGGACTTGCTACAAAGTGGCAAAGTTTGTGTATGAAATTTGTTTTCTGTTGTTTGGATTCTAACTGTACACTCTGTGAAGAAACAGGGTTGCATCAACGAAATAGTTGATTTCACCAGTCACTTCTCTTAATATAAATAAACAGCCCACAAAGCTCCAAATACTGATTTACTACTTAGATTAAAAGTGCTGACATTATGCAACCCTTTTGCTGATATCAGGAATGAGGTGAGAAGCTGTTGACTATTTGCAATCTTGCCCTGAATCATGGGTGAAAAACGTTCTGGGTTTGCTCTAGTCTCTCCTCAACATACCTTTCTCTTGCTTCTTTTTGACTTCTGTGATCAGGATGAAAATTAGTGTTGGTTCAGAGCAATTGCACTGTCTGGGAAGTTCTGTGACGCTGGTCACATTCCAGAGAGATCATTGCTGGGGTTTTTCTTACTGGAAAGACAGAAAGCAGTTGCAACACGAAAGGAAATGAGAATCCTTTCAGGCAGATTTGGGTTTAAAGATAATATGACATAGTGTTATATAAAGGCAGTTTTAATTTCTGTTTGACAACTCCTAAAATGTTTGCAAGGCTCTCATAGTGAGTGTAAGCCCCTGTGCTCTCGTAGTGAGTATAAGCCCCTGACAATAGGCTTTATTTTCTTAGCTACCTGTCTTGAAGCCTTTGGAAGGATTCCATTTATGCCATTTATCCTCAGAGTATTGCTAGTTGACCACAGCTTTATTTATAGAGAGCAAATAAATCTGACTCTGCATTGTTTAAATAAAAATGTTTGAAAACTTTCAAAGACTAGTTTAAACAGTAGGACAAATAAAAGAGCAAGTGCTACATCACTATGTAATTCAGTTAGGCGTTTGCATACCCGTAGCTACAGGGAAGGTTTCCCATAGGGCTGTTTCTAAAGCCTCCACAGAACAAGCACATTTGCCTCTGCACTGGGAGTCCCTCTCTGTAGTGCGTTTAATTTTAGGACTTGCTATTGTAAGTGTAACCTGACAGGTTATATTTTCTTCCTTAGATTATAATTAACCAAAATCTGTTTCCAGATTTGCTGAAATTGTTAATTTGACTTAGATGTTCATCCTTCTGAAACAACCAAAGCATTTTGTTGAGCACCAACAACAACTCCACTGAACCTGTTTGTCATTCCATGGTGCCCAGCTTGGGGACATGAGTGAACAAACCTTGCAGGCACCAAGATTCCTCATCCATGAGGAATGAGGAGTTTGTTGCTACAAGGCCAGCCTGTCCAGGGCCAAGAAGAGGTTGATGAGGAGGTCCCATGGCCTGGTGAGGTCTCCAGTAGGGAGGGCATAAAGGAAGACGTGGGGAAAGAGTTACACTCCACAGGAATACACAACCAGGAAATCCACATGGGAGCAAGAACCTGCAGTCTGAGGTAGAGAGATGGAAGCTCCAACTTAAATTTGTTGGAGGTACTATGAAACTGCACCTGGAAAACATGATACTTGTCAGCCTAGAGGAGAGATGAATGAGGCAGTAGGGCAAAGTATCTGTGATACAAATCTGTAAAACAAGGAGTGGCATTAACAAGTAGTTAAGATAGAAAGATAATTCGTGGTCAATTAACACGAAAGTCAAGGGACATCAAATACCAGATAGAAGGCTCAAAACATCCAGAAGCAATTTTCACACAGCAAGAAGCTAAACTATGGAACTACATTAAGCTGGAGATGCCAGAAGTTTATAAAGATTAAAAAAGCAATTGGAGTTTTCATCTTTGTCTATCAAGAGCAAAAATAGACTACTTTTGGCTAAAAGTCTCTGAGCTGCAGAATTTGTTATCTTTCCAGGGGATGACCAGCCGCTGTCGGAAACAACGTGCTGTGCTAGCTCGGTCTCTGTGCTGGCCCTTGGTGGCCGCTCCAGCTGCTTAGGCACAGGACATGCTTCCTTACCCCCTGGCAGGACGGTAAATCCAAGCTCAGTTAATTCCAAATTTAAGACTATAGGAAGTATAAAATAGTTGGAACAAATTACAAATATGTCCTCTTACACATTTGGTTTGTGAGAAAGATATAGAAAACAGGCTAATGTGTCTGTGGTTTAGTTGGAAAAAAAAAAGATTTGCAGTAAATCTGTTTACCCAACCTCTCCTGAACAGAGGGATATTAGATCAAAAAATATGTCGTCTGCATAAAGCAGACATGCCTTTGGGCCTCTTGCACAATGCAGGCACTCTCACTAGCAATGATTTGACATTAAGCAAAACAGTGGGGTTTGACACAAATTATAACGAAGCGAGAGTAATACCGGACTCCGCTAGAGTTCATGTAGGCCAAGCAAAGGAAAGACCATGCAATGATTCATCTGAACCTCCATCCAAGGAAGTGATGTGCGTTTTGCTTCTCTAAGAATGAGAGCTATTAACATCCACATTGCCTGTTCAGCTGCTGCCAGAAAATTGTCGCCTCCTGCAAGGTGCTGTCATTTGTAGGAACAAGCTCTTGTTACCAAATATAGCTATGGCTTGTTTTGTAAATTTGCTTTTTTTCACGCTCTGTCCCACTCCATATGGGGTGGGGGAGGATTGTGCTGGACTTGGGCTCAGCAAAGACGGAGCATGAAACATTTCCTCTTCCTTCGTGTGTTGTTAAGCAGCTGCCTGTCTTGTTATGAGTTAGTTACTCTGTGTTAGTTTTCTTCTGAAGAAGCCTCAGCCTCCAAAGCACTTAAACCAATCTGGTAAACTCTGGCATGAATCATAGGGATATTTGTGGCCTCTGGCTTTTTGAACGGCGCCGTGAGTAATGCCGGTTGCTCTCGTCAGTGCTGCTGCTGAAACCCACGTCTTGTGCTCCGAGTGAGGCCTAGGGCTCGGCCTGGGGGTCCCCAGAGGGTCTGGAGGCCAAGCCGGGTGCCGAACCCCGGCCTGGCGTCCTAGCCTGGGAGTCCGGGACCCCCGCCACCGCAGCTCCAGTGGGAGCCTCCCCACAACGGGCGGCCCTGCTGGGGCTGGAGGCGGTTTTCTAGGGCTTTTGAGGCGTTTCTCGCCGTGTGCCGGTCGGTGTGACCTGCCGCCCGCCTCACCGGAGCCGGGGCAGCGGGACGGCGGTGAGGCGGCTCTGCCCCCC
>VZRU01015067.1:155296-208774 GCA_013398155.1 Pedionomus torquatus
ATAAGTATATTATGTAAGTAAATTATATTTTTAAAATATCTGATAATTACATGGTTGGCCTACCTCATTGTGCTTTTGTTCTCATATAAGCCTGGTTAACGTACAAAAAAATTTTCTTAACATCTAGTTAATGGTTGTGTTATGCAAACTACTTGTTAGATCTGTACAGCAGACCTGTTTGGGTTTTCTTAGCTATTTCATGAACCGTGCAACCCATTTTAAAGTGAAAATAGTATTGGTACAGTATACTGTGATCCTCTTGGGCAGATGGTTAACTCAGCTATGTAATATTTTAAATTTAAATAATGCTTAATAAATGTGACTGTTACGTGAACCTTCTGTTGTGTCTCCTAAAACGTGAAGGATGATTATTGGCTTTTCTAAACCACTGTTCTGTAAGATACAAGATGTGCATTCTGAACCGTGCCTTAGCTGAGGTTTTCCTTTGTATGTGCAGTTACTCGGTTTCAACTCTAGCTACTACAGCTGGATATCTAGTTCATAAAACTACTGTCAGTGTGTTTGCTGTGTAACTTTACAAAAGTAACTTGAGTAGTAGGAGTCTCTTTAGCAAAGATTCTTATTGGGCTTTGTCCTTCCATGGCAGCCCAGGAGCATGTGTGTGCGAGCCTGGGCTCCTTAAGCAGCAGTGCCCCTTTGCGCACTGGAGTGGAGCGTTACAGCTCTGGGCTGCTGCGTTGGGACTATGGAGGACTGAGTGTCCAAAACACCCACATCTCCATCCAGAAATTTTTGTCCCTTAGACAACACGAGCCAAATGTCAAGCATGCGTGTGCTGCTACTTACCTCTGTATGTGTTTCCTCCTGTTCCCAAGTAGTTGTAGCTTTAGCCATGTGTCTGCCCACCAGACCCTTTGCACTTCTGTAACTGGTACATCCCTTGTACACCTTCTGATCGTCTCCATTTCAGAAATGGAGAGGAGTCCATAAAATAATTGAAAACCATCTTCTTGATAAGTGACCCTTAAATCTTTTTAAGGGGCTTGTTCACACAAATTCTGCTCATAAGAATAGAAAAATAATAGCATAGAGAGGAACCAAATAAATGATAATATTAAGTATGTAATACTGCAAAGAGAAATTCTGTTCAGTGTTGGTAGTTGTTATAAGTGTGTTTGATATGTATTTTCCAATTCAGTTTCCTGCAAAAGAAATATAAAACAAATAAATGGTTTCTGCAGAGCACACGTGTGCCCTAAGGTACTTCTTTCATGGCTGTCAGAAAATCTTTGTTACGTATCACAGTAAGAACTGGCTTAACACTTGTGTTTGGTTTTCTCTAACAGGCTGCTAGTGTATTTTTCTTACTGTCCCTCAGTAGCACAAGTGCTTTTACAGACAGAAACACTGCCATATTGATTGGTACCATAACTTTTCCTGTGATTGTTTTCCAACGTACCCATTTCTTGCTGTGGAGCCCAAAGGTCCTGTAGAAAAGAAGAAAGCTTTGGAAAGCTGTATAAAGCTGTACAGCTGGTGGTGTTGACTGTTCACTCAGTGCCTGTGGCTCCCAATAAGAGCCTGCTGTCAGCACTGAAGAGAGCCCACCAGTCTGAGTTCCATCTTAGCTCCACTCTCCGCAGCGTCAAGCAGACACACCTGTTGATTCCTATACTTGAATTTTTTGTATCAGCCACTCTACTGTAACATAGGAACTATAGTCCTTGGTTCAGGATAACATGTACTAATCAGCCTGAAACTAAAGTCAACCTCTTGCTGGTCCTTTAAAGAGAAAGCTAAAAGTATGCTGTGTTTCTGGAAACTGAGCAACTGGGTTGCCCATTCTACATCCTGCTTACTCAGGTCAATAGCAAGCTTCATATGCAACAGTACTTGCTAAAATGTAAGATTTTTTCCCCAAATAAAAGATTGGGGGATTTTTTTGTTATTTTTGTGTTCATGTAATGGTTGCTCATCTGGCTACAAGTCTGATGGGGTATTTTAAATAAGTTACTGTTTTGTAATTGTTATTATTTTAATTTCTGTACAGTAAGAGTCACCCATACAACTTGAACCAAAAAGTCTACTAAGAACGTTGTGTTTAGAGAAATGTTAATGAGTAATCAGAGCATACACTGAGTATTCGTCTAATGCTGTGCAGTCAGCGTCTTGCACTCAGTGAAATTTGAAAAGCACTTTCTGTCTGTCAAGTGATGTTACAGATAAGCAAGTACTACAAAATGTTTGCTCTAACTTCACACAATGGTGCGGTTCACAATTCTGCACACATTTATGGCAGATGGCATAAATATGTCATACGTGGAGTCTTCCACATTGAAACTGTCCACATTTAAAAAGTGCTGCCATCAGTGTCCTGTTGAGTTCATAGGGCTGAATGAAGCCAGTGGTAAGATTGTAGGGAACCCATATGGTGGTACTTGCTGGTGAGAGGATTCAAGTACCTTGCTGAAAAAGAACAGCAAATTGATCTAACTGGCCAGGTTTACTGAAACACTTCACGCTGCCTCAGCAATCTAGCAGGTACTTTGTTTCATCTCTAATAGTTATACATGCAATAATTTTCTAGAAGATCTTACTATGTTCAGTTTACCTAAAGTACATGATAAGTAGAATATACAGTGAGTCATTCTCAACAAATATTTTGTCTTGGAAGCTAGAGAAGTTGAGCAGCCTATGAAACTTCACTATGTCAGATATGGTCGTTAAGTTTGAGGAGCTGGGAACTGCATATCACTGCATGCTGAATGTTGCCTCAGAGCAAAACCCCAAAAATTTATGAATGAGGGCATTCATTTCATAGCTTAAACTCTCAACTCTTCATAGCTGAAACTCTGTAGTCAGCTGCTGTTTCTTTAACTGTCCAGCCGCTTGGGATTAGGAAGATTACTAACTCCTGGCCTGCAATAAATGTCAAATGATGCATACTGAAGTGTTTTGGAATATATAAATGTAATCTGTAATAAAATACTAATAAGACATTTCAGTATTTGGGAATGAGGTTTGGGGGTTTCTTTTGGCTTTCAGTGAAGACAGAAGTAGGTTAGTTCCCACGCTACAGCTTCTGGTTACTTTTTTTTTTTTTTTTGGTCTACTACTACACTTCCATGAACACACTAAGCTGGCAGAAGCTGCAGCCAGCAGTCACTCTGGCTCCTGGCAAAAGGGAGTGGATAGACTGGGACAGCAAAAATTGGGTGGAGGCTACTTCTTTCAGCAATAGCTCTGTTTTATCCTTGTAGCTCTGGTTTGTACTTGTTTAAAGTTCTTGCAAAGCTGCAGTGTAAAGGTGCAAGTAATTCCGTGGCAGCTGAACTAAAACCCAAGGTTACCACTTCCTCCCTTGCGCTGACAATTGTGTGCTGAGCAGGGACATGTGTCAGACAACTGGCTCCACTTAAAGGTTATGCATAACTGGCCGCCTGCAAAATTTGCAGCCCAGGGGAACTGTCAAAGTGGAATCACTGCAGTCCAGGGCTGACTGAGTTAGCTGCCATGAACTTGAACTCAAAGACTCTGCTAGAGAGCCAGCAGGCTGCTTGTGCTCTTTTCACTTCTCTTCTGGAGTCTCCATTACACTGAGGTCCCTTATATGTTGATTGAATAAAGTAATTAGCTGAAGTTGTGTTAAAGTTTGCTTTAAGTACTAGTCTCTTTTGTGCTGTTAATATGACAGTGTTTTGGATTTGGTTTTGGTTTTGGTTTTTTTGCACAATGAAAACATACATACTAAAAGAATCACAGTACGACATAGTAGGTGTAGTTTCACACCACTATTTTCCATAACTTTGAATGTTACATAGAAAAGTTGAGACAGTAAATCGGCATCTGCTGGTAATGTCAAATAACAGCAAAGTGATATAGCAAGAGAAAAGAAAAATGAAAAAAGAAGCGAGAGATGATCCTTTGTGGTTTGTGGTGCCTGTAGTTTTTTTGCAACAGACACAGAAGCTGGAAGCGAGGATGGAGTGGTTTCTGTCTGTCCATAGTAGCGCATTAGTTTGTAATTTTGTACATTACTTTCTGTGAAGACAGGTCTGTGTGCAGCTGATTCATACTATGTATTTACACAGTATAATTTAACAATGAATTTAAGATAGCCTTGGCTTTTGCCTTTGTTAGACAGGTGTGCTTAATTTTCATTATGAAAATAGATCTGTGTTTATTTCATAAGCATGCAAATAGTTTTGCATTTTTATGAACTGCTCTGTTTGAATACTTTGGTCAAAATTGCTTTCATTACAAAATGTGTCACCACAGGGAAGAGGAGCAACTGAAAGGTCAAACTAAACTTGCTGTTCCTCAATAAAAATCAGGGTAAGAAAGTGAAAATTGGAAGAGGGCAAGGAAGAAAATTGGAAGAGCAAGGTTATGCCTTAGGAAACCATGGAGAGCATCCTGCTTGTACCAGTGGGCTCCTGTTTGCCATCCCGGGGTTGTCGGTACTCAGTCTGGCTTGTGCGTGTGCAGTACCTGTGCTCTTCAAGGTCACATGAGAGAAGCTCTATAGGTATTTCAGTATTTCACTGAAATTTGGTCTTTCAGGCATATTTTTCTTGCGTGCCTTTAAATAGTAATACCCATGCAGTGAGCATTACAGTTCCATAAAACTGGACTGAAAAAAGAGAGGATACTAAACAGTCTGGCAGTTTTAGTCTAAATGAAGATAAAAACGTGTTCTAGCCTTGAGCTAAGGTTATTGAACGCTCAAAGATGATTAATGAATGATAATCACAGACGCAGAATGGTCTTTCCAGATCACGTTACCTAATGCAAAAGAGCAGATGGTGACCAGCCTTGGGGTCTTTCTTCCCCCCCGTTCCCCAATGTAAAAATTTTGCAGTTACTCAAGTGTAACCTACAACCTGGATTAAATCAATTTGCTTTGCAGTGGAGAGCAGAGAGCAAGCAGTGGCAGGCAGCAGAGGCAGAAAGGTTTGTGGAGGAGGAGCCGGGCTTTGGGAACACCTTCTTTGTGTTACCTGAATACGCAGATCACTTTCACTGCCATGGGGTCGTAATTTCTGGAGTATATGCATGAAAATAAGATATAAATGTAGCTTGTGTGCATGCTATTACTACTTTATACCTGAAGTATGACATTTTTGGACCACACCAACTGTTTTAACATGTTTTCCTGCCTTTCTGAAGCGTGGTCTGTGCACAGACGTTCAATGCAAGTGTAAAGGGAGAGCATGATCTTATCTGAAAGGCCACAGGGGATAAGGTTTCTGTTGGCTGTTTCCCTAATGTAATTCATAGGTGTTCCTCAGACAAACAAAATAATTTAATAGATTGTTACGTATTATCTCTTAGCTTATAAGTTTACTTTTCCTTTAAAAGCTGAAAATGAAAAATATTTCTGTAACTTGGATAACATTAAGTAGACTTACCTTTAAGAAAGGAAGGCTTTGAATACTGGGTTGCTGAACATTTGAAGTTGAGGCCGTTAAAAGCAGTCTAATGTCATAATGCTGTTATACCAAGAGTGAATGTTAAAGCTTTTTGTCAGACACAGTGGTTGGCAACATGTTACATCATTCAAATATCTGAAGGTGCTCAGTAGATAGAATTTAGGGGAAAATTGCGAATGATAAGTAATGAGTTTCTAGTGGTATCCCCTGACCTAAAGTACACGATCAGCCTGTTCCATGTTTTCAAGTAACAGGTAGAACTTTGCAATTGTACAAGTGGTATTGACAACAAACAGCTGACAAAGCTCGTATTACTGATCCAGGAAAATGTTGGATTGAATGGTCTGTTTAGATATATTTATAACCTAAGAGATGCCTAGAATTTTCACTATTTCATGTTTTTCTTTTACAGATTTTTTGTGAATTTATCGATCTACTTACCTAGAACCACTTGAATTGCAGTTGCCTTAAAGGTAAAGCGTGACCTTTTTTGGGTGCTAGTAAACAATGACTAGGGAGTGGACACTTAAGTAACCCTGACTGAAACCTTCCAACAGGGAACTTTGTCCTTCCATCACTATAATCACTCCAAATACTGATAGACTTGGAGTGGGGATTTTAGTGGTTTTTAAGTTGAAAATGGAAACATTTTCTGACAGTGTTAACTTTTTGAGTATCACGGCATTTGTTTACAAGTCACAATGTATCTTTTTTTATTACTAAATAAAAGTTGCTACTGTGACACTGTGTCATACTAAAGATTATTCTGTCCCTTTTTCAGAGAAAAAAAAATCCTAAAATAAGTTGAAAAAATGGTCAGCAGCGTCAGTTTCCCAGTTTCCTCTTCACGCTTCCTGCAAAATTTTTTAAGTCTAAGACTACTTTACTCTGTTTAGTCTAGTGCTGTACAAACAGTTTCTTACTTCTGCAGTTGCTACTGTGGCTCCTGCTTTATTCATTTTAAAGGTGATCTGGTTACCTAAATGTCAAGCCACTTGAGTTTTAGCTGCGTGGTTTGCAGCAAATAGTTACACATGCCTTTTTTTTATGTCTTTTGAGTCAGCAGGGCTTGAACAAATTCCTTTCAGGAAGGTCTGTGGCTGTGCTAGTGCCCAGCTGGCCTGTGCCAGTGCATTTTGCTGAGGGGTGGGATGGATTAGCAAAGGCACAACCATAGGATAATGATAATACAGTTACACACCTCCTTGGCCAAAGCCACTTGCTCCATGCTGCCTCTGCTTCCAGCTCAGGCTTGGAGCACATGATATTGTGACCACATCCTCTGAGTATGTCCTCTGCTGTTTTGCAAAAGCTACTTGGGTATTTTGGACTAAGAAAATCCAAAGCCTCTGAAACCTTAAATGAGCATGTCGGTGTCTGTAAAATAAGAAGTCTGATAAATGTGCATGCACATGTATTGGGAGGTGGTGTGAAGTTCAAAACCTCACCCTTTAAAACTGTCTCAAAGGTCTTCGCCCCCCTCCNCCCCCCCCCCCCCCCCCCTTTTTTTTTAACTTATTTTTTTCTAAGAAATGTACTAATTTCTACCTTATTCTCCTGTATTAGTATAAACATTTGTTTGGACATACTTTTGCATTGTTTTCCTATTTTGGTGGTGTTACAGTGCTCAGAAGATTGAACAAAATAGCATTTAGAGCTGTTAATGTACAGATTACAATTAGATTTACTTTGTGGGAGACAATGTACTGTAATTTGCTGGATCATCTCACTTCCTCTTTGAAGTGTAAATAAAACCAAAGAACTGTTATGGTGTAGTAAATCAGTGAGATTGCCTTCCCTGGTAGAAAATGCCATCACCAGTATTACCTCCCTTGCTGATGGGTGAAATCCCCAACTTACCTGACTAAATCGCCATACAATGCTTTAAGTTATATTATCCACGGACAACTCATCCCTAGTCTGTACCTCCAGATCTTCCTTATAAGAAGTAATACTTAACTCACCAAATAATGTTATTAAAATAAATGTACACTGAAGATATGTCTATCGTAAAGCACGTGAAAGTAGCAGAAAGCAAGTTCACTCAGAAAAAGTTCAGAGTAAAGTGAGCAAAAACTTGCATCATGAAAGTTCTGCCTTAGGTAAATCTTTATCTGGGAATTCCAGGTATGGATCTAAAGGTGATCAGGATCTAGAAATGAATTTGGGTGTGTTTGGAAAGTGATAGGATACATTCACCATGAACCAAGCAATAGACTGTGCTAAAACTTTGCCTCAGGACCACAATAAAATTCAGTTCCTTAAACATACAAAAGACACCATTGCTTTTTTTCTCCTGGAAAATACTGTGATTGTACAAAAGATTAAAATATTCTTGCTCTTAATTTTTATTGACTTTCAAACCCTTTTCCTCTGCAGCTTAACTAGTTACACAATGAAAAATAGAGATGACTCATGCTTGAGACCTCAGGGGCCACCAGCTCAAGTGACCGTGGGTGGGAACAGTTTTCTTAAACTTGTATTTTTAAAGTGCACATGCAGTCATCTGTATGTCGGAACATTGAGGACAGAATTTCTTCAGATTGCAAATCAGAAATTCTAATTCTTTTTTCTTAGTTGCAAAAAAGGGTGGAATTTGCATTTGGATATGAGCTCTTAAGAGAAAAGGGAAAATATATTTCCCAACTCTGGTCCTCCTCTTGTTGACTGTCCCTAAAAAATTTTGAAAAACCCTTAAGAATTTTGGGAAAAATCCCTCCCCAGCCCCCAGTATGCTTTTTGGTAGGCAAAAGACCACAAACACAGTACAACAGGAGGAACATTTACTTCTCTCCCCTGACTGCCCTCTGCCTTTTTTTTTTTTTTTTTTAAAGTATGTAATTAATTTCACTGCCTAAATTATGACCAGTGTCTAAGAACAAGGCAACCTAATGCCCCTGTTGAGAGACACTAGATTTTTTGAAAAGCAATAAAGGTAAATGTAATATTGGTGGCAGAATGTCTTGTCAAAATGAGAGCTGAAGAGACAGGGGTTGGTTTTTTTTCAAGTAATACAGAATTATATTTAGAACTTTAGTCTGTTAAATTTCTGAACAGTCCCTGTTGGGAAGACATTTAAAAAGAAGTATATGGTCTGTCAGGTAACTAGAGTAAAAGGGAGAGGCTGTTGTAGTCCACGTTGTCTGGATTTCAACAGAATGCAGGAGCTGTTCCTGTCCTCTCAGCAAAGCCTTAGAAGGGATTGTGATGGTTTGTCACTACACCACACATTTGGCTGCCAGACTGGGCTTGTGTTCCTGCACTTCAACGTTTTACTGTTTGACTTGCTCCTTTCACAGAGCAATGCTGCTAGATTTCAGGAAATTTATAAATAAAGGCAGTGGCTTTTAATAATGGGCTTTTCTGTGCTCATGTTACTAAGCTCTGGTCAGATGAATCTATTAGCTGAATCCTATTTGAAAAAGGATATTTCTGTGTTTATTTTCTCCTAACTGTTGTTCTTATGTAGCAATAGAGTCGTGCCACTATTCTATTTTGTATTAGGAAACGCCATTTTACTTCTAAGTATTTCTAATTTGTCATCACAAGAGTACATGCAATTCCTCCTAGGTTATGCTCTACAGATGTTTGGTACCATGCCAGATCTGAGACCAGGAAATGGGTGTTAATATTTAATCTAGGGTGGTAATGTCATTAATGAATTTTATTTTTTTTTTGCCTTGAGTAAAATATCATCAATGGTTGTCCAGCCCCTAGTATCATAACATGATCTGAGTCTGGATTGAACGCATGCACTCTGGGAATTGGCGAAGCGATTGTATCTGACAGGCAAGAGCGCTGTCTCTGGGTAAACTTGAAAAAAAACCAACTTTTACCCAGGGAGATGATTTCCTGTACTCCTTCATCTTTATTCACAAAACAAAAAGCATCTCATGTCCTAATTTCCTTACATTGTAAAAGGATGTTGTTGAAGTGATTATCATAAGCAAAGGGTAATAACATCAGAGGGGAGAGGAGCCCCCTAATACTTAATCTCTTATCCGTGCATATCTTCCTAACACTGACACTGAGTTGAAAACAGACAAGAGTGCTCGATAGACCCAGGAAGCACCTAGCAATTAGAATCAAAACAGCAGTTAGAAAGTATGAGTGCAAGTTGTGCGTATCTAACGTTAGTTAGAAAGTATATTGTGCATCTGCAGTAGCCCCATCACACCTTCATTAATATTACAGAAACAGGAGTATTTAATCTGACTTTGAAGCCTGTAAAACACTGTACATCAGTTATTTACTTTCATTGTGCCCTGAAAATGCAGGGAAAACCAAGGTTTTTTTTTCTGTTAAGAAAACCAGCTTTGAGTAAATTCGTGCTTTGTGTCAGATGCGTTCCAATTAGAAGTAAAATGTAGACTATCCATTCGCTGCTGAGTGAGGTGAAACAGTGACACAGTTAAGAAGTTACCTGAAAGAAGAAACTTGCATAAGTGTTACCAGTCCCTTTCTGTGCAAAGCAAAAGTGCTTGACTTTAAAATACCACAGACTTGGTACAGAATGCCAATTTTCAGATGCCCGGATTCCACACAGGAAAAAATGGAGGGAGTATCTTCATGGTCAGTGTAAAGTCTCACTTGTGCGTTTGCAGTTTTACTTCTCCCTTTTCTACCTGAACTGTCTGGTTTTTGGCAGTAGTCAGGATCTTCAATCATACTTTCAAGTAAGAATCACACTTAAAAATTGAAAGTTTGAAACATAATCTAGTTACAAAAATTAGGTTTAAATGCTTCTTTGTAGTTATGTATTATGCTAGAGACTGCACAAACAGTTGATGGTACAAACCTATACAGAATGGTCTGGATGTTCAGTACTCTCGTTTGTTTATTTTTATTTAACTTGCTTCATTTGTAATATTTAAAAATAAAACAAAGATAAAGAGAGGAATTGATCCCCAGTCTGTAGTTCCAAACTGACAGAGTACAGCCAAAATCTTTTCTTGCAATGTGCACCAAAACAATAGCTGCAATAACAGGCTTTGGAATTTATTCTCTTGTTTTGGGCAACTTCAGTGTTTTCAGAAAGCTTGAATTTACTGAGCCTGTACTCAAAGGAGACGCTATTTTAATGTAAATGTTGTATGTATCTGGATTTAGTATAATCTATATGTATTGGGGGCTTTAGGAATTGGGATATCCAATTTTTCAAGGACAGTGATCAGAAAAACATGGATGATGTCACAAATAGGACTTTGTATTTACAGGTCTTAAACTGATTTCATAGAATCACAGAATGGTTTGGGTTGGAAGAGGCCTTAAGGATCATCTAGATTATTTGATCTCTAGACTCTGTAATTCTACAGGTTTAGGAGGCCATTACTTCTGTATATCATAGAATGGTCAGAGTTGGAAGGGACCTGAAAGATCATTGAGTTTCAACCCCCCTGCCATGGGCAGGGACACCTCCCACCAGACCAGGTTGCTCAAAGCCCCATCCAGCCTGGCCTTAAACACCTCCAGGGATGGGGCATCCACAGCTTCTCTGGGCAACCTCTGCCAGTGCCTCACCACCCTCACAGGAAAGAATTTTTTCCTAATATCCAATCTAAATCTCCCCTCTTCTAATTTAAAACCATTACCCCTTGTCCTATCACTATGCTTCCTGACAAAAAGTCCCTCTCCTGCTCTCCTGTAGGCTCCCTTCAGATACTGGAAGGGTGCAATAAGGTCTCCCCGAAGCCTTCTCCAGGCTGAACAGCCCCAGCTCCCTCAGCCTGTCCTCACAGGAGAGGTGCTCCGTCCCTCTCATCATCTTCATGGGCCTCCACTGGACCCGTTCCAACAGTTCTATGTCCTTTCTGTGTTGAGGAGTCCAGAGCTGGACGCAGTACTCCAGGTGGGGTCTCATGAGCACAGAGTAGAGGGGGGGAATCACCTCCTGGTCACGCTTCTTTTGATGCAGCCCAGGATACAGTTGGCTTTCTGGGCTGCCAGTGCACACAGGACAAATATTGGCAAAGCAGTTCACTACTGAGAAAGAAGCAGAAAATTAAATGATGATGCTAACTTAAATCTCACCAGTTGGATCATCAGAGCTCTGTAAGTCCTAGCCTTTCCACCGCAGAATGGTTGTGTAGCTCTACACAGAACTACTCAGTTTATCCAGTTTGCATTACACATGGGAAGAAGGAAATTACTGATTTTGATGTGCCTGTTTACATAGCTTTTGCTGGAGAACTTCCTTGGCCACGTATCCTGTCATTTGTCCTTGATCATGCTGCCTGCCTTCTCATGTGCTTGTTCTAAAACATTGAGTGGAAACAGTGCAATCACTTATCTCTGCTGTTGAAACATTGGAGTAAGAGAAATATTTGCCGTAATGCCTGATGAAATTTTGGTGTTTGTATTAAGAGGATCAGGCTGAAGTATAATGTTTATTAGTACAGAATATGCATTTTCTTTTTTTTATTTTTTTGCCCTTTAGTTCAAGCACATTTTGCATATGTTGGGGCAATTTTGAGGCAATGTCAGTATTTTTCAGTTGCAAATTTTCTCCTTTTCCACCCTCTTCTGAAATCCTGTCTGTCCAAGCCAGCAGTCCTTACCATTAACTAAAAGGACAATGGATGCTTCTCACTTACTTTCTTCACCACAAAAAAAGCTCTGAAGCAGCTGATTTTCCTGGTCTGGTGACTGCTGGTGTTCAGAGAACTGCAGCCTGAACGGGATTGACTCAAACACCTGAGTGCCCCCGGCTTTTGATGGGCTCACAGCACAACCAGTACAGGTTGAGGAAGCACTGGAGTGAATGAGCCTCAGGTATTTCCAGTGCAGATTCAGGATAGAATTTAATGAGGCAAAAGTTAATCGAGGTGGGCTTAGAGGAAATGCTTTCTCAATTCAGTGTATTCGCAATGGGCAGCTTGCAGTTGTGGAGTGCCTTGGCCTTTTATGTTTTCTGCCTCTGGGGCATGCAAACAGCTCTTACCCTTTCACCAAATATTTGCGTGCCCTTGTGATACAAGATTAGGAGAGAGAGTTTCACACCAGTTTGTTGGATAATTGAGAAATAGAGGGGAAGCTGGGCTGGTCAGGTTTCCAATCCAGTAGTTATTGCTGCAGTAGATGTATGATACTTCACACTTACAAATTGATTATTTTTTTTTTTCCTAATTGACATTAAGTGCTTATATTGAGGTGGTGAAACAGAAGTAGTGAAAATAAAGGACAACAATATTTTTCTTGAAACCAAATTAAATCTGATCTTTGTTTAGTAGCTAAATAAAACATTGTATTAAATACTTTTTCTTTTTAAGCCACTGTAAAGAGAAACAAGATTTCCTGATGGAAATAGTGTTTCAAATAGAATGTATATATTTAAACAGGGACCCTCAACTTATACCAGGATCCACTAGACCAGCCTTCCCCTCTCTGTGCTGGGGCACAGGTACTAGTATTTATGCTGCACAGGCGTAGGAAGAGCTCTTGAAAGTTCTTGGGCTTTGAGCTTCTATTGCGCTGACAGAGCAGAGTTCTTCTGATACCTGCTGGCGTTTGATTAGATACCTCTTAAGTTTTCACTGCCCTTTGACGTACAAAATTGTGCAAGAGCGAAATATGTAGAAATCTGCCTGCGAGAAAGGAACAAACCAGACCTCGTGTGCTTTTTTTTTCTACCAGGAGTAACTTCCATTAATATTGGCAGTTTGTTTTCATAAAAACACTCTTATGATGTAAAAACTGAATAATTTCCCTTGGTTTTAATTCTTTCAATATTTCTAACCCCCAAAAAAACTGTAATTAGCCACAAGATTCTTCAAACTCTTATAGCTGTTTAACCATAGTCTTGTCATATGTAGAAATGTCTTCTCGTCCTTGTATGTGACAGGTATAAATCTGGAAAAATCAAATATGTAGAGAACCTGGTAGTATGCACTCATTTGTTTATTTGGTTTAAGCTTCCTGCATCTTCCCAGCATTTCTGTGATATTTCCTAGTCTTCCTGTCATTTTGTTTTGAAATCCTAGGCTATTTTCAGTTCTAGTACTAGAACAAATTCAGGACTACTAGTTATTGATTAAATTCCCTTCCAAGAACTGACTGTGATTAATAACCCACATACTTACTCAGACTGACTCATGTTTTTTTTACTGTGTAGAACTACTTTGCCACTTAAGAAATTACGAATGCTTACTATGGTTTCCAAAATGTTTAGATCTGCCTGAAAGCCTTACAAATTCCAGAAACAGTTGTTCCTTATTCATACTGGATTGTTTTGGAAGATTACGGAACTTCCTGAAAAGAGGCAACCCGGAGTGCTTACGCTAAAGCCAGAATTGTGTCTCCATTTGAAGCTGGCAAGAGCTCGGTTGCAGAGGAACCAGGACTTCCTCTGGTGGTGTTTTTAAACTAAACTTGCCTTGCATATTCCAGGTTTCCTTCACAAACTAGAATTCTGCTATTTTCCTGTCAAATGTCGTCTTTCGTACTAGAAGACTTTCCTAATACAATGAGAAAACATTTTAAAGGTTGCAATTTGAAATAGATTGAAAAAGAAGCATGTTTTCTTCGAGTCACGCTATTCTGTAGTAAATTGGATCCCTGGCAAGCTTTTTAGCAGAAGAGGAAGGACAATAAACACTGTTATTTGTATACTTTCAATATTAAATCTTTGCAGTATTTTGGCATTGGGCTAATTAAAAAGCTTTTCCTAGCGAAAATGATAATTTGTTGCCTTATTAAAATTAAACTGCACAGGATAAAATTTCTAGCCACAAGTACTTCTTTAGGTTTTGAATTACACTTAGAAATTCTAGTTGTGTGTGCAAATGCCAGATGAGTCAATTCTGTTCTGCTTGAGTAGCTAAATGCGAAGATGAGGGCATTTCCTCCTCTGTAAATAGTTGCTTCCAGAAGTGTAAACCTTCTCCCTGTTCCCTACACATGCTTTTGCTCTTATTTACTGTTGCAAGCTTCTGTGACTACTTAAGAGCTATTTTTCTATTTAAAAAAAAAAAAAAAAAAGTTGCCACTTGTTTCATAGCTTTTCAGTTAAATTCATGAAAACTAACAAAGAGAGGAGTGTCTCTTCTGTTCCAAAACCTTTGCTCTGATTTCAGACTTTGTTTTGTGGCCCTGGTTGCAGGACAGGACTGGAGTGTTGCCTGTTATCCTTCTCTGAATCTTTTGATAGCCTCAATTAAAGTCAGATTATACTCAAAGACCATCTCTTCCATCTGTGGCAGCCCGTAAAATACAGTGTCAGTGCCTGCATGAGCACATGCATTGGTTATTTCTTTTCTATAGCAAGCTTGGATTATAGAATTTTTGTAAACACCCAGCATATAATAGTAATAAGGAAAATATTACCTCATGAGTGAGGTTTCTAGCACAAGTGCTGTAACATATCAGAGAAAATAATAAATGAACTCTAGTCTAGAGAGTTACCCTTTCAAAATTGCTAGAAGCTTATTCACCTGAGGAAAATCCTTGGGAGATGCTGAAAACCCAGCTATCTAGGAGAGAAACTACATCTGGTTTGGTTTGCTTTGGTTTTTTTTTCTCAGGCTGCAGTTGTGCCTGATGCACAGTGATTGCTGGTGCTGGGAACATGCATTTCCAGCATCAAGAACTGGAGGCTCCACTGTTTCTGAAATAGATAAGTGTCTAAATAGACTAGTTACATTGCACAATTAAGAGAAATAATGAACTTTGTAAGGCAGTATAGAATATTACAGAATCTAAGTATTCTAGTATTATATAAGTTTGATACAGTGAAACTTTTTCATGTAAGTGCTACATTTTCTTTTATTCGTGAAGAAAGAGGAAGATTACTGAGAAGATAACTGAGACACTTCAGTAAGCTGCAGCTGACTTGCCTTGAAGGTATCTTTCATGGCACATCAATGCGAATGTTGCATCTCATCCTTTCTTCTAAAGTCTAATTAAACTTAAGTAGAAGACTGAAGGCATAATGTGTACTTTGAATAGCTAAGTTTGGCTTCTAACCAAATGGAATTGATGTGGATGTACTTTTGCAAGTTCAGTACGTCAGTCTGTTATGTATTATATTTAAAACATGATAAATATTTATTTCTCATGAGTTTGGGATGGTCCTGTTATGGATCGAAATCTTATACAGCCACATGCGAAGTGCCAGTAACACTCCAAACATTCCACCTCTCATTTATTTAATTTTTCAACAGAAAATGTTTGTAGGAGAATTTTGTAAGGGATGTTTAAGGTAATTTCAGTCTGTAAAAACTGGTACCTTGATTGAAATCTTAGACTTATGGGAAAGGCTAATGAAATATAATGAGGTTAAACATCAGTTAAAAGCTTTCTGTAAATAAACCAAATACTCCAGGAAAGCAATTGTGCACTAGACTTTTTGAAGCCATATCTGTAGAGTTGCAGAGAGGCATCTTTTCTTTTCACTGGTCACGGGACCAGTGAAGCCTCGCTGCCTACACAACTGCGCTTTTGTTCTCTCAACTCTCCTCTTACCTCAGTACCCAACTCTGTTTCATGTACCTTATGACTCTTTGGGGCAGTGTACGCTGTGGGTAGCCCTGAGTTAATGTTCTGCTGGTACTCATCCCTCAAGAATGATAAAAATCATGTTGCTTTTGCCCTGAGACAGAAGAACAGACCGTATGGAATGTGAAAGTCTCTCCTTATTTCTTTTTTTTTTAACTGCAATCAAACTGCACGTAGCTTTATTCAGAACATGTATAAACAGCGGGGGCTCCCATAAAAATTAAACTCTTATTGGATAGTTTCATCTTTACCTGTACACTGTAGTTTGCAAGCTTCGTCTTTTCCAGTAATATTGTTGCTCCCCTCTTGCATGGGCAGCAGGAGCCATCTTTGTCTAAAGTCATAGCTCTTCTTCAGAAGCATTAGGGTAGAAATTCTAAAGATTCCTCTTTTCTGCAAAGCAAAAAAAGTCCCGACCTCTAATACTTTCCCCCCCTGTTTTAATATAGATCTAATCAACACTGAAAAAACCTTGGTCATTGCTGTCAGACCCCGTGTAAGTATTACCTGTGTGTGTGTGTGTGTCAGTTTTTATATGAATATGTTCAAAGAAAAAGCCAAGTTTGTCTTGTCAGGAGTACATTTTTCCAACTGATTTCTGTTAAGAATTACAACTGAGTTTTGTCAAGATAGAAACACTTTAAAATACCACCTCCACTGTGTCCAAATTAGCCAAGTTACCTGTTTCTATAAACACTTTTTAAAGTGTTCAAACAAAATTGAAACTTCAAAATGAAAGAAATGTGAACCCATGTGAATACTAAGACAACTGGCAGCCAGTGTACAAAGTGTGTTTGTACATGCATTTAATTCAGAAATTATGAGTGTAGTGAGGGTGCCAGTTTTAGGAGAAAACATTCTTTCCCATTAAGACCTTTTTATCATTACTCAGGCAGTAGTTTGAACATTCTGATGTGTCTTTTTAGCATGTTATAAAGTTATTCCAGTAAACTGTAAAAGTTCTTAAGCCAGTGTTCAGCACTGAATTGAGTTTTGCTGCTTAGCTTGAAGATCATCCCACATATAAAACTTCACGTTTTGTGCATGTAGAAAGGACGACATCAGTAGGATGTAATTTTTCAGACACAGTCCTCTTTTCACTCAGAGTCTTAGAATCCATTCTGCAAACTGGTTCAGTTTTAAAGACTTAGTATTGATAATCAGTAATAAAACGTGAATTTGATATTATGAAATGCCTGTTTAAACGATGACAGTACTGTTATTCATTGTAGTGTTTGCATCACATCAGTGCTTAGCTAACAAGAGGAGCAGGTCCCCATCGTTCAACATATGGTAAAAAAAGGGACAGCTCTAACCTTGGAGATTTCAGTTCGATTTACTGTTGCGGTAAGAGTGTAATGTAGCAGTGGAAAGATGAGGTAATTGCAGCCAGTATAAATTCACAGATACCATTAGTCAATATAGATTTAATTAGAAAGTAGGAAGCAAATCAATATATGAAAATATGATCGTCAGGTCTTTGTATCTGTTAATAACATGTACACAGACTGAAAATGTTGTGGTTGTTCAGTGTTATACAAGCTGCTAAATAGCTTAAATATAATTTATTAAATTACTGTACGGGAGATGAAATTACATGGAAAAGTTAAAGTAAATGTCTTTTTATAGCGTTGGTTGGTTCAGGACACTGGCTTAAGAACATGGATCAGTATCAGCCTATTCCCCTCCTTCCTTTCTCAACTAGTCAGTTCTTGGTTATTAGTTTTTTGACTAGTAGGACTACTTCTGAAAAAGTTACTACTCAGCCTGAATAAAAGCTCTAATACTGTCTCATTTTATTAAATGGCTTGCGTTAGTCCAACGATTTGTCTGATTTTTATCCAAGTCATTGTGTCTGGTCATGTGGTTTTTGTTGGAAGGTGAAGAGCAGTGAGAGTTCTCCACGGGGTTTATCATGTAGCGTGTTGTCTCACCGCGGGATGCACTGGGGGCTTTCTTGCTGCGCTCTTACTGCTATGGCTGGCTTTTGGGTTACATACAAGTGCAACTGCTGCTTCTGGAGGACTGAATTAACTGGTATTAAAATATCATACAAGAGTTGTAATATAAACCAGTAAACCTTCATTTCTGAGAACTGGAGCTCAGGGAAATAAAATGCTCTCTCTTCTGCTGAGGTCTAACAGTACGCTGAGCAGTTGATGACGATGAGGTGATCTGAAGCACAATAAATGCATGCACTTTGAAAAGGATGTAGCATTCGCTTTTTATAAGATGAAATATGCAGACCGCTCTTCTTCTGAACAAGTTTGAGCCTTTTTTAGTACATTATACTGTTCAATAGCAGTTTTATTCCATAGGTTTAATTAAAAAAAATTAATGTGTTGATCATGTTATTTTAAGTATCTACAGATCTCTTATGTTACATTAAATACTGTTGATACTGGCTAAAACACAACTACAGATATTGGAATCCTTAATAAAACCAACAACCTATTAATAGATTTCTGTTATGCTGTTAGTAACAGTTGTCTTGTTTAACCTAAAATGTTAATTGTAGCCTCCCTCATCCCTGAGGGTGGCAAATACGTTAATAAAGGTACATTTTGAGGTGTGCCCACGTTCTTTTAATTCTTGATAGAGCCCTTAAAATTTTCCCGTCCTCATCCATTCGGTTTATCAGGTTCAGTCCCTGAGAGACGGAGCTTTGCAATAAGCTGGTTGGCATTAGGTGCTCCCCAGTGGCCGGGGCACTGCTCTTCTGTTATTAATGCACCTTTGCCTTTTACGTTTCCTGCTTGTGTGCACATTCGTGCCGTGTTTGCCTGCCTCCCAGATGAAGATAAGAACCTTTTGCACGCCAGCGCAGACTAGTTGCAGACCAACGGGCCAGCCACAGCTGTGGTTTGCTCTGATGCCTTTGTTTTCCTCCCCCTCACCTGTGGTCTTTATTCAGGCCCTGCTCTTGTACAGACAAAATCTTGCCAATGGTCAAATTGGATTCCCATTTCCATACCTGGAGTTCTGAAATGCTTCACTACAAATTGAAGTAGTTTTTGGAGGGGGAAAAGCGAATCTGTGTGATTCCTTTCCAAGAGCTTGACATTCATACTTGAAAAGCAATAATCTACTGTATTTTTTTCTCTGTTGTACAAATATTTAGGGGAAAACAACTGTTGACCTCTCCCGTAATTACACAATTGTAGCATTACTCAAGTAGCTTAAACACAATATTATGATGTGAAGGACAGACTTCATCCCAACAGCCCTGAACTATTCAAACAGAAATAGTGGGGGAAAGTCTTTGAAAAGTAAATATTTATGGATGCAACAAGCAGGTATGGAAAAAATTCATCCTCTTTCCTCTTCAGAGCCAAATGCTGCTGTATCACGCAGTGCACATGTTTCTTCAGCAGTTACTTCAGTCTCCTTCATCTTGATGCATTTGAAGTGAACTCTTAGAAGGACTAGAACTAATGGATTGACTGTAATATTACTAATCTAATTCTTTTTTCTTTTTTTTTTTTTTCCCCCCTGCTCTCTGCTTGGCTCTGGTCTTCACCCACAGGTGTCCACTGCTGCCTCTCAAAGGTTATTAAAATTTTATAAGCTGCTCTGAAACAGAACTACCTAAGCTTCACTTACTGCTGCTGCTTCCTCCGCCGTACTGCACTGCCGCTTTGCTCTTGCCTGCTTCACGACACCATAAAAGAGTTTCTTTTAAATACCTGCAATGAAACTTAGGCTAGAAGGATGTGCCATTCTCTTGCTGCCTGTGTACTTGTTAATATCTGTGTACAGTATGCTTGTATTTATTCCATGGTATTTTCTTACCAATGCTAAGAAGAGAAAGGCTATGGCAAAACGTTTAAAAGCTAAGCCCATCTCGGACAAACCTGGAAGCCCCTACCGTTCCATCACGCATCTTGACTCACTTGCAAACATAAACATTCCTGGAGCGGACACATTGGACAAGCTGTTTGACCATGCTTTAGCAAAGTTTGGGAAGAAGGACTGTCTTGGGACCAGAGAAATACTGAGTGAAGAAAATGAAATGCAACCAAATGGAAAAGTGTTCAAAAAGGTAAAACTTATGATTTTGAACTTAACTCTGATTTGATTTCGAGCTGCTTTGCATCCACAGCAATGGGGGTCTCCTTAGAGGTCTTCCTTAATCATCATCTTATGGTATAAAACATGCATTTTATAGGTGTTAAAGAATAACAGAATACAGGATTTATTCTACTTCAAGAAAAATGAAAGTGGTTTTTTTGTTTCTTTTAATTAATGGCAGTGTGTACCTGTGGTGTTAAGGTGGTAGAGCTGTACCAGCAGCATCTCGTTATCAGTTATTTATTCCCTTCCCCCCCTAGTTAATTTTAGGAACTTACAAATGGCTGTCCTATGAAGAAGTAAATGAGAAAGTGAATCGCTTGGGGAGTGGACTGACTGCCCTGGGACTAACCCCAAGGAGTACCGTTGTCATATTCTGTGAGACCCGAGCAGAATGGATGATTGCAGCTCTTGCCTGCTTCAAGTACAACTTTCCTCGTGAGTGTTGAACTCGTTCACTTCTCGTGTATTTTTGAACTGTTTCTCAGCTGGTTTGGATGTTTAGTGTTTTGAATCTGCAAATCCTATCATTGATGGTGTAACAATTTCATAAACTTACTCTGCCTCTGATCTGAGTCTTAGAAGTTTCTAAGTCTGTTGTATGCATTACAGAGATCCCTACAATTAACTTGCTCATACTTATGAGTATGTTTTTTCTGATTTTATTGTAGTAACATTATAGATGTTAGAAATACAGAGCAGTACAGCTACTGTTCAAGTGGGGTTTTTTAAGTAAGCTAAAGATGTCAGCAGTTGTGTTTCTCTGCCAAAAAAATGTGGAATGTTTTTATAGTATTTTCTGTCTGTATCCTGACTTAGGCATCCCAAACATAAAATGGTTGTTGGAAGAGATAAGAATGGTGCAGTGATCAAAATCACATGCTAGTTAGAGTTTTTCAGTGACATTTTTAAGCCGCATGAGTGCATTACAATTACTTATAGGGGTGGTGTTCCTTTTTTAAATTTTTATCTAAGCTGTCAAAAATTTCTAACCTGACTCAATGCATCCAAACGTCTCAGTGAAGCGGCAAAGGTTACTATGTACTCGTGCACCCAGGCTGCATACAACACAGTCACCCACCGCTTTTTTGTGTTGCCGCCTTATGTTTTTGCTTGTACTAGGTTGCCTCTTCCCATATTAGCAGAAGCTGACTCTGCGGGGAGAAGGTCGTACAGTAGAGCGTGCAGAGGCTGCTAGAGGGCAATAATGGAAGAGCTGACTTTGCTGTTGAAGGAGGAGGGAATGGTTAATTTGGTCTTGATCCTCATGCTCTAAGAGGCAGGGAGAATCAGCTAGATAACATTACTTGCTTTTTGTCCCTCTACAAAAAACCAGTTTCACAGGCAGATTATATTCCTTTAGTGGTCTTTGGAGGTTAGAGTTTGAAATAGCAGATAATGCTAAAGGAAGGTTTGTGGGTTGTTTGTTTGTTTTGTTTTTTTTTCAATAGAGAGATGATGGGAAGAGTGAGTTCCTTGGTACCTGTGAGACACCTAATGGCATCACTGCAGCCAGTCAGGGTTAAAAATAATTTAGCAACATGAAAACCACTCTGATTCCTTAGTCTGATTCTCAGCCTTGCCCCCATCAATAATTTCATGGGAGCAAGCAGAGTAGCTGATGCTGCTGAAAGAGCTGCTTTTAGAGGGCATAGCTTTGAGCGCAGTGACTGGTGCCCTGTGGTGTTTCAGCTGTCACCTCTACCCCCGAGTGCTGGCTGCAGAGAGCTCAGGGGCAGAACACACGCTCTCCATCGCTTGCTGCATGATTGCAGTACATTAGTGTTGGGTTTTGGTGGATCTCCTTGTTTTGATGATTTCTCTTCTATAGACTAGACTATTTCAGTTGGAAGGCACCTCCAATGATCATCTAGTCCAACTAGCGTGTTGCTTAGGGCATTAAATACTGCCAGGCTTGGGACATCGACCTCCTCTCTGGGAAGTCTGTTCCAGTGTTTACGACCCTCTCAGTAAAGAAATGCTTCCTATGCAACTGTCCTCCTCATTTCAGAGGTCTCTTGTGGCATAAAATTTGGATGTGGAAAAAATGAAAAAGCTGGTTTGTTTCCAAATTAGAAAATTCCCCATTGAGCTAATTTTATGCCTCCCCCTCCCTCCCTGCCCCCGGTGCTAAAGCAAGGGCTTTTGCATTTAGTATTACTTTAACATTTCTTTCATGTTCTCCTTCTCCCGACTGTACCAGTTGTTACGTTGTATGCCACCCTGGGTGAAGAGGCGGTAACCTATGGTCTCAATGAGTGTGGAGCATCATATCTGGTCACTAGTGTAGAACTTCTCGAGAGCAAGCTTAAGGTAATTTGGTACCAGCTTCAACCCTATAATAATTTTACAGCACACTCGGTGCTAAAAATTTCATTTTTCTTTTATAGACTGCATTGCCACAAGTCTCCTGTCTTAAACATATCGTTTATGTGGACAAGAAGACTATCAATAAATCGGAATACCCTGAAAATGTGGAGATTCACAGCATGCAGACAGTAGAAGAGCTGGGAGCCAAACCAGAAAACTGTAAGCGAATCACTTCACGGAGAACTAATCAAGTAATGTTAACAGTGAAATCAGACCTAGGTAAAAAGGGATGAGTAGCAGAAAAAGACAACCCATGCAGGTCTCTAACGCAGAGGCAGTGGCAGACTGCCAGTTTGGCCTTTGGCTTCCTTTAAATAAACTGAAAATTTGTTTGATCTCTATTTATTGTCCTGCACCTTTTTTGAGTGTCTGGTATTTCAGGATAAATCTTTATTTTTAACTTCTAAACCATAACCAGAAGTAGTTAATTTTAAGACTGCACCTTTGTTTGAGGAAGTGAAATAGAATCCGCTGCTGTGTTCCATTTTCTGCATGTTTTATCTTTAATTCATCTTATTTCACTATTTTTCCTGAGAAAAGTTGGAAACCTAATCTCTGGCTGAAAAGCACAGTGGGCTAGAGGAATAACCATTACACTCCTTGCTACACTGGGCAGCCCAGAGTGACAGAGTGACTGTAAACATCGCCTTTAAGGAAAGAAAAAAGAACCTTGATCATCTGTTTTCCTCAGCTCAGCACTCTTATGTTTAGCCAGATCTTAGATAAAAGAGGAGATCAACTGGCAAAGGTGGTTTTTGCAGGGAAGCCCATGTTCATTAGGACTGCTTATCTTCAATCAGCTTAAGGTACAGGTACAAAGCAGCAGTTACCTTGAGGAGGTGGTGTTTTGTGGCTGCTTTTCCCATAAAAAGCCTGCTTCCCTTGCAACACTTCTGCTGCTGTGAAAGCTAACCCCTTTCATCCAAAGAACAGGTGTCAAGGGATTAAAGCAAAAATCAGAAGTCAAGTGTTGCAAGCTTACTGCTTTCCCACTAATTAGTAGCTTACCTTAGAAAGGTTCATTTAAATAAAAAAAAAGTCTTATCTCTACAACCTCGGCTTTGCAAGAGTGATTGACAGAAACGTTTACTTGCACCGTTTTGGGTTGTTGGTGGATTTTTGTTTGGTTTTGTTTTCCCCCTCAACCTATTGTTTCTCTCCAGTGCTTTGCTTCTCCTCTTCCCTGCCCTTGACAGGTTTACTCGGTCTTCAGAAGGCTTCTTCTATAAAGGTTTCAGTCAGCTATAAGAGACAATGGCAAAAGTAGTGCCAGGATTGTGTAGATGCCCAAATACTTGTCATTCCTTTCAAATGTGCCTTCCCTTACTCCCTCACCAGAACAGGCCACTATTCTTCCTCACTGACTTCTGCTGACCACTTAACAGCACATTGTGCTCACCTTTGTGGAAGCAACTGTTTCACGCTGGTTGATTACAGACATTTTCACATTGATTACTTACAGAATACAGGTTAGAAAGTAGGTAAGAATCAATAACAATTTTCCCCCTGTATTTTGTAGCAAGCATTCTGCCCAGCAGACCTGTTCCCACAGACTTGGCTTTAGTAATGTACACCAGTGGCTCTACTGGGAGACCTAAAGGAGTGATGATGATGCACAAAAACTTAATAGCTGGAATGACAGGACAATGTGAGAGAATACCTGGACTGGGGTAAGAAACACTTGGTTGTCGTGTGGATGGAGACATTAAGCAGAAGCTCCAAAAGTACACAAGTTCATAGAAAATCTGTTGCTGGCATCAGGTGTTACTGAATTTCTTCATTTTGTTGTTAGTGCACTAATCTTTAATTTATAAGAAATGTGTTTGTGAAGTTATCCTGTTGTTTGAAAAGGAAACCCTTTAGCTCATCTCACGTGCTGTTTCTACCTTTTTTTATTTTCATTATTACCCTTAGCTTTAGGTCTGAGGGATTTTTGCAGTAAGAGACTACATCAGAAGATACCACCAGATAAGGAGATTCCTCAGATAGTCAAACTTGGGATGTTGTTTTAAGATGTTTTCAAGCAGACAGAATGACTTTAGGAAGTCGGTCAGAGCCTCCCATTTCCTTTGGTTTTGAGATACTGCTGTTGGGTGGATAATGCACACGTCGCAGAATCTGCTCGAGCATACTTTACTAAACGAGCAGAAAAGTAATAGTGCAGGATATAACCCCAGTTCTGATGCTGCTGAAAACTTCCTAAGTGACACCTTTGAGTTTCTTGCTGAGAAATCTCTTTTAAAATTATCCCCTGAAAGAAGCCTCAGTACTTCAGTGATCAGCTCTTTCTCCTAAGCTATTGTAGAAGGAGATGCTGTGGTGACTGTCAGGGATTTGTAAATCCTTGGTGATTATTTTAAAATATAGTGATTTCATCCTTAATTTCATACCTGGTGTGAAAACTCCCACAAGGAGAGGAAATAGCAGTGAAGTACTAAGGAATTTTCAAGTTTCCTTGAAAACAAGGCAAATCCTGTAACTCATACTGATTTCATTAAGGGAGGATTTTCCCCATTTTGTTTATAAACTGTAGTTTGAAACAACACCCTTCTTGCATGCAGAAGAATAAGCCTCAGTTGTGATCCAAACCTTTCAAAAAGCAACGACTAAGCACACAATAAAACTGTTGAATAGTATTTTCAGGTCTCTTGTGCATCATTGTTGATTATCTAATCCTTCCCTTTCCTAGGCCCAAGGACACTTACATTGGTTACTTGCCTCTGGCTCATGTTTTGGAACTGACAGCAGAAATCTCTTGCATCACGTACGGCTGCAGGATTGGCTATTCCTCTCCGCTCACGCTCTCCGATCAGGTGAGGGGTAGGGGCAAAAGCCAACTGCAGCTTTTGTTTTGCAGTCTGCATTCTCCTGCGTTAGCTCTCCTCTGCCTTTAAAGAAATGTTGATTTATACGCTTCAGAAATTTCAGAAAACAATACAAATTAATGTTCCTGGTGAACTACAGCAGCAGGTCATACCATATGTTTTATTACTTTTATGATATTTATGAAATCTAAAAGAAAATCTAATAAATGCATCTAGCATTATGCAGTGGCTGTCAGGACAAGAACAGCTATTAATAGATTAGCTGAACGTAAGTTTTTGGTCTCACTTTATCAGTTCTTCATCCAGTTATTGTAGATGTTCTATTTAGCTGTTTGTCTTCTTCCATTTAATAAGCAAGATAAATAAGAGCAAATTAAGCTGGAAAAGAATGCTTCTGTATGTTTTGCTGGTATAGAGGGAATATATATCAGGGAAAAGAAACTCCTGGAGGAAGATGAAGGGGAAAGCAAGTGCTGGAGGGAGGAAGTAAGAGAAAGATACACAAAATGGACTTAACCAGGTTGAGCTTCTAAAACATCTAATATTATGGTAGAAAAAGTAATGATTAACAATGATTTCAATCACAATGGGGGGTTGGAAAAATTATAAAGGAAATTTTTTTGGAGGGACAGGGGAAGAGATTTTACAAAAGTTACATGCTACTGTAGCTTCTTTTTAGTCCTCTTCTAAAGAGCTGCTTGGTTTTCAACTTTAAAGTTGATATTTTTTCCTTATTACAGTCAAGTAAAATTAAGAAGGGAAGCAAAGGAGACTGCACTGTACTTAGGCCTACACTGATGGCGGCTGTGCCGGTAAGTATGCAGAACCAGACGCATTTAGCCAAAAAAATGCTTTATATCTCGTTAATGCTAGAAAAATGTATTTACTGACATTTTTTCCTCTATTCACGTGTAAGTAACTGTCACTAATAAGAAAAAAGCAGAATATAGAAATTTCAGTTGCTGTTGCTTGAACTGAGTACTGGCGCTGCAGACAGGCAACAAGAATATACCTACACTAAAGCCAAGAAAGACCCTTTTTGATCCAAAACTGCAAATGTGTTTTAACAGTTACCAGTGAAGTTTTACCAGGCTGCTGATACAACAATAGGATACACAGTCTGACATTCAGAGTCCAAACCTCCCTTTTGAATAGGGGACTCTTATACGAGAAAATGGCTCAGGAGACTGTAATTCCCATTGCTTCTGTAGCATACACTGGTCTTTGGGTGACCAGGCTTCTGCGTTCCACAAATTCTGTCTGAAAAATAGATAAATGTTGGTTGATAGAGAAGACCTCTTCAGAACAAGGGATGGAAAGTATTTCAAAATCAAATCTGAGGTTTAGAAAGCTATTCGTAGACATGTGAGGGGCACTATGCGTTTCTGCAGCGTGCCTGAAGGGCCGCAGCGGTTACTCAGTTACTTGCCCTTGACTTACCCGTTTGCCCAACTGGTGGCAGGTTTTCTATCAGAAGGTATGTGCAGCATGAGGGCTCCTCCTCGCTAGGGATACCAGTGCGAGGAGAAAAAAGTGAATGGAGAAAAGTAGGGCTATGTCACTAATTTTCTCATGTAGTCTTGGTATTTCATTCTGCCCATTTCAAGTAGCTCCAAGCTGTGATGGTCTATAAATTGACTAATTAATCACACATTAAAAGCATTACAGTTAAGCATTGCCTAGCCAATGATGCAGACTCTTTCACTCTTACTGTATTATCCATTTTAAAGGAAGAATAGGGATTTCTTTTTAACATGGAATTTTATTTACACATGCTAGTCTATTCTATTTGGTAACTTTTCTTGGGTGGTTTTTTTTAATACTTACAGGAAATAATGGACAGAATTTATAAAAATGTTATGAGTAAAGTTCAAGAAATGAACTATATTCAGAGAACTCTGTTCAAGATAGGCTATGACTACAAACTGGAACAAATCAAGAGAGGATATGATGCGCCTCTGTGTAACCTGTAAGTATAATTCATGGTCCGAGTGTACTTTTTCCTTGTGATGTGTTAAGACAGTCTAAATGAACAATCATCTATGCTGTCTGACATCAGACAATTTTCATCCAACATGCAAATATCATCTAACAACTAACCGAAATAATCCAACTTCTTACAGGAAACGGATATTTAATGGTAGGAATGACTAATCTTCGGAACAGATGACTAGTTAGTTTTCATTGGATTGTTTTTTTTTATTTTGGTAATGAAACTGGAATGTTTGCCTGGTGAAGTTACGGGAATTTTGCCATCTTCAAGTGTTATGCAAGAGGTAACATTTTTGATTATCCCTGCAATCCACTAAAATCCAGGAATGAAGAAGTTGATTTTTGAGGTGTTCCAGATAGGACGGAAGAAGCATGTTTGTGTCTTTTGCATTTTATAAAAATCATTCTCTCAGCTCGCTTTTAATGCTTTTTCCTTTCTTTCAAGGCTATTGTTTAAAAAAGTAAAAGCGCTCCTGGGAGGGAATGTCCGTATGATGCTTTCTGGAGGAGCACCACTCTCACCTCAAACACAGAGATTCATGAACATCTGTTTTTGTTGTCCTGTTGGTCAAGGCTATGGACTAACTGAAACGTGTGGAGCTGGAACAATTACAGAAGGTGGTTAAAATGCTTCTGAAAATACGTAATTTAAGAAACAGATATACATGAGAGTTTGGGGGGATTTGGGGAAAGTCAAAATAGCTTTAGTTCTTAACTGCAGTAAAGTAACTGGAGATAAGTTACTGCTTTATTTATGGTTTGAGTTTATACTTCAAATTATAAAAATCTCTGTATTCTTCATTTTCTCCCTAAGTTGCTGATTACAGCACTGGCAGAGTTGGAGCTCCTCTTATTTGTTGTGAAATAAAATTGAGAGACTGGCAAGAAGGTGAGAATATTAAACGTTTTGCTTTCAGAATAAGTAATTTAACTTTGCCTATCTGCTTAGTGAGGTGAAGTAATTGCTCTTTATCGGTTATAACACTCAATTTGTGTCCATTAACCTCAAATTTTCAAAGTATTTTCTTAGCAGCAGAATATATGTTAAGGATAATCGTGTGTGGATTTTCTTGTTTTCAGGGGGCTATACTAATAAAGACAAGCCCAATCCTAGAGGAGAAATTATAATTGGTGGACCTAATGTCTCAATGGGATATTTTAAAAACGAAGAGAAGACGACAGAGGAGTTCTGCGTTGATGAGAATGGTCAGAGATGGTTCTGTACAGGAGACATAGGGGAATTTCATCCGGATGGGTGTCTGCAGATCATAGGTTGGCCTCAACTTTTGATATCTTTATCTATTACAAGATCTTGACTAACTGTAATTATTAGCATGCTATTAATCCTGTTGGCTTTGCCAGGGCTAATCTACTTAAGGTTACCTGCTTCCAGAATCACAGTGTAAAACACTTTCCCTGAAGTCCTCACAGCTCTATAAAAATTCTGGAAGCGATGCCGTTTCCTGTGACAGTATCACTATCTAAATTTAGCACAAGGACTTGAAAGAATAAATGTAAGATTATTTTTTTTGTATTAATTGCAAAGCCGTTAAGATCAGAGTCCCCATCACTTTCATATAAGTCGCAAGATAAGAAGTGTAGTGCTATATAAACATTTTTACAGAAGCCTTTATAAAGTTGGCAGAATATGTATATTCTATTAGCTGCTTAACATATTAATAAGATAAATCATTTAATTAATTCACATTTATTAAGAATCTTGCATAGCATTGCACAGAATACATATATAGTGGTTTCACAAATGAGTCTGTGGAAATGCAAAAGCTTAAATGAAACAAGCTGCTTTTTTTTCCCCCCTTCCCCCATAACTCCTAGATCGCAAGAAAGACTTGGTGAAGCTACAAGCAGGAGAATACGTATCTCTGGGTAAAGTAGAGGCAGCGCTGAAGAACTGCCCATTGATTGACAATATCTGTGCTTATGCCAAAAGGTAAGAAACCCTATTTAGGGTAAACATGAAATACAGGCTCTGATGATACACTATAGTTTTCCGTGATTCCCATTGAACAAACCCCCTACCAGAGTGCAGCACAGGGGCCCAGATTCCCTAAAACCTGGAGAAATGACCTAAGCTTTTCTGTTGGCACTTCTCCTTCCCTAATACACTCCAGTTCCATCCCATCCCTTCCCCAAACAGATACCATAATATTTAGTGTGTGTTTCAGCTTTTTGTCAGAATATCAGAGAAAAGTTACCACTCCGCACCTGATCCAAAGCTCTCCACTGGGTTTTAGAAATAGGCCCAGTCTCTCCTCAATTAAACACGCTCTGTGAAGGGAAACTGAAGAGAATGGGCTCAGCAGAGGATGTAGCTGGGAAGCTAAATTGAGATGTGCACTTGTAAAATTACAGTGAAGCATGCTACTGATCCAACCTAACATTGTAAAACAACAGAATATCTTCAGTAAGTCATCAGTTGTGAAGGCTGAAGGTACAAGGATTTCTGTTTGGGGGAACAGAAACAGTTCAGAAAGCGCTGCGGATCTAACATGAAGCAGGTATTTCCCACCCTGAAATGGAACTCCCAACTGTTGTGACCTTTTCCTTCCTTCCCTTGCCATCCTGGTGCAGCGACCAGTCTTACGTGATCAGTTTTGTGGTTCCTAATCAGAAGAAGCTGACAGCATTAGCCGAGCAGAAAGGCATCAGTGGGACCTGGGTGGATATTTGTAACAATCCTACGATGGAAGCTGAAATACTACGAGAGATTAAAGAAGTGGCAAACAAGAGTAAGTAAAGCAGCACCTTGTGGCAGCCAATCTCCTGGTGCTTTTCCAACAAAAGCTTTCAGCTGTCCTCACTCATTGCTTTTCCTTCTTTCCGTTTTCCTTGTATCCGCCAACACTTAATATTTAATCAGAGGCAAAACCCACATCAGATTGTTGCCTTTTATCCCAGACATTGACATACTTTTTTTGTTGTATTAACTACATGATGTTTTTTTATTTTCAAAAGAAAACCCCGAGATTGTTTTAATATAAATTCTAGAGACAGGGTGCTTGTGTAATACAGTTAAAATAAGGATCAAAGGAGCTGACAATCTTTAGGGAAAGTCACAAGACATTTGCTGGTAAGAAAACTAGTTAAGAGACTTTCAGAGCTTTTTCCCCCATGAAACTTTGTCCCCTGCAGCTTTGAACAACCAGGATCCTTGTGGTTGTAATGGATTAAAAGCCTATTACTCCTCGCTGTAGTACTGAATGATCAAAAGCCTCATCAATCCTTTATGGGGCCAAAAAAACGAACAAACCAACTGGGGAAAAAAAGCCTCTAAAGCACTTGGCACCTCATACAAGGAAACAATAAAACTGGACTTAAACACAGACTAAGCACTGTCTTTGGGAGCAGAATCTGTTTTTTAAAACCGAGAAGACAAGAATGAGAAGCACTATTAAGTCTTGCCTTTAAAAAAAATAAATCAATTTATAGGTCTCAGATTTAGGTTTAAACATTTAATCCGTGTTTTTCTATCAGGAACACAGCAAATTACCATCCATATAGCTTTGTTTATTTAAAAATACTTGCTTACACGTTCTTTCTACCTTCTTGATGGGAATTGAGATACAGCTAACTTATTTGAAACCTTTTTTCCAAAACTATTTTAAAATAAGAGATCATTCTCATTTTCAGCAGAACATAAAGTACCTTCATCATGGGCAGGCACGTATCCAAATAAGATGAAACAGAACTGTCCAATAGCAGTGTGAAGTTTGAGAGACAGAAGAGCTCCTGGGGACAGCTTTACAGCCAGAGATCCCAACTGTCTTACGTTTGCTGCCACCCAGAGGCTGTGCTGCCACCAGTTGTCCTAGGAATTCAGCTACAAGCCTACGTCTGTGGGATCTGCTATGCAGGACTTTATAGCAAAATCCATCAAGTACTGCATGCACGCAGCAGGTCCCTGCCCTGCCTCCTCCTTCGCTTACCCAACTTTGGCCCATTGTCTGGGGAAGAAACAGCAGCAGCTTTGGCTGCAGCCAGGCTGTGCACATGCTGAGCACTGCCTCCAGCTGAAGGAAAATAAGTGATGAATGTCACAAAAATACAGAGAAGTCCCTCTATTTTGAACTCTAAACAAACTCTTAGGAAGGAAAAACTTGGTAAAGAAACATTCAGTCATGGAAAGTTTAGAAGCACTTCATTAGAACTTAAATATGAAGCACATCTGACTAGTCTGAGTTAATCTAGTCCACAATTACATTCCTACAACGCAGATGCAGCTCTAGATTTCAGTGTATCCTCTTGTGACAGCAATTGCAGATCTTCAGGCTACACACTCATTTGTTGCAAGCTTTAGACTTTTCACAGTCACATCCTGGACAAGCTCTAACTAGAGCGTTACTAGAACATCTGCACACAAACCAGCATTCAGCATCGGCTCAAGATGACACTTGCTTGTGGCGCTTCTGTAAGGTTAAGTCATTAAGGAGGACACCATATTATACAAGATACAGGGTGTTCATCTTAAATGTTAGTAGGTAGTGTGAATTAGTAATTCCTTTGGCTAGGTAATCATAGTCATGCTTTTGTTTCTTCTTGTCTCTGCAGTGAAGTTAGAAAGGTTTGAAATACCCATCAAAGTACGGTTAAGCCCTGAACCATGGACCCCGGAGACTGGGTTAGTGACAGATGCTTTCAAGCTGAAGAGGAAAGAACTGAAAAACCATTACCTCAACGACATCGAAAGAATGTACGGAGGCAAATAAACAAGTTGTGTTGACCAGACAGTTGTGCAGATGGTTCCTTCTCATGCCTCAGTTTGGATGTCTATGTATGCTGTAGATAGCACACATTCAGAAAACATACCAAATGGATGAGTGTTTCTATAATCTCTATCGAGTACAACAGAGAATATCTTACACTCCAAATTCTTAATTAGTAGCAGATTAGATACTGATGGTCTTCATAGAGTTTCTTGTGATCATCTCCAGTTTTGAGACAGACATCATTATGTGAAGCAATATGACCAGGTAATTTTATTATTCTCGTGTCTCTAGCACATTTTGGACTGCTGCGACTTCTCTTTAATTCATTCTGAAATCTGGCCTGTATTTCAAAGAGAGAAGTTAATGTAATTGTGATTATTCTTCTGTCACAGTAAGATATTTAGTGTGCGAGGAGAAAAAAAAAAAAGAGTATTTAAAGTCTACCCTTCTCTATTTATTAACACAAACAAGATGACAGCATTAGTCAAGAACTTGCTAGAGATCACTAATAACGCACTGCTTGAGAATGGATGGATTCTTCTGCACATCAGTTAGTGTCTTGAATATTTACAGTGCCTAAAAAAAGAATATGAAGTACGCTTACTGAAAGAAAGGTGAACTGAAAAGCTTTCTAAAAACAAGTCATTTGAGATTTCATTCAGGAGTATCGAATTAACTATTTCAACTTCCAACTCACCAAATACGTTTTTACTCACCACTGTACTTGAACTCAAGCAGAGCGTTCCACCGGGACGCACAGCGTAAAAGAAAACAAAGACTTGCCCTGGACCAGGAGGTACTGATGAGAAATCGCCTCCTGAAGGCAGAATGGAAAACCTGTGCCTTGGCTGGCAACAACAGTGAAACTGATGGCAGTTGTCTCTGAGCATATTTAAAACTCAAAGGAGTTTCTGGTTTTGTTGGTTTTTTTGAGAGGCAGTAGACAGTTTTGTTTTTAAGGCACTAATCCTCTAGACCCTCACATACATGTGAGCGATGGTACAGGTTACCTGTACGTAATTCAGAGAATCGGGGTTGAATTGTCTGCACTGGCTTTATGGAAAGGTATTTCCGTTCACCTTTTAAATGCAGTAAGCATAACAAGGCAACCAGAAACAGCAGTTTCCCCATGTAGCCGCCTTTTGCTTACAGAAAAATAGTCTGTGGACAGGGAATCTGTTTTATGGAACTTGTGAAAAGGGACAAATCGCTCTTTACAGAAATTCATTATGAAAATGTTCTCTAATTAACTGGAAGTCATGGATGTGAAGAAGTGGGAAGATACAATTTAATAACAGTTCATCATTTTGCGTGCAGAATCCTGTACTGTGTCTTCTTTTGACTTGTACCTGAGCTCCTGCATCCCTGCCAGCTCTTGACACTTGAACCATAAATGCTGTAAAAAGTGGAGGCTCTCGATACTGTTCTACTTTGCACTTTCTTAATCGTTTTATATGTTGCTTACATTTTGTACAGCTGTGGCCCTCAACTGCTATATATTACAAATTCATTTTAAAGTATTTATAGATTTCTATTCATAATGTTTGTGTTGTGTATATGATGGTTAAAAAGAAAATTTATTTAGTATTGTCACTGTACAGAAAGTAAAAGATTTTGTATGAACACGCTGGCTTGCAATTTCAGGGCAAGTTTTTCTTTTATCGCATGTATGTGTATTTTTCTTTTTTCCAAGTTCAAACCGATTTTGGCAAAAATAAATTGTTGCTATCTATTCATTAACTAAACTGTCCTTTCTCCTTGGGGCTAACTTCAGGCTTCCCCAGACATAACTTTCTCTGGCCAGGCCAGAACACTGCCACCTTATCTTCTGAGCACCCGGGGGGAAAGGGAAAAGGAAAACATGGTATATAAAGCTGACTGTATCTACTTGTGCAAGGATCAAGGAACTAGCTTTTCTAAAAAATAAAGTTATTTTTTTAAGACACATACATTTGCTTTATGACAACAGGAAATACTTCCCATACGAGTAGCAACTTTTTAAATGACTCAAGTCCTGGAGCCATGTTACCAATTTTTCCATGTTTAAATAGCCTTTAATCAGCCTCTCTTACGTGTATTTAAAGTTTACTTGCACTTGAGGCTGTCAACAGGGTTATGACTTCTCATTTTTTTTTTAATCATTCATGTATTTATATGAAATGTATTTTATCTAGACTGTCTCAGTTGACCGAGAATTGCTATTTTCAATGTACACGCACACACACATCAAGATTTCAAAAGTGGAATACAATTTAAGTTTGAGATCTTTATGTACTGCACAAGTTGTCTCCAGTTCCTGTTCAGCACCTCCCATCCTCTCTGAAACTGAGCGGAACTTTAAAGAAGTTCCCAAAAGCAGCAGCAGCAACAAGTAGGTGCTACAGATGCTGCAAACAAAGCCTAGAGTGGGGCTCCTTTGTCTTTTAAGAAACAAACTAAATGTGGATGCGCTGCAAAAGGGAATTTGACACACATCCACTTTTCAAGCATTTTTGGAGAAGGGGAAGGGTTACTTCAGGCTGCCTTCAAATTATTTGCAAAGATAATAGTTGCAGTTTGGCAAGAATTTTATCCTGTTGTAAATGATTTCTCTATCCTTTTGCATCAGAGCTTGTGGAGAAGTAAGAAACAGAGGATGTGCAAGAATGGCACTGTCGCCACTAAAAAGAAAGCGAGGATGCAGATGAAGCAGTGGTCTACGGCTTCAACCCCATTATGCCATAGTTACAGATGACATCTTGTGCTGGACTGAAAGGCCATAAAATATGGGGCTGAAGTGCAAGGGAGCAGTTAATTTTCTAAACGCGAATGCTTTGGAAAGCTCAGTGTAGCTGCAAGTTCTTCAGAAAGCAGATTCGGAATTTAAAATTATCCTGAGTTCAAAGACAACGAAAATGCAGTTTGGGCACGTCTGATACAAGACTGCAGGCCCTCTACTTCAAACAATGTGGGCTAGCTAGAGAGAGCCAGAGGCTACCCTAACTGTGGGCCTAGAAGGCTCAATTTGTGGAGGAAGAGGAATGGCACCTGACAGGAGATGATTAACCTCCACTACGTAGTACGTGACCCTAAGAAAGGCACAAAAGAGCTGTCGCTTGTGGCAAAGGATGATCAGAGAGCAAGTTTACACAAAGTGGCATTTATGATTAGACATTTTAAAACAAACACAGAACTTTAAAGCAACTCCTTGCTGAATACTGAACTCGTTGCTCAAGATCTCTGCCACCGAAAGCCTTTAGCACCTCAGAGTCAACGAGGATTGAGCAAACTCTGCCCAGGAGCAGCTTTGGCAAAGAACCTTGGGTGGGGACTGGAAGGGGAGACCTGGTTCCCGCACATAACGCAACAGCAGTGCTGCGGGTAACAGTAAAGGCTGTTTAAACAGTGAAATGGCTTGCAAGGACAGAAGCAGAAACAGAGAAAGTAACGAGTTACTCCCTTAAAAACAGGTGAGGTGGCGTTTAACCAGCCCAGTGCAGCGGTAGTGCCCAGAGCAACATCAGGGAACTCGGCATAACACGACACAGAGCTGCCCACCAGGGAAGCCGGTACCTTGAACTGCAACTCCCATCAAATGCTTTCCGACTAAATGAGGAACAGGACACACACACTGAGAATATGGGTCACAAATTTCCAGTAAAAAAGCCCCAACAAACCAACAAACAAACAAACAAAAAAACCCAGAACATACCCAAACCCGCCACATCCCAGAATGATAGTTTCAACTAACTACACCGTGTTCTAGTGGGAAGTCAGTGATGCTCTACAATCGCATGCAATGCAAGAAATAAATTCTCACTATGTATTTGGTTTTGGTGTGGGCTTTCTTGCTGTGTTTTCCTGAGCCTGCCTAGTGATGAGTGAACCAGTTTTCCTTTTGAGACTAACATTTAAACATTAGAAGCTTAAAAATCTTGTGGCATCTTATCCAAAAGCAGTACAAAGGTCATTTACAAAACACAAGCAGTAAAACTTGCAGTCACTGCTCACATGGAATTCTGAATGATGCACCCAGAATAAAGCTCAGATACTCTAGAGCAGTGTGAACTTGCCTGGATTAATAATCACATTGCCCGTTTACTCAGTGCTGCTGCAAAATAGATTTGCCTTTGCCTTCCTGTCAGAACTCATTCCAGTTTAATTATGTGAAAATGACAGGCCAACAACGAATGTTTATTTAGCACAGTCAGCCCTATTCCCCCATGGCTCATCCTATAGCAATCCTAGCATATAAAAAAAAAAAAAGAAAAAAAGGTGTGGTGCTTGCACTATTACAGCTCCTGGTAGCAAAGCAATATCCAAGACTCTTGCTACACCTTTATTGGGGAGAGACATGTTTTGAAGAAAATCAGGTCTATTCTATATTGACAAAGTGTTTTATGAAAGCTGATTAGCACGGGTAATTTATCCAAAACTATCTTTGGTTAGAAGTGTGTAGGCTTGACATTAGACCAATGTCAATTAAAATAGACAACCACAGCTCCGGCCACAGTGTCTGATCCTCAGAGTCCTCACTTGTGCTTTTAAAGAAAAAAAAAAGTTACATTTTTCACTCGTCCTCCCACTTTGAAACACCAATAACCTGGTTAATGATGAACATTGACAGAGATGCCAGATGTCACTATGTGCTTGTTACACATGCTTATTTCTGCATGTACCCTCACCTGTCTGCTGTTAGAGAAGCATCTACACTGTCCCTGTTATTCCCGAAAATCCAGACCTCAAGCACGAATACCTATCCCTCTAAGACACATATCATTAAAATGCTGCAAACAAACAAACTCAGTCATATAAATTTTACTTTTAAAAAAAAAAAAACACAGATAAGGAAGGGGGGGAGGGATGGAAAGTAACATAGCACTTCTTGGTTGAAACAGCACAGACTACTTCTAGCAGGCCTACTAAAGAATTAATCTAGCCCAATGTTACGGTTTGAGAAAACCCCTAACAATTTATTGTTGTATAGACAATTATTCTGTCACCCAATGACCCCTCCCCACCAGGAAAGGGGAATTGGGGGACGCAAAGAAGCATGAGGGTTAAAATGTAAATAGATTTAATAGACTAAGATTAAATAACTAACAATAATACTAAAGAACCAGTATTAATCCCGACACTGATAGGAGCCTTACAAGCAGTATACTCAGCCAGCTCTCTCAGCAGCAGCTGTGCACTCCCAGCAGTGGGCAGCAAGTGTCAGACACTGCGAGCGCAAGGGGTTCGGGAAGAAAATGAGGCTTCAGGGGTCCGGCACCGGGACAAGGAGTTGTCTGGATCACCGCCATCCAGGGAGAGCCCACTACGCAGCAAACTTTTCTAATTAATCTTGAACGTGACGTTCACAGTATGAAATAATCCTGTTGGCCAGCTTGGGTCAAATGCCCAGGCCTTGCTCCTCCTCATCCCTGCACCTGGCAAGGCTCGAAAACACTGAGACCTTGAATCTCTCAGAGCCTGGCTGGCCATAAAGTAAATATTTTCATGAATTCAGACACTAAAATAATTTTATTTTCCCAGCGTTAGAAGAAAAGTTAGTCCTGGGCCTCTCCACCCAGGACACCCAACTATGATTCAGGCAGCGAGTCCACATACTGTTCCAGCACTTAACAAAACCCCCAGCCCCAGGAGGTGTTGCTGGGGTTTTTATTTGTTTTACACAAGGCAGTGTCTAACCTAAGCGTTTCCCGTTGGATCTAGATCAGCTTATTGCTTATGGTGTTCCCCCAGGGAGTGAAAAGGAAGAAGGGATCACTGTGCCCTACAGCTGCCTGCCCTACTTTACTTTCTGTCTTTCAAGCTTAAGGAGATGCAACCTCTCCCAATCAGCCTGCTTTTACAAAATTTAATCAGGCTCATTTAATGAGAACCACTCTGTCCCTGCCTTCAACATACTGTCTCTGCCCCGCAGCCCCGCTCAGCTGAGGGTAATGACCTCCCAAAGCCTCCAACCTCACTGCATTCCGGAACACATTTGCCTCTCATGTAACATTATCTCTCACCTTGTGACTTTTTTTTCCTTGATATTTTAAAAACCTGGATGTCTGAACACCTGCAGAAGCACAGCAATGACACTGCTGAGGGGTGAAAATGCACAGGTGGTAACGGACTTCTTAAGGAGGTCTGTGAACAAACGCTACACCACAGCTCAAGCTGAATTTCTAACTAGTCAGACTGACTCAGTTTTAACCTACACACAGCCCGCTCTAAGCATTTACTGGCAAGCAGAGACCCTACTTTCAGAGGAAAAATGCCAAAAAAATCATTCACACCAACAAAAACTAAAATACTGTAGGAAAGCAAATAAAATCCTGGTACTGTGTGAAGAAAAAAATAAATAATCATCTATCAGGCAGGTTTTGGGCTCTCTTGAGATTCTAAATGGATAGTCAGCCTTTCTAACCTTAGAAAATACAACAGGTCATAGTTCTTACTCTTTTATTTCCATTGCCTAGCCACCTGCCCACTATCAGTAGTTCACCATAGATAATGAAAAAGCAAGATGCATGCAACATATCTCAGCCAAAACCTTTGCTTAAGAGAGACATGATTTTGTAAGAAGTCTCAGAAAAAGGCCCACCTGGGCACACAACAGAATTATATCCTACTGACTAGGCAGCAGTCTCTCACTCCCACCCTCTATCTTGTAAATGCTGCTGATGCTGGGGGAGGGGGTGGAGATTGCAACTATCCTTAAACCAGAGGCTGTTTCTCAGTTGTATTTCACTGATAGAGAAACAAGAACTAATGAAGTGCAACTCATAAGGGATAACAAATAAATAAAAGATAAGGACGATACATCATTACAGAAACATCCCTTTTAACTAGTTTCTTCTGGAGTAACTTTAAAGACCAAATATATTGTTAGGGGAACCCCGGTTGCTGTTCTCCCAAAGCCTCACCCAGCAGGACTGCGCTCCCACTGGATGGTTTGCACAGAAGAGCCCAAGTCAATGCCCCTCCATCCAGCCTTTCCAACTACCCTTAAGGTAGGCACTCATTCTGGTCTGCTGTGAAAACACATCCTCTTCTCTGAAAGCAACCAATGGAAAATGGGACAGAACGCAACAACCAGCCCCCAGCCACCTCCTGGGAATAGACAAAGAATCTGCACAATGTAAAAACCACTCTAAATGCTGGAGATTGTGAATCTGTAACACAGGCAACTACTACCTTCACCTATAAATGTGATCACTAGTGAATTTAAAAAGTTACCAGATTAACAACCTGCGAGCAGGGAAAATCTGAGGCGCTCAGAGCGTTCATAGGATTTCAAAAAGCCCTTAACTACAGGCACAGAGCTTTAGAAGGGGGAAAAAAAATATCATGATAACTTGCCTGTCTGCTGCAGCCTCTGTCCCTCTCCAACCCAAACATACTGGGAACAGCCCAGACACCAGCCTGCTAACACTCAGTTATATCTAGGCCTTTCTACTCAAGGAACAGATCCTCTTCAGCTCATTACCAACTGGTTTAATTACTCAATCAATTCTGCCTTTCGGTGTCCAACCAACACAGCTGCTGCTGCTCCTGTGCCCCACCACCTCTCCTTGCTTTTCTCTGTTCCATGTCACCTGACAGCTGCCCAGGACCTTCTGCCTTGAGCTGTTGGTTTGTCACTACAGTACCGGGTGACAGCTCTGCCAGGCTGCCTGGGCAGGTTTTGGGCACACAGGCTTTGCCACAAAGAGCCCTGCAGCAGGATTGGTGACTGCCAACACTCAAATACCTTGAACCACCTCCTTCCTTGCTTTATGCCGGTGGATCTGCATTTTCCCAAGCATTTACTTTCATGAAAGATCTTGCTTCTGTACCACGGGGAGCTTGTAAAGGCATTGGCCTCCCTGTCCTCCAAGAGAAACAGATTTTTCTCAGTTCTCTCGGTTTGCTCCCGGCAGGAGAGGGAGCGCAGCTGGTGCTCTGCAGGGCTCAGCACTCCCACCTGCACAGGACCTGCTCCCAGGGGCACGGGCATGAGAGCTGCTCAGCTGTTCTCCACACGACTGCTTTTTGTTTTCCAGCTGAACCTTTCAAGAAGAATTACGTTACTTTATCCCTTCTAGCGTGGGAGCGTATATGAGAATGAGACTCGGTGCCGCAAAGAACTGGAATTTTCAAACTAGGCTCTCTCCTCCCTGTTTGGGAGGTGGATTTCCCGGGGCAGCGGCGTGCCGGTACCCCCGCCTCGGGCACGGCCCCTCCTGGAGCGGAGGGCTAGTTCCTCGCCCCGAGCCGTTGGTTTCCCTTCCCTCGGCTCCGGGCGCGGGGAGGGCGGGCACGGCGATCCGCCCCGCCGCCAGGGCAGCGGGAGCCGCGCCATGAACTGCAGCGACCCGGGGCTGGGGAGGCTGCGGGCGCTGCTCGTAGCGCTGCTGCGGGAGCTCCGCGCCGGCGGCAACGGCAGCGCCGCCGAGGCCGGCCCCGGGGCGGGGGGAGACGGCTCGCTCTACATCTTGCTCATCATGATTTTCTACGGCTGCCTGGCCGGCGGGCTCATCCTGGCTTACACCCGCTCTCGGAAGCTGGAATCCAAGCACGACCCCTACCATCTCTACATCGAGCGGGACTGGGGCCGCGGCGGCCCGGGACAGGCGGCCGAGGAGGGCGGCCCGACCGACGGCCAGCGCCTGCTGTGAGGCTGCGGGACCGGCGCGGCGGGGAGGACGGACGGACGGACGGACGGAGAGTCGGGGGGGCTGCCAGGGCGGCCCTGCCCTCGCTCCCTCTGGGTGCACCCCCCCCGCAGGACCGCGGACGGCGAGGGGCTGCGGGCAGGACTGCGGGGAGCCCGCGGACACACCGTCCTTGGGCATCGGCTGGCACCGCGCTCCAGGCTTGGCAGCGCAGCGAGGACCCTCCTTCAGCTCTTGGGATTGATTTGTATTGCTTTGCTCCAATAAACCAGTCCCGTACGTACAGAGGCCTCTCTCATCAATCATCTTTACATCTTAGCTTAACATCCTCTTCCTTAAAATCTGCTTCTATTCCGCTTCGTTATCTGATCACAATGTTGTTGCCGTGGGCAGCAGTTCACGTAATTAAAAGCACATCAATTATTGCTGTATTGTGCACCTTTCTGTCAGAGCACTGATAGTTGTGCCAGATATAAGGGGCAGGAAGGGTCAGGTCTTGTTCCATTAAAGCAAGATCGCTTTGGCTTACGAGGAAGCATTTATCAAAACAAAAGGAGCTTAGAAACAGAAGTTGTTCCCGTGAGGGAAGCCTCAGAGCCCCATCTGGGTCCTGTGGCTTTGCCGATGCGCAGTAACTTTTAAAGCCATCAATTACACCTTTCCACGTGCAGGGATGTGTAATTCCAAGAATACCTTTACACAAGTTAAACCTTAAAACAACATACAACATAGGCTTTTTACAAAAGAAACTTGTCAGACAAAGGTTGTGTCAGATGCTGTAGCCATGTTAATAGCCTACAGTTTCTTGGTTTGCGTTTGGGGTGGGTTTTCTTTTTTTCAGATAAAGATTAACAAACAATTCCAAGGAACAAGAACCTTTGCTAGGAGTGCTGCGCTACACAATACAAATTAGGGTTTGGATTTTACCCAAAGCACACTCCGGGAAAAAGAAGCTTCAACTAACTTCAGAGGAAGAAATACTTTTATGTTACAGACTTAGATAGTCTATATGATGCTTACACATATTCTTTCCAACAGAAAAAAAGGTTGTCTTATATTTGGCAACTGCTGCACCTTGCTATCTCTACTATAACTTTGTGGGAATCATTGTAAACTGTGTAACTGAGGTGAACAGTTAAAAAAAATAAATGAACCTTGAGAGACTGGCAGTTATCAAGTCAACTTCACCACTACAGAAAACTACTGCAGTATTCACAGACCAAATTTCAAAGTATTATCAGATAACCAACAGTATCTTCTGAATACCTAGACAATTTAATAATTGACAAATATGGGGCGAGGAAAACAATTCCAGCTCCAGAAACAATTTCAATGGGAATATATGCAACAGTCCTATATGCCAGCAGTGTATCAGTAGATGTATGTGAAATCTTTAGCCCAGCAACAAAAATGTAGTAGTCAGCATTGTGTTGGAAAGAGGATGTCAGAGAAATCAACAAACTGCCAGTATTCTCAAAATCCCCCATCAAGTAGTTAGACAACAGTAAAAGTTCTAGTCAGCTACCTCTAGTGCAAGGATTCAGACAGTATCTCGAGAAAACACAAGTACTAACTTCAACTGGAACTTTCTGAAGACCCAGGAGCAATATATATATACAAGTATATACAAACACATTTTAAACTGTAGAAGCCAACTCTCTAGTAAACTTTCACATCAGGATAACTAAAACACTGTATCAGCCCCACCAAAAGATTTTCTGTGAGGATTTCCTTCAGTACAATCAAAATTAAACTGACCGCAACCCAAATTTCCCACTGTAAGAAAGAGGGAATTATTATACATATCCAAAACCTTTAATTCAACCCCTCCCAGTGATTAACTTCTCCTTTTCTGCCTGAGCACTGCCCATTAGAAGGGCTCTGTCCTCTAAGAGGCATTACAGACTACCAGTCTAGAAAGTATTTGGGAACTGCAGAGTGAACTGCTGCTGCTGAACTCAGGTAGATTAGGTGAGAACGGGGGAAGGACTGTAACAATCTGAGAGAGAGATTTGCAGGCATTACAGCTTCAATGCACTGCACACTAGAAAGAGTGCTTAGCGATTCTTATTTAATATCAGCCTTTTCCCAACTGCTTTCCGCTGCTTCATCCTAGAGACAAATCTGAGATGGACACTGACTGCCACATCCCTTTGCGTCAGCGTCCAACAAATACCACTGATGACAGCTTCATAATCCAACTGTTTCTCTTCCCAACACCCCCAACTCAGAGGTGAAGTATGTGCAACGTTCTGTATTTGGGTTCTACCTCAAAAAAAGGACTGCCCTTGTGAGAAAGTTTACCCTTCATTACACTGTTCACAAATAAAGCAAGCACAAGACCTCCTGCCAAGTAACTAACAAAATAGCTAATTCTAATTATCGGCTGTTCCATCTGTACCTTTCGATACCTGAAAGAAACACAAGATCTCAGTGAACTGTGATTTATACCAGCCCATTTACTCCTATAGTTCCAGTTCAACCAGATGTTTAAATAAGATAACACCATCATGCATTAACTGTAGCTTACACTGGAACAAGACATACACCACATATAGAAACACACTTAAATACAATATGCATTTACAAATACTTAAATATACAAAGGCAACTGGCTATATATGTGTGTGTATAGCCACACTTCACCCATTTCTAATATCTATGGTGTCTCCAGCAGATAATTTTTCAGAGTTCAGTATAGGGATGCTGCCTGGCTGTGTAGGGATGGGGTCAGGAAGGCCACGGTACAGCTGGAGCTGAACTTGGCAAGGGACACAAGGGTAATGAGAAAGGCTTCTACCGATATGGCAGCCAGAAAAGGAAGGTCAGCGAAAGCTTACCCCCTGCCCCGATAAGCAAGACTGGCAAACTGGTAACAACAGATGAGGAGAAGGCTGAGGTACTCAACAATTTTTTTTGCCTCAGTCTTCACCAGCAGTCTCTCTGCCCACACCCCTTGAGTGGATGGACCAGAAAGTGGGGACTGGGGAGCAAAGTCCATCCCAATCGCAAGACAAGATCAGGTTCATGACCACCTGGGGAATGTGAACATACACAAATCCACAGGACCTGACAAGCTGCATCGCAGAGTCCTGAGGGAATAGGCTCATGTAGCTAACTCTCCATGATGTTTGAGAAGTCATTGCAGTCAGGTGAAGTCCTCAGTAACTGGAAAAAGGGAAACATTACACCCATTTTTAAAAGGGAAGAAACGAGGACTCTAGGAACTACTGACCTGTCAGTCTCACCTCTATGCCTGGCAAGATCATGGAACAATCTCCTAGAAGCTACGCTAAGGCATGTGGAGGACAGGGAGGTGACTGGAGGCAGCTAGCATGGCTTCACCAAAGGCAAGTCCTGCCTGACAAACCCAGTAGCATTCTATGATGGAGTGACTACATCAGTGGACAAGGGAAGAGCTACAGATGTTGTCTATCTGGACTTCTGTAAAGCCTTTAACACAATCCCGCACAGCCTGTAACTGTAAAGATACAAAAATAATTTTCAGTGTGCTGTTCTTTTTACAGTTTATTTTTCCCACAAATACACTTTACTATTTTCTGTTGTAGTCCATATACTGTTTAAATTCTGTTAAATCATATGTTAAAGAGTAAAGTGTACTATGGGATAGTTACAGAGGGGAGTTAAGAATCCTATGGGACTGTAACTGACAACAGAACTACCCACTCGAATGAAACCTTCTGTTTCCTGAAGACTCTCCAATGAAAGCAACACCCACACAGCTCAGCTGGAAACGGGAACGCTATGAAACCAGGTTAGACTGCCCTAACAAGCAGCACTGCCCGAGTACTGAGAAAAACAGAGCAAAATTAAGCCTTTCAGAGTAGCAAAACTTCAGTCCATTAGGAATTCAAGAGTCTTAAATCAGTTCAGTTACGCATAAGAACTCACGAGATCCCTGTGGACTGTTCCATCCAGATGAGCCTAAGAATTCAACATGACTGTGTTGTGTTCTGAAAAAAAAGTGCTTTGAACACTCTGAACCCAGGAACATGCAGTAGCTGACATATTCTGTTGGCATGAATACACACACCAAAGTACTTGAACATCTAAGAGGAATTCACATTGTGGCAGAGACCCCAATAAACAAGCATTAAGCCCAGCAGCAACAATCACTTATGTTTGTTTTAATAAGTCCAATACATTGTGTACCAGCTGGAAATCTTAAAAATTCATGTAGCTGCAAAACAACTGGGACTGAATTAGACTGTAAGAAGAAAAAAATTAGCCACTGAAATTAAACACACTTTTTTTTCCATGAACAGCATATTCTAAGGCACCTGTATTACTGATGCAGGGCAAACTGGTCATTTAAGTCTTCACAGTCCATTCAACCGCCAGGACATGAAGGCTAAAAAAAGATAGATTTACTTATATTATTAAACTCGGCCTTCTGAAGGAATAAACTGAGCTACAGTGGCCTACTGCTTCTGTTAAGAAAAGGAAAACTTAGTTAGAAAGACTTAGCTATTCTTTTTTTCAGGCCAGGAGGAACATTGAAAGAGTAATTTCTGGATTCACTTTCAACACATGTGCAAAAATATCTTCTGTTTTGACCCTGTGTTTTATTTTTTCCCAGCACTTCTAAACCTTTACACTGCATCAGCTGCCGGGGCCCTTGCACAGGGTAACTACAAAAGGTGACTGCTTGCAAAGCCTCACTGAAATCTACACCTTCTAACACAGCAAGAACTTTACCATGTATTTGGCCTTGTTTCTAGAACATGTTTCTAGAGCAATGTCTATTTCCACACGAAGACTGACATTGCATTAGCATCCTCATCTTTTCATTGCAGCAGCTAAAAGCTGCTATCTACACAGGGTGCTCGTTAGCAATCTGATGTTTTAAACAGCACAATAAAGTGAGTACACCACCAGCACGGTTATCACATGAACCATCCTCATTGAGTGTTTTGTTTCCTCTTAAGAGAGAAGCAGCAGAGGCACAACAATATGTTCTCAGTGGAAATATTTACAATCCAAGGATCTGACAGGAGTTCTGTTTGAGTTCATCCAGGTGTTTGTTGGACAGCAGTCTAAACTTCAGCCAGTTTTAGAGGGAAAGCTTAATTTGAGGCCGTTACTCTAGCCAACTTAGCACAGGCTGCTGCTTGACAGTGCTTCTGGTGAGGCATTTGCTACAGGGTTGTTATTCCAAACACATTTTTTTTTTTTACCACAGCACCGACAAAGAGCTCACAGGCAGCCTGCTCTGCAGTGCCCCAGCACCATCCTGCAGTCAGAACACAAACCTCATACCTAGAACATGAGCAGTAAAGATAAGGAAGGCACAAATTATTTCCTGCACTTTTTAATATCACAAGAAAAAACTATAAGAACTTCTAGTAATAAAAAAGCGCACAGATCAGGTAGGTCTTTGAGGTTTTTTAAATTAATCATACAAGAGGTTTTAAACAATTTCAAAAACTTACAAAATATATTCAAGTGTGGCAAATTTACTGATAAAACAGCATTTCTTTATAATGTGCTTTTTTCCAATCAGGATAAAAAAAGCATTGTGTATCCAAACCATCAGAACAAATCACTTTTCTCCATACTAAGAAACAGCACAAGTACTTTAGGTCAATTAACTGTAGTATGCCAAAGGAACAAAGCAGCATAAAAACAGTCACTGATAAAGACAATACAGGGAATAGACACAAAAAAGAAGATACTGAATTGTGGCTACTGCAGACTTGATGTATGTGGAAGCGCTTAGCTCTTCAGCTGGCTTTGTTTCACTGTTGTACCTGTAACAAACAGCAAAACCTAGTAACGTTAACTCCTGTTTACAGTTTAGAGCCTAAACATGTTCACTTTATAGATGCACATTGTCAATTTTGCATGTTACAACAGTCAGCAACAGAGAATGCTGAATCAGCCAGATAGCTTTGTAATGAAGACAATAGAAGTATTTGTATGTTCTGCTCTGCTAATTTCAGCACAGAAGTTTTAACAAGCAGCAGAGCTGCTGCCTCCCATACCTCTCCAGATAGCATCAGATTTTTTTTGTCATTAATTACCCAGTTATAAAGTCAATTACATAATCTAACAACTACATCATCACTTAGTATGCTCCATGAAAATAGTTTGTAAAATACCATTTTTAGTTATAAAAAGCAACAGCTAATCATGGTAGTACTGAATCACCCCAAGTGATCTGTATCAAGGATGATGGAAATAGGCAGTAACTGCCACTTCTGCATAGGCTGATGCAATTATGTTCTAATAAATTTCTCACCAAAACCCTCTGTATGCACACAATCCAATTCCAATGCCACATCTTACTAAACTAAGAGTTTAAACTGGGTTTGTCCAGCTAGGCCAATTAGTAAGCTTCTTGAGTAACGCTCTAGGTAGTGGTGGGTGGCCTTTTTTTTTTTCTTGGTTGAGGTTTGGTTTTGTTTTTTTTTTTTTAATATTAATTGCAGAAGTCAGATTTAAAAGTAGCCTGAATTTGAATAGCATGAAAAGAAGTAAGAAAAAATAACATCCAATTGAAACACTATCTTAATGTTTCAACTACGACAATTCAATCAAATGTTCTCTCTGTATTCTAAATCTCCCAATCTGCTTAGAAAAAGCTTAAAAACTCGATACAAATTGTGAATAAAAAACCAAAAGTATTTACTCCCAGGACAAGCTTATTAGGTACAGATACAAGTGTGTGTTTGGCCTTCAAAGTTCAAGAAGCAAACACTACAATTGCACCCATCACCACATCTCAAAAGTCAGAACCTGTTCAGCATATGCAAAGCAGATCTGTAACACTACTTACATCATCAACGGTGAATTAAAAAACCAGAAAAGCTCACCACGCAGGTGTCACAGTTCAACAATGCTGTATCAGTAACAGGCAAACTTAGGGTTGAGTTTTCTTTTCAACCTTGTAGAAGAAATACAAATATATGAACCTTACATATTCTGTTAAGAATAAACAGTAATTAAATAGAGCGATCCTTTCTGCACTACATACAGAAATAACACTGTATTTACAGTTTTTACAGTTTTCAAATATCCTGGGCTTCTTGCATTGTTCAGCAGGAATTGATATTTTTCAGGATGTAAAAAAGTTACACAATAGTTCAGACCATCAATGCTTCTGAACAGAGACAGGTTACCAATCCTAACTTACTGCTGTAAAGACTACAGTGCCTTAAAACAACCCATTTCACCTAAACATGCCATCATTTGTGGGAATATATTGTAAACTACAGACATTTCAAGATGTTTTACACGTATTAGATATTGCTTATTTTCACAGCTTACACTATTTAAGTCATAAAAAACAAGTGAGCTGCAGCCACAACTGCTTTATTCAGGGTGCTGCCGTCATTGCAACATGTATTAAGATCAGTTACAAATTTCTCCCATGTATTTTCGTTTACAAGCAAGTCTACTCTCACATATTTAGCTAATATTTTTTTCCACTCAGCTTAAAATAGAAATGGACTGGTTTGAAATAAATCTGCTAATATGCAAATTTACTCTTAAGTTCCCACATTAAGATGGACAGTCTTAACTTGCAGTCTTGAAAATTATTTTAAAGTGGCTAAAAGCTTTGAACTGCAAAGTTAAAGTAAGACACCCAAAAATCCCCAGAAACAATAATTAAAGGTAGTATTTTAAGAGAACATGAAAACTACAGTAAAAACTTGCATGAGAAGTTGGTATTTGTGTTCAGAGCTGTTCTTCTAAGTTGAAAACACTCAAAGCACCTGTTCTGAATAACAGTATTGAAGAGAAAAATTAAAGGCTTCACAGTAATACACACTTTCAGTGCCACGTTTTTACTACAACATTTCCTGAAAAGACAGCAGGGATTCGAAACTTGCAGAGCGAATATGGGAAAAACAGTTCAAACTTCATAGCAACAGAATTAACAGTAAAAGCAAACAGAAATGATGCACCTGACCTACTTCTTACACTGTAAGACCTCAAAAGAAAAATAATCAGTTTGAAGTCCTTCATATGCATGTGATGAGTTGTTGGCACAGGAGCTCTGAATCACCCAGCGTGCCCTACATACGAATCAATGTAAATTAACTACAACCAAAATCCAAGAAGCTCAAGCCAAAATGAAACCCAATGACATTATTTAGTCTGTTTGTATCACAGAAGGTAACGTTATTTTTCCAATGGATGATTTGAGATAACACACACAGGAGCTGTAATTGCTGCTTTCACAAACAGCAGAAATCATTGCCAGTCCTTCCCAGCCTCTTACAACCAAGAGTAGGCAGCTTTGAGAATTCTACCTACAAGCCACAAGCATCTTCTTCAAAAGAGGAAAGATGCTACTGAAAAAACAGTTCTTTCCAAGTTGAAAAAATAATATATTTGGTCAGAATTTTACATTAAGAGGATTTTGCGTTCAAATAGTTTCAGCATTCAGGATTACATACAAGAAATCTGGAAGCGGCACCATCGCTGCATGAAAGGCATTTTAGGAATGATTCCAACGCAGCTCACTGCCTTCAGCATTTTGTTAGGTTCAACTAACATGAGCAACCTCTCACTTTTAAAGATTGTTTACTACTAAACCCGTGGTCCTTGGGATCAACCCTGAAACACTTGCAGACCTTCCAGAATGACAGATGCAACACGAAGAGCGAGCGTTTCCCCTGCGTGGAGAACAGTTGTCTGCAGAGTGAACTTCAACTCCCATCGCCAGTCCTCACTAACTGGCCCAGTCCTGAAAGCGGAAACAGTCACTGGCGATCTTCCACACTGGGTTGGCAGGTGTGGCTTGCGCTGTCAGCAAGAAGTTCTGGTTGAAGTAGCGCTGCTTGTCACCATCAAATTTTACTGTCCCACTTGTCACCACAAGGACTGTTGTCTGGCCTTGAGTAGCTTGCTCTTCACAAGGAGAAAAAGTATAAAGAAAACAACTCAAAGACTAAGAGGTAAAAAGTAGGAAATGTACACAGAAGTTTCATTCGATTCTGGTTACACCAGTTATAGGTTAAAGGCTGGTTACACATTCATGGGAAGCAGAGTATTGTTGCATCATCTCTATACAGACAATGATGTATGAGCTTGCCATGGCTTCTCTGATTTCATTTCATGTTCATTTTAGAGGACTGTAACAAACATCTAAGTTTTTGCTTAGATTAAGCTCTCGTCATTTGAAATGTACACATATATTTAGGAGGCTGCATACACTTTTTCCCTACTACTAGAGGTTCTTTTTCACAGCAGAATAAAGTAAGCATGCCTGATCATGGGCTTCTTCTTCCCTTATATTCCCCCAAATACCCATTACAAGTAATTTATTAACTCCTCAATTATTCAAGCTTTTTTACCAGGTGTTAATCAGAAATCTAAAGACCTTAACATCTATTCTAGCTGTAAAGAAATCAAAATACGTACAGTATAATTTGTTCCATGTTAGAGGGCTCTTGACTCTTAGACGTTGTTAAGGACAACATAACTTGACTTTTTCAATACATGAGAATACATCATATCTGAATAGGATCTTAACAAGAAGTCCTTAAAGTGCTTTCTCAGACATGAGAAAAAGTGCTGTGTGTCTTGATTTGTGCTTTATTTATGCAAAACTTGACATTTTCCAACCCTCAGTATTTTCTCCAAGCGTGTTCCAAAAGAAACATTAAGCACTGTTATAACTGCAGTTCACTGTCAACAGTCATAAAAAGACTTGGGGGGAGGGGCGGGGAGAAGGTAGTAAATTGTAATACAACCTTACCGTGAACAGGCTGGCAGTCCAACACATTAACTTGGAATTCACTGGATGGCAACATTTCAAAAAATTTAATCAGTTCTTCTTGCCCGGACACTGCATTACCATTCCAAACTAACGTTGCTTTGTCCAAATAAAGTCTTGTTAAAGCCTGAGTGATTATAAAAATACGTATTTGAGGAAAACGTGTAAACACATACAATGGACAACGACTTATAAAACAATGTTCTTTGAATCCCTACGTTGTGAATTATTGATTTTGCCAGTTACTTTGACAGATAAAATGCCCTCCTGAAATATTAGCTCCTTTTAACAGTTAGTGCTCTTGATCAAGTATTAAAACTAGCTGAAATATATTCTCCTTCATAAGTTACACAGTGACTCATATGCCTCCGAATTAAAAAAATTGTAAGATTCCTTTAACAAAGCTAGAGAGAAAACTGAACTAGTTCTTAACAAAAGGATAGCACTACTTTTCCAGAATAAGTTTATTGCTGATTTATTTTTTCAGGGGTGGGGAAGAGGCAGGGGAGTGGTGAGGTGTGTATGCAACACAGATTATGTCAGGACAGCATAATTTCAGGTTTTAAAAAAAAAAAAAGTAAAAAAAAAGTAGTAAACAAGACTAGGAACAGTGGAAACTCAAAAAGGGCAGCTATCTACAGTCGCATACCAGGACTTTGCCAATGTTTCATGAGCTGTAACAGCTGAGTAACTGCCTAATTCTCCTTTATACTGCTGATATGTCTCTGCCTAACGTATTCACATGCAAAGTGATGCTGAAGTAACATGCAACTGCTGATATTTTCACATAATCTAAGTATTATTAAGTTACAGTCATAATACATTTCAAATTCTGAAGTACAGTCTCCACAGCTCTCTTTTGGTGCAAGTATCTGTTACGTGATACCACATCATGAAGACTTTCAGAGCCAGATAGAGTTGTTTCCACTTTATCCTCAGACACTCCTGAAGACTCTCAGAAACAGAAGTGATAACTACTACTAAAAGAGGTTTGTAAAAAAATTAAGCTAAATCCTGACCTTGGAGACAAATAAAGCAAGTTTTATCTGCCTGTACTGACCAAATCCTGTACCTGTAAAACATAATTGGACATGAACTGAACTATTATCAGGAAGAAGTTTAAAGCATTGTCTAAATCTTTACAACAATGCTGAACAGTGACAAAATCCTCTGGAGGGCTAAGTCTACAGTCTAAGAGGAATACAGGTCTCAACCTGGCCAATACAATACATGATAACCAGCTGTCAGGTGCTTTCAAGTGTAATGCTAGTTAGACAAGCAAGCAAAAAATGCACAAGAGTTCTGCATATTGCCAAAATATCTACATACCCTTCTTCTTTTATCCATTGTCTCATAATAAATATTGACAAATTCATCTGCAGCTCTACAAGCTTGATCCACATAGGTTTTGAAATCCTGGAGAGAAGAAATCATACAAAATTATTTAAGTTAGGCAATTTTATGCAACCTAGTCATATATGCAACTTCTCCACCAAGTCACATTGGTTGGTCTTTTCCATCCTCGCTGAAAGACAACATCAAATAAAGTTGAAATTCATTCCAAATTCCTCTTCTACTTGCAGGAGGAACCTTTTAGCCAGGTGACAGGTTTAGGATTTATTTTGAATGCTATGTAGTTATTGTATTTAAATTGTAAGTAAATACATTGAAAAAAATGGGCTACAGCTAGCTGCAAGTGGTGTGAACATGCGAGTATACAGTGAAAATATTTGTTGCTGTGATGGCTGTTCTGAAATAAAGTTAAAGAACAAGATTTATACAGTGTATTTCTGAAAATTAGCAAAAATTCCATCACACTGTCACCATAGTCTCATTTTTTAAAACACCTTTATATATATATGAATACATAAAGGTGCAATAATATATATAATTGGATATATAGATATAAAAGTGAGAGAGAGAACATGCACACATACATGCTGAATCTTTTCCAGTATCAATAACTTCAGTGTTATATCCACAGGTAAAAACCAAACACATCTAATTTTCCTTACACCTTTCTATTTTCATTCAGCCACAGATAACAGCCTTTACTATCACATCACTACACTGTGATCTCATTCAGTTATTTGTTCAGTTTGTTTAGCTGCTTGGCCCTTGATCTCTTACAGATCCTGCACTGGGACATCCTGGAAAGCAGCAATTCTGAGTTTCATGTCCATACATCTATAGAACTGCACTTGGTTTCCGTTACAATATTTTGTTTGGAAAATTATTATTTATCATTATTCTATTTCAGCATTAATTCTCAATATTTGCAACTTAACTAGTACTTTACTATTTAACTACTTACATTTTCTTAGCTGTCTCTAATGAATATACACCAGAACTACCAAGAATTCATCCAGTATCACCACAAACACCACTTCTATTCAGAGAAAACTCCATATTGCAAAATACGTGTTGACCTATCAAATAATCCAATCCTTGCTTACTTCACAAAACCAAATACTCCCATGTTACTACATACTATTCTTTTGATCTGCCTCTGGCAGGACACGAGTTTGCTCTTCACCTTCCTATCTTCTCCAGCAATTTTTGAAACACAGTCCAATTCCAAACAAATACCACAAAGTACTCTTAAAGACACTGTTTTCCAGCAAGTGTCAAGAGGAACTCTAGCACCAGGAGACAAAGAGTATCAGACTTCCCACTAAGGAAACAGTGACTGTAACTCGAACCATTATGTTATTTAGAGCAGATGGCTGTTACCTCTCACTTGCACACACCTGCACACATCACTTTCTAACAAGCAGCCACACATATTAATATTTAGCTGCCAAACAGACCAAAAGGGTGTGAGGGAGAGCATTAGAGAAAAAAGCGGAAACTGGAATGAGCTGTTGGAGTACCTGCAACAGAAGTCAAACGGAAAGTAAGCTTTGTTAGTTTTGATACTCTAGACAACTTCTTCATGGCTATAGCCTGGAACACATGCTGAAATTCTGAGAACTATTTAGGTTGGAAGAAACTTCTGGTGGTCACCTGGTCCAAATCCCTGCTCAAAGCAGAGCCAACATCAAAGCTTGATCTAACTTCAGCATTAGACCTGACTGCTCAAGGTCCTGTCTCCAGGCACGTTTTGAACATCTTGGAGGATGGAGATTTCATAGTTTCTCCTGGCTCCTGTTTCAATGTCTAACCACCTCACTCAGGAATCCGTCTTCCTAGTATTTAACAGGAAAAACATAGTTTAAAAAGCTACTGGAA
>VZRU01015067.1:209206-251921 GCA_013398155.1 Pedionomus torquatus
TTTTTTTATAAATAAAACCCCATGAGTTTGGCTACTTCGACATCTTCCATAGTTGCGGGAATGTTTAAGAAGGCTTATGTGCTTCTTTACAGGGGGTTAATGGTATTTAAGTGATCTCTGCATTGGTTTGTGAATGCAAACAAGGGTAAGGATGCCTCATGGCCCGCCACTGGTGTGGGACACTGCACGACACCGAGTCCCTCACTGGTGGCACAAGGGCCGTCTGCTGTCATAGAATGGTTTTGGTTGCAAGGGACTTTAAAGATCGTCCAGTTCCAAGCTCCCTGCCACGGACAGGGACACTGCCCACTAGACCAGGTTGCTCAAAGCCCCATCCAGCCTGATCTTGAACACCTCCAGGTGTGGGGCATCCACAACTTCTCTGGGCAACCTGTGCCACTCTCTTACCACCCTCAGTAAATCTAAATTGCTGCACCTAATCTAAATCTCCCCTCTTTGAGTTTAAAACTGTTATTGCTCATCCTTCTGCTCCATGCCCCTGTAAAAACTCCCTCCCCATCTTTCCTGCAGCCCCTTTAGGTACTGGAAGGGGCTATAAGGTCTCCCTGGAGCCTTTTCTCCTCCATGCTGAAAAACACCAACCACAGGCTGTCACTGCTGGGCGGGAGCCAGGCAAAGGCATGAAGAAAACTTGCACCATTTTCCTGGAACAAGCTGAATCGTAAGGCTGGCTGGTGGAATCTTCATCATGCAGTGAATAACAGGAAAAGGCAAGGCTCAAGAGGTCTGCAATTAATTATTAAAGATGACGTGGAGCTGAATGGGAAGTAACTATGTACTGAAGGTGATAGATAAGTACTCTGGGGATGGAAAGGTGCATCTGTGACAGGGCAGCTGGCAGAGGACTGAGGTTGGGTCAGGGCATCCGAGGCTGTGCCTTTTGCTATATGGGATCGCATCCAGCAGCATCAGCTGCATACTCATTTGTCATTGCTGTGTTGGAGTTGTGTCACTGCGAAACAGCATATCCTGAATTAACAGCTGCTCAACAAAGACTGCTTAATACAAAAGTTCAAACGCGCTCCCCTTTGAAATCTTAAGTGTCACTACATCACCATATTATGTCTGCCTCAAATTAATAAACGTACTTCATAAAACCTCTCTCATATAAAGAGCAGCTATCATCAATTTCCAAATAAAAGAGTGAGGCACTGAAATGATATGTGATTTGCTGAAGGTAACAAAGGGAGATAATTGCACAACTGAAAACTGCAATTCTAATCTTTTACACCTTCATCATATAAACATCTTTACTCTGTTCTGAGATATATCAATGTAAAATGTAAAACAAATCACTAGCATCCGATAGGTCCACTATCTATTTCATGTTTATTTTCATCATATTGATGACGATGTGTCTACAAAGGTAGTGTCCTGTTCCTTTTCTATAAATTGGATTTGTAGGAAATGACCACCATAAATCCTAGTGGAATGAATGATACTTGTGTTATCACAGGCACTGTGAACTATCTGGACACAATGATAGAAATAAGTATCTGTAAAAGTATTACCTCTTTGGTTACTTGTGTGCATCTGTGAAACCTGGAAGAGTAACAGGCTTAGCACAAGCCTCGTTGAGCACAATGAGACTTCTATAACATTAACCTAAATCCTAAAACCCTGAGAACACAATTTCTTTACTTAGAAAGCATATTTGCAGAGGAAATAAAGGAGACTATCCGAAACATATCAAAGATTTTCTGCAAGACTCCTCCTTCAGTTGCTTTCCCTTGAGCAAGCCTTTAGTTTGGGTGTTTAAGAGGAGTATGAACAGATAGAATTTCCACTTTGTGTTGCACAAATTGCAGCCATACTGTATATTGTCCAAATATTCCTTAAATATGCATTTGGATATAGTTCAAGTAACAACCAAGTGTCGCTCAATTCCTCCTCAATAGCTCAGATATTCCTAACAGTTTCTCAGCCTTCATCCATTTCTCCAGCCCCTCAAGTCGACTCACTCATGCTCCCCAGCCCTGTAGGCTCCAGCAGGAAGATGTGAGATAGGAAAGCCAGAATGACTCAGCAGCAATTGCACTGCGCTCCAGTGCAGAGGTCAAGCAGTTTACATCAAGATGACTCAATGAAAATACTTCACATCTGAAGAGAGTTCCTAGAATATGCAGCTCCACTACACCCACTTACCATATGGAAGGGAAATTTTGAGTTAGTTTAAATCTCACAGACCAAATCAGAGGCAAAAACTGTAGCTTTGTTGCAATAGCTGGTATCAGCTATTGCACCCGTGAGATGAACTTAAGATATATGGGGTATTTTTGATTCTGTAATAATGCTACACTTTAAAATTATTAGTTGCTGGAAATCTTCCCAAATAGCTGATACCAAGAACAATGAATTAAAATTGCAATCAGAATTAAATGGAAAATAGGATGACATATCTCCATATCGTAAATCGGATATCCATATGGTACGAAGACAGAAAGTAATTCTTACAAGTGACTGGTTTATAACTTTGAATTTGCTCAAAATATCATAACTAATGATAAATGAAAATGTATTAAACTTCCATAAATGCATTCAGCCATCTGGGCTAGGCCAGATTTTCTTTTGTTTCCATCAGCTGATGAATTAAAATTGAAAAACAAGGACCAAATAATTTCAGAATTACTAACAAAATGCAGATTTTTATTGTGAGTTACTTTGATACTGGGCAAACAATGACCACAGAATTAAAGCAGAATTCAGTCTCCAACAAGATGAAAAGAGTTCATATTTTTCCCAAAGAGACCTCACATGAATATTATGTACACTTGCATTAGCATCTATGTACAAATGAAGCCAGACTGCATATTGCTAGGCCGCTTTTCAAACTAACCTTGTGCTGTGTCACGGAAAATGGCTATTTCTGTAATGACTTCAGTTACCTGATTACCCTTGATAAAATGACTAGTCCTTAGTTTTGCAAATAATCTTGCTGGACTTAGATTAATGTGTTTGTAATTTTCAGGGGTTTAATGTTTATTTCCCTTTAAGGTTACAGAATTAACACTGACAGATTTCAAACAGAATATCCTCTACTAAAAGAACCCAACAAACTACTATGCTTTTTAACTTATTGATTCAGAATATATGTTAACATTACTGAAATCATAACATGCTTGATCTCTGCAGGTTCAAAATCTCACTGCAATGTTGTACACAACACTGAAAGGCAAGTTCAGGAGGCAGCAGAAGGCAAGGTTCTTGCAAATTTCAGCAGCCACTCTGCTGCATAGGGACCAAAGAAATGATCCGTGGCTTATGTCAGTGATTAAAATTAAACTGGTAAATTCACTCTCTTACTGCTAGGTTTATCAGTCTTCACTGATCACATGCTGCATAGAGCATCCTTGTTAACAATGTCTAATTAACAGTTCAAAGATTTAGCAGGTATAGTGACATTTACCAGAATTCCCTCAAGATCAGTGATTCACACAATGCTTCAGCTTTCAGGCTGGTAAAGCAGTAAAGGCTCTCATGCAGCCATATAGGTCATACACGCTATTCTGTAAGAGCCTGAATCTTTTGGAATAGTGCATGGCTCTTGCAGAAATCAGCACTCTCAACTTCTGTTAAAGTTACCAAAATGTGCAGTAATGTTACCCAGATGTATAGACATTTAAGGAACTAAATCTTAAAACAAGGGAAACAACTGACAGCAGCCAAATCCAGACCAGTTCTGATTAACGTGATGCCTGTGAGGGTGGATTGTGATGCAGCTTTGAGCATTTTACATGAGCAAGGATTGAATGAGAACTCAAAGATTTGATCTGATGATTTTAATGGGGATTGGGAGTAGGTCTCGGTTTACTCTTTGACCTATATGCTATGTGCTGAACACAAAAACCAGTTGGAATTTGGATTTACTAATGGCAGCAGATTTAGGAAGGTCTGGTTTGGCCAGTTCATTTTCAACATAAAAGGCATGTTAATCTGGATAGACCCAGACAGAACCTGTGTTTGATGCAACCCTGTGGGGCCTCTGGACTACACACCACTCCACCTTAAATTCCTGTCATACCAGAACTGGAGGAGTGTGATGACTCCTGTTCTGATAAATACCTCTCTTGATTTTTAAAGAAAAACAAGACTTGCTATATATTGAAGTGATAGCTGCTCCACTGACCCACTGGCATACAGTGAGATCAAGTATGAATAACTGTTCTATTTTAAGCCATGTCAAAGCACTCCCAAGCAGGGATAAATTTTCAGAACAGGTCAGTTCAAAGTGTCACCATAGTTGCTAGTTAAAGAAATTTAAAAATCCCATTCATTTCATTAGGTAACAAAACAGTATTTGAGCTCTTATGAAAATCTGGTGATATGTAAGTAAAACCTAGTTAAACAAACACATTAGTATTACAGTGGGCTCCATGATAGTTAAATGTAGCAATCTGACAGCTGAAGTGTGTGTATGTGCACACAGACGTATCTATATACTGGAAGAAGGGACCCTATAGTCTCACCTTTAAGGTTTGTAAGGTAGTTCTGTTTACACTTGTCCTTTTACTTCAGAGTTTTAGACTGCAACTTCAATCATGGTTTCAGCAGTATATTGTATCCCTCAGCAGTGCAGTATCTGTTCCCTGATGTCCTGTATAAACAAAACAAAAATGTTGCAATTAGCTATTGTCAGGATCTCTGAAGTATGAAATACCTATACAATGCTTTGCATCACACACATCAACTGAGAAGTTTGAACAAGCATCACTTGCAGCATATGACCATGTTTTTCTTTAACTTGTATGCAGCTGAACCACCACACTTCTATAGTCATTTCTCATCGGGGCTGCAAACATTGTAGCTGCGATTGTTTGGCAGGTCTTTTTTCCTATCTCCATCTAGTACAGAAGCTAGAAAACTATATCCTTTCCCATTTTTAAAGTCACAAAAACAAGCAAGAAACAAGAAAGTTCTGTTTGTGAACAAGTTTTCATGTGTTTTTGGTCAAAAGCAATTTTTCTTCCCAATTTTTAGGTGTCCTGTCCACCTCCCCCCCACCAACCCCCTCCCAGTATATTTTCCCCTTCAGAAAAGAAAGCCATCTTTTGAGGTTAGTCTAATTTAACTTAAAGTAAATTTTAATAAAAAACAAATTTTTATGAATGTTTTCTGGATAAGCTATAGATGGAGCACTAACCACTCCACATTATAGATTTAATAGAACTACTGAGCGAAGTTCACACCGATAAGAAGGGCCTGCAGGGCTTGAATTTGTTAGTTCAGGTCAGTTTGTAGTATATTCTGAGTTCAATTTACATTTGACTCAGACTTGAATGCTAGGCATCAGCAGTTAGGACACAACAATGAACTGGTAAGTGGGATGACTTAATAACAATCAAATGCTAAGTAATATTTCTCCAGGCCAAATGTACCTGTGACCATGTAAGGAATAATTTTCGAGTGAGGGAACTATTTACTTCCAGCTGGAAGCATTTTGTCACTTTTTTTTTTTTTTAATACATGGAAGAGTTACAAAAATCCTATAAGATTATTAAGAGAATGCATGCCTTCAGATCTGTATGAAAATGTTTTACTTTTATTCCTTGAATATTGTGTGAGAATCTCAGCTGTGGTTCTATGATAAGCTGAGCTGGCACAACAGCTCTGCAGCAGTGAAAGCAGTGTACCTTTCTTTCTGACTTTCCCTGCTCTCTGTGTTACCTACCCGCTCTGTTCTAACTATCACCTTTTGCAGAGATAATTTAATTAACTAAAACTGTGGAAGATGCCACCTTTTCTTACCCTCTATATACTAGCCAAGCTAAAATGGACCAAAGAGTGGTCTTGTGATAGTTGGCAAATAAAGGTAAGTAGCTGGAGTTTATGGCTGGGTTGAGAATGGGAGGGAGGGCAATAGGTAAGAATCATAGAATCATAGAATGGTTAGAGTTGGAAGGGACCTTAAAGATCATTGAGTTCCAACCCCCCTGCCATGGGCAGGGACACCTCCCACTAGAGCAGATTGCTCAAAGAAGAGCATCAATACACTCTTATGCCAACTCATGCCATGTTGCAAAGTGATACCTTATAGCTGCCACTTGAATTTGACATATGTGCAACCCACTGCCAAAAAAAACTGTGGTCCCATTTTTTCTTCTGTGCCATCTTCAGTTGTGCATTCCTGCACAACTCATCTCTCAGCCTGCATTTGTGCAGATATTGGCCAAGACTGATCACAGAACTGATCTGGCTGAAAATCATGCCATTGGTGGGTTGATTTTCAGTTCTTTTTCCTCATCTGTACTGGCGGAAGGAAGGTGATGGAAGCGTACGCTTAGGGCAGGAGTGGCAGCAGCAGGCATTTGGGTCAGCTTACAGCAGCTGAGGAAGCACACCCAGAGAGTCAAGGAGTGAACAGATAAATAAAACTGATTGCAGAGGTTTGCAGCCAAACTGGTAAAAGTGTGAACATCAAGCAGGCAGTAGAAATGGTTGTGTTGTAGTGTTCTTTTTAATCATTCTTCCAGTTTGTATAAGGAGAGCTCTTCTAGTTAGACAGGTGAGAGTATTTTCAATACTTACATACGTATGAAATCTATTTTGACAGTGTATATGACTGCCTGGAAGCCCAATTTTCTGCGAATTTATACCTGAGAAACCATATACATTTAATGTGATAGCATCAATACAGTGAAAGTACACTCATTAACTCACTGTAGACCCTGATGCTCATTGGTGCATCTTCTGCTAAATAAACCCCTTCCATCATTAGACAATAACCCACACTGAGCATATATAAACTTACTGAAGCCTAGGGTTGTCTCTCCTAAATGCTGAACACACTGACCTGGTAATTTTAATCTCACATCAGACTCATCAGAAATTATTTAGTAAAGGAAATGAAGTTGGAATATGGTAAATTTTCTGAACATGAGGAAAGAACCAAGCTCACTGTTTTCACTTTGGGAACATGGACAGCAAAGAATACTGATGAAAGGTAACTCTAAGTAGATTAACTAGGTTCTCACCATGAGTATAAACAACCAAAGTGTTTCAGAGACATAGAATGGAATCTGCTTTACTCTTCTTCATTACATATATTATGACACATTGATTGGAAAAGAGTCAAATTTCATTGGCAAAGCAAGTACAACTATTTTTATCTATTGAGTTACTTATTAAATTGAAGGAAACACGTTGTACTTGACTTTACAACCTGCTTCTCTTATCCTAATAGCTTGCTAACTTACATTCCATAAGCTTCATCTATATATCTTTGATTTATAGCTTAATAAAATCAACAAACTGAATCAGTTCTATAAAATTCTATAAAAAGATCTATAGAGAAGTAACAGAAATCTTCACTGAAACAGATTCATCTTCATCTAGTAGTCTGTTTCTGTGGTTTTGTGCATGGGCAGAGTAAAGCAAAGCCAAAGCCCAAAGATCAATGGGCTGTATGAATGCCTGGAACCATATAACCAAGTGCAACAGAATAATGACAACTGAAAGCAAGAATCCATTAAGTGACATACAACACAAGATAAACATTACCACCCCAAAACATTGATTTGTATACCTTTTGTCTCACAAATATTTGAAGAAAGATAGTTGGAGGGCAACCTGATATCGTGGTACACTTAGATGAGATCTAAAACCATAGGCCACAGAAATGAGAAACATATATTACTTATCACCTCTTTTTCTGATTGTTTTAAATGCTTCAGTAATATTGATTGCTTCTGACAGATATACAGATCAGCAGATGGTGGGAGATTGTTGTTATTTTGCAGCAATTATCTATTACTTTACGATTTGTCATCAACATTTTACAATGCACTTTTAGATAAGGGTTTGTTGGTTGTTGTTTTTTGTTGTTTTGTTTTGTTTTTTTTAAATGGCACTTTATCACATTATTGCCTCTTCCAGAATATTTTACAAATAAATGTAAAACTACTAGGAATGTCCAGTGGGATTCAATTGAGAAAATGTTCTTTCTTTTCCCCTTGAGAAGATGAAGTGGTAGAAATACGTTATCTCATCTTAATGAGGCAACACTTGCTAGTAAATAAGCATACTCTGCTCAGTGTTGGCTGAAACCCAGACTAGGTTTTGAATTTGTATCAAAACCTGGAACCAAAATATACTATTTTGAATTGAGTACCACATGCATGTACAATACAAAACACCACTGTAAGTACAGGTGGGTTTGCATGACAGTTCTGTACCCTGTGCAAGGACAGTGGTGCTGAGCGTTCCTCAGGTATCAGTAGTCAACTGTTAAAAGTTAAAATATCAAGCAGTTTAGGTACCAAATAAATTGCAACTCAAAATAGCTCTATTATTTTGTGCAGAATATTCCCCCAGTTACAATTTCAACATACCATTGCTCTTACTCAATTATTTATCAGTTTTCCAAAATTAAAAAAAAAAAAAAAAACAAAACCAAAAACTGTCATTTTGGTAGAACTCACAAAACAAGTGCGAGTTCCCTCTGCTAGTTCTACAATAATTGGTAACTGGAGCTGTTAAAATTGTTGCACCTGGCACTGTGTCCCAATCAGGAAAATGGTAGATACAGATAAGCGATCTATAGGTAAAACACTCTCTCTGCTCCTGAACAGCTTAAGAATATCTAAAAGACAAAGTACAGGAAAAGTGAGGATCTCCTGTAACCATGTTTTTAAAAATCTATTAATAATAATTATAAATCCTCTCCCTATTATTTAAATTTCAACACATTAATGCACCATTGTGCCAAAGATAGTTTCTTAAGGATTGAGAGCAGAGCATTTAAGAAACTGGTAGAAGTGCTATCAAAACAGTCAAGAATAAGCCAACATGCCAACGCTCTGTTGATTTATTCCAGAGCCATGCACCTGGACCCACCAGCTGTCACACATATTCCATCTGGAGCAACAGCTGTTTGCTCAATAGCTGTTGTATTGTCTGACACAAACAATTGCTTGTTAAATTTGTCATCAGTGATTCTCAGTGGGGTTCGAAATACATTTTGTTCCTGTTCTCAGGTTTTGAACACTTTTCCTTACGTAATGTGCAGAGTTCTGGATGGGAATTTGTATGGCTGTGCAACCCTAGTGAAAATGAGAGGTCCTGAAGTACCTCCAAAAAGGTCAAGTTGAAGGTGGCTCACTGTGAACTAAGGATACCCAAGTAAGGGGAGGGGGAAAGTAATGTTTAGCTCATCACATGATCCGGCAGGGAAGATGGAAGGATCTGGTCAGATCGCCCGGCTAACAACATGTAATTAACAAATACATTTTATACAAACTGTGGGGGAGAGGAAAATTTCAGATCATGGGAAGTATGGAAGATGTTACAACAGTCAGGGCTTGGGAGTGACCTTGAGAGAGTCATAGCTGTGGGGGAAGAAGAAACATGTTTATTGGAAATGTCATTAGGGAATGTTTTGCATGAAGCAGTGGAACTTGAATGAACTAGATGAACGAAGCAGCACGTTATTACAAGGTTGAGCAACAGCGAGGACTGTGGTGTTATTTCCTGCGAGGAGGATACTCACCAGGAAATGAAGCAACATTGTTATAGGACAATGCTTAGATATGGAGAGGTAGACCTGAAGAACTTTCAAACACGGACAAGCTTTGAAGATGAGAGTTGATGAAATCACCATACAAATGTGCGTAACAAGAAAATGTGGAAATTGAAGACAGTCATGTAATATCTCTGAAGAACTGAGAGGACTGAAGTGTACCTATCAAAATAGGTGTTTTATGAACTGAGAGATAAGCACCAGGAGCGAAGGGAATGGAAAAAGGAGATCAAAATGCATCCTGAAAAAATTGCTTTTAAAGTATATTCCAAGGGGAATGGAATAGAATAGAATAGAATAGAATAGAATAGAATAGAATAGAATAGAATAGAATAGAATAGAATAGAATCAGTAAAGCACATAATGGATGGGAAATCTAGTTAGCAGAAACAGTACCTACCCAACAATTATCCACCTAATTACTTCTTTTTAAGTAGTGTTTGTGGTACAGGAGAATATGGCATGAATGAAAATATTCAGCATGTTAACTTAAACTGCTCACAAAACACAACAGCTCAATAGACACAAAAACTCTCTTCAAAAAGCCTTTCTGCTATCAGCATGCACTATCAGAAGCACGTGTGTTTTATGAACATCTAGGGCAGAAAGTGTATGGTACACAAGCAGAATATACCTGTCAAAACCACCCTCTTTCCTCTCCGCTGTATGCAGCCAGGGCTCGCTAATGCCTCGTAACACATTTGCTTGGTTTTCTGGACTGAGCTAAAGATTAAAGAATACTATACAGATAATTTTTTCAACTATCCTTTTTTGTATCAACAATATAGACTTATCATAACAAGTCACCCAAAATGTCATTCCTCCAAAAACAGGATTCAACTAAACACCACTACGCTCAAGGATTTTTAAAGGGGAATCTGTGCTGTAAAGGATCATGGTAAAAAATAAAACAGCAGATACCTCTGTCTCCATCATTCAGTTAAAGAAGGACAAGTCTTCTACTGAACTTAGGTTGATCGAGCCCAGTCTTTAAATTCACTGAATATAGCAAAGACAGAGAGATGGAAAGACAAAGAAAATCCAATAATTTTTTTTTTTAACAATTGGATAAAAAACAATTTAAAAAACAGTTGGGTTTTTTTTTGTCGTGGTTCCTCTTCCCACCGAGAGGTGGCACAGAAGCAACACCCTGTCGCAGTCCTCTCCACACCATGCACCAGCGATGACAGCACTGCGTATTTCCACACTCCAGTAATGATTTATGAGGTCAGACACGGGCTAAACATTCTTAGACTACCAAGGGGTATATGGTTTGTGACTGAGGTCAAACATCAGGGTAACATTTAGACATCACATGTCAGAGTAAAGTCTAAAGGACAAAATTTGGTGCAATGTATTTACTTTCTACAAATGGAGGAACTTTGGTTTTGAAGAGTAAGGAATGAAATACAGGAAGATATATTTGTAAATGTTCACTACCATAGTCATACATCCATATTTAGTTGTGGACAGAAGTGTGGCTTTCAGTTATCAGGACATTCATTTTTAATGTACTGATCATACCAAAACACTGACGAAACAAGATCTTGGATAGTAGATGTCAGAATTTCATGTCCCAGAACTACCAAAATTTAGGGCATTTCTGTTCACCTTAGATGGGGATTTGAAAGCTTTCGTATTTTGCCAAGACTGTAAAACCTTTCAGACCAGGCTGTGACACTGCTCAGAGTCAGATAAGCTTGTTCTACATTTTCCATTGGCAACCACCAGCTTAGCCGAGTACTCAGACTTCTCAGCACCAACTGCACACCTCTGCATAACTAGTAACAATAATTAATAGGAATAGAAATAATTTAATTCCAAGCACAGCACCATATAACTGGGAGAGCAAAGAACAAGCAATCTCATGGATTCCAACTGGGGTGTCTTGCAATCTGGTGCATTTTTGATGAAATTATGCTGAGAATCTGCAAAAAAATCAAACAGATGGACTCCTCTAGAAGGACAAAGAGATGACAGTTGAGTCTTTAGTGAAGATTCCTGCTCATTATTAAAGCATCCATTCTTGAGATAGAAGAAGCAAAAGGAGCAGGATGATGACTATTTATGTAAAGGTCTGAAAACATTGTAGAATAATTTTCTCTTGTTGGAATTCAGCAGATTGTACAAAATGTTAGATATTTTCAAGACAATTATGGGAGAATGTTCTTAAAGATCAAAATGTTTTCTTAAGCTACCTAAAAGAGGCTACACACATCCCACTGAGCTACAGCTTGTTATAGTATTAGATCTGTCTAACATCCTAGCCATGAAAACAGAAACATTACTGAAGTTTGGAAATCACAAACACAAACAGTACCTTCACAAATACAACTAAAGCAAAAGTATATGAAAATACTGAAAAAGTTAATTATTTTTATATTCACAGATATTTGGAATAAGACTATGTGGCACTTAAGTACAGAATCAGAATAAATGCTGCCAAACTCTTTTTCTATTTCAAGCAGAAAGACAAGAAGGTAAAATGACTGATATTATAGAACCACAGAATCATCTAGGTTGGAAGGGACCTTTAAGATCATCGAGTCCAATCATCAACCTAACACTGCCAAAACCACCACTAAACCACGTCCCTCAGCACCACACACATCTACCCGCCTTTTAAATACCGCAAGGGATGGTGATTCAACTGCTTCCCTGTGCAGCCTGTTCCAATGTCTGATGACCCTTTCAGTGAAGAAATTTTTCCTAAAATCCATCTTAAACTTCCCCTGGCTCAACCTGAGACCATTTATGAATCTTAGCATGCTCAACTGACAGAAAAGAACAAATTACAGTTAAATTTACAATAGTGGTAATAATTTAAAGTGGGCTCTGGAACATGGAATAGCCTGATAGATTAATATGGAAGGGGAATTTTGGCAGTATTTACACAATATGCCTCAGACACTGAAGACTGTTGAGAACCAAGGAAATTTTATCATTCATCTGTGAAGGCTGTGAAGGCTTCTACATGCATTGAGTACATATTTCGATTTCTCCTATCACAGAGCATTCTACAAAAAGAACATCTCTTCCTAGCAGCTTAACTCAGGTTACAATGCTCGTCTTTTGCTAGAGTGAGTCACAGCCATTGTGCACTGCGAGCTGCACTCATTGGTGCCCTGGTGTATTCATGTTCTATATTCAACCAAGACCGTGAATACTAGTGTCAGTTGCTTTCTGGTTGGTCTCATTTGAGAAAGGAGACAGACATGTGCACAGGGGACATGTTCTAATTTTTATTTTTAGACAGATTTTTACAACCTTGAACAGCTATCAAAAAAAAGAAGCCAGTGCTGTAAACAAACTCTGAACTAGAAATTTTAAGGCCAGTAGGGTCAGGGAACTGCAAAGGGTCTGTGAAATAAAATGCATGGGGCTTCCTTGGTTCAATTTCTGTGTGACATCAGAGTCTCCTCCAAGTACAGTTGTCTCCTGCAGGCATCCACCTGCTTGTAGGTACCATCTGTGAAAAATTGTATCTGTTAAAAATTTCAGTCTCAATTGCTTTACAAGTCTGTCTGACTCTTGAGACCATACATATACAGGTCAGAAACACTACAGCATTCTAATGCAGGCAATGAGAAATTTTATCTTCACTTCTATCCCAGTGAAGACTACGTGCATGGATGAAGGTGTAGAGGATAAAATCCTAGAAATAGAGCAATATTTTGTCAATTCTCTCAGGTTACATAAAATTGTTTTCATATAGCAGTTTGTTGGGATTCTTTACAGCAATCAGATGCTTATATAAAATGGCAATAAGCTTTAAAAAAGTCTGACATGGACTATATTAGCTTCCAGATGAATTTGTGTTGATTTTGCAGTGATAGACCCAAAGTCAACTGAATTACCCTGGTGTAGCAGTGTGGAAGCTTTAATGCACAATTAAAAAATATAAATTATTAAGGATTTTAGGCTTAGGGTAGTTGCATGCAATCATTTGAGAATGGAAGTTTGTAGACAAAATGTAATTTATTAATATGAACAACAGCTCTATCTTCCAGCATAATGCTTTAAGATGTAGACATATCTATTGAGCTCTGAACAGGTATTATATGTTCTGCTCACACGTGTCTTAGACTAAAGTCATGAATACAAGGATAGGCTATTTGGGGAAAATTCTAGCTGCAAAAAGGTATTGCAAAATAACATAAACCCCTGAACAATGATATATTTGTTGTGTTTCAAAATTAAGCCTGCATGTACATCCTCAAGCTGGCAGGATGTCTCTGCAGCGTGTGACATCTGCTATTGCAGGGGCCCTGAAATGGCGCAGGCTTACTTGTCACAACACTGGCAGCTATTCTAAATACACTGACACCTACCTCTTGTGTGCACTGGTGGACATTCAGGACATTCAGGTGGACATCCAGGCTCTGAAAACTCAGGCAACATGGCTGCTTCCTAACAGATGAGGAGGTGGGAGTGCCTTGAAAGCAGGCATGTATAACAGAAGAAAATTTTAATTTGCATCCCTTAATGAAGTTTGCCTTTGCATTTTTAAGTCCAAACATGGAAGCTTGCATAGACAAAATAATTTGGTCACAGAAAGAGAGAAAACATTCTGAGCAGTTACATTGCTGTAAATGCTGAAATCAAAGTAATTACTCACTGAGATGGGAATCTAGCTCCTAGAGTACAGTCTATTTTTATTTATTCCCTAATGAGGATTAAAGTTAGTAGATTCTGTATAATGAGTAAGTTTCATGATGAACTTGAAAGGAAAATGACAACACTAATGATGAGGATCAACCTGCTTTCTGTCTTCACCAGTGATTTGTAAAGGAACTTGCCCAGGTATTTGTCTCTCATCTCACAATTGTTTCTACTTACCTCATGATATTTCAATTCTTGAGGCACTTTTGGAATGGAAACATAGATTTCTTTCCAGATGAAAGTGATACACCCTTTTCACACTGCTCCAAGAAGGAATCCTCCCAGCAGTTACCCAGCACACCGTATGTGCACACAAGCTTCTCCACTTTGGAAAGACCTCTAAGGAGTGTAGTACAGAAAAAAGAAATATCTGCTTCTGCCTGATTTTCTTTACTTGTCTGGATAGTCTGTCAGAACTAGATTTTACATCTCTTTGTTGATTCTTTTCACTTTCTTCTTTAGCTTTGGTGCTCTTTTTGTGCCTTGTCCTCAGCCCACCTTCTCATAGAAACTTCATGATTTAATCCCTTCTTTTCAGCATCTGACAAACCCCCTTTATTCACATATATTTCCCCATTTCATTTACATTTCTTCCTTCTTTTCAACGTGTCTTTGCTAGTACCTCAGCCACAGTTCTCCAAAGGTACATCCTGGGAGCCAAATGATGTGGTTGCACTGTGTTAGGAGACAGACAGAGGGGTTTTTAGCTGTAAGGACTCAGCAGGTGACAGCTGCCTGCCTGCTGCTGTTAGGTTTGATCAGAATGTGCAGCACTGCCACATTCAAAATGAATATGGTTGTTCCAAAGATCCACTGTGTCACATGTGTCCACGTGACAATAAAACAGATAATCTTCAGAAGGAAGAAAACTATGAAATGCTTGTTCTCTCCAGCTCACAGAGGAGAGATTGTGCTTGAGCTCTTCATCTCTGGAATTGAGAACAGCAGGTTGTTAAGGTGGTGGTAACCACACTCCTGGCTTCATTGATGACTGCAATATGACAGCTAGGGAAGGTGAAAAAGAGAATCCATGCCTGCACACATGGACGGCTGGGGATGTGTTAAGAGCTTCTACTGTTGGAATATATGGAAAGCAAGGAAGTTAAGTAGGAACAGGCGAAGGAGCAGCAACAAATAACACAATCTTGGTGTTGTCAACATCAGAAAGAGGATGCTCCTACACTCCAGACCTTGGCAGTATTTCTATCGTGGAGTCTGGCTCCTGAGATCACCAGTGTGAGACAAAAATCTGCTGTAGAGACCCAGGCTGTAAAGAGAGCAATGGGGTTTTGGGGTGCTTTTGAAATGAAGTGGATAGCAACCTACTGCGCACAGATTCAGCTGCTCTAAGTCAGACAGCACCTAACATCAAATAACCTTTCTTACTAACCCTCAGCAGAAATGTGAAGAAATCAGCCATAACTGTTTCAGCATCATAATTCAATTACTATGAAAACCACAGTCATAGATTTTACTGCAGGAAAATCACTGGGAGGAGTGCATGACATTGTCATACTGCAGGGCAGAGCACTAGGAGGGAGGATATCTTGTTGCAAAGTGAAATGGTGAGGTAATGGTAACATTATTTTATAAACTGCATACACATCAATGACAAATTTAAGCTTAATGTACTGGAATGTCTTGAAATAACAGAAAAAGAACTCATCTGACCAGATAACCAGCACAGAGCACTGTTAATGACAATGCCAGCAAAAAAACCCAAGAGGAATTTTGTAGGCTTACACTGACCTGGGTTACAGACCAACATTCCTTGTGTATGTGTCAAACAGTTATTTATTTTTTCCTCCCCAAAAGGTTAGTATAGGAAAATATAACAACATGTCAGATGAATCTACCATATGCTATTGCCTACTAGCAGTGAAGACTCATGAAAATCAGCCCCAGGTTGTGCTGTACATTCTGTGAAAAAATACGTCCGAAGTTACTGAATGTACTTATAAAAGTAGTGCAATAAAAATCAAAATAGTAACGGTGTCCTGAGCACTCTGTTATTGTGCGAGCAAAGCATTCAGTCTTTGTACTTCCCAAGAGCAACACCCAGAAAATTGGTGTGACTAGGGAAAACAGAGGTGTGGCCAGAACCAGGCTAGTATGAAACGACGATGTTGACAATCACATGGTTTGTTATTTTGCCCTTTAATAAACTTTTCTGCACAGTAAGCGAATGCACATTTGTCAGTATAACAAAGAGAAGTTCTGCTAAACCCAATAACTACCACTTAATGGTTCCTGTCAACTCATACTGTTTGGGATTGTACAAGATCATGACAAGGGTCAGTCTTGACAAACCTCCAGAAGCATTACCAAACGATGAAGCAGGGCTGTCACCGAAGTTCGTTGCGTGATGTCATGCTATTAATAATGTCGCCACTGATTTCTGCAGGAGCCTGTTGAGTCTAAAGCCATCCTATGATCTTCACTATCTGCAATCTGACCCCAGCACTGGCCCAGTTGTTACAGAACTTAACATTTATTCAGTATGTACTTTATTCACCTAACTTGTGTGGCATTGAGCTATATGTCAGTCTTTGCTCAGCTTTTCACATAGCAAGTATTTTGTCTTACAGGTCTTTCATGGCATTTGCTCCTCCCTCTCTATAGTCAGCTTCGACAAAGCCCTCCCACCATCTTCCAGCTGCCTTTAGCTGTGCTCAGGAGGCAGCACCACATCACTTTTTATCACAGTACTGTGTCTCACTATCTTTTTACTATCAACACTGTTTTTTTGGGGGGCAGTTGTGTTTTGGTGAGGTTTTTTTTCCTCCCCCCCGTATGTATAATTTCCCTTGGACTTTTCAAGGGCTTGACTTTGTAAAGTACTGAGAACTGTCAATTCCCATCGGATTCTGTGGAACACAAAGATGTCAGCACCATGTTTGACAGATATATTAGGTTTACATAAGCTTTGCACCTCCAAACTCTCAACAAGTTTCAATTGTTACATTGTCAGGATGTGGTCTTCTTTAGACATTCCAGGTGTACACTTTGACAGCAAATATTTTAATGGAACTATTTAAAAAGTTCTCTGTTAGCTTGTTTTCTTTTCTTTTTTCTTTTCTACCTTATTTTCCTGTGTGTATAACTTCTTAGACTTCTGTGCTTCTGTGCCTTACCCAAATACATCTACTATATTTTATCTTTTGAAATGCTTCCTATAATACCATCTTTACTCCACCTTTCCCAAATAATGTCTTTTCAAATTTTTCCTCATTCATAAATACAAGTACCTTATTTTTTTTTTATTCAAGTGGAAGAAGAGCTATAACTTGACTCTCCTGTTATGAAGCATTTAGAACTTCAAGCAGCAACCTTTAGAACTTTAAGCCGGTATTTCTTATGTCCTCAGCCTAAGCGTAAAAAAATGTGAGGACTACTGGAAAAGTTTCATATTGCTGCTTTTTAGATTTTGAGGCCTGAAAACTAAATAGTGTTTTCATTGTTAAAACATATTTTTGATGTTTTCTTTGACCACAACTGACTCAAAAATACCTTCACTGCTGGACTTCCTTTTCCTTTGAATCTATGCATCAATTAAGGAAGTTGTAATTCTTAATAAATAAGCAGTAGGGCAAAGAGGAACCAGTGCTACTCATTGTTTGGGGAAATAATGTGGTATTTAATGAGTTCTTTATAACAGCTGAAGAGGAAAGTAATTAACAAATCATGTTGGGAGGTCCCCTGGCACTTCCTTCTAGCAAGCACAGTAGTTGTGGTTTTTTTATAATACAATCTTGCATATTTGCTAAATCATACGTGTTCATGTTACCTTGACTTTTGTTAGATGAACAAATTAAATCCATATGTAGAACAATTAGAAAACATCTAAAATTTTATATAAGAAATGCTGATTTGGCACTGCCTATTTTGCAGAATGCTCTCATAAGCAATAGTTTAAGGATAAAGGGAACTCCGAAAGAGGAATTGTATCAAAAAGTGAAATCAGGGATTTGTTCATTCGTCACCATGAATCCAACCATGAATTACTGATACTGGAGGAATAATTAAACATTTAGTGGAGAGTCTTCTGTGTTTTTCATTATTGTATTTTTATTATTGTTCCTATTCTCCCTGGTTTGGAAAAACAGTCATTGAAACAAAGTCTAGAGCTGGAAATTTAACCTTCCATTGATTTTCAGTCTAGAAGAAAGAGAGAAGGTAAAAAGGTAAAAAGCAGAAAAATAAAGCCTGAAATGTTCTAAGTATTAAATCCAACACACACTAATATATTTTCTTAACCCTCTTAATTTGGTAAAACTGATTCTAAAATAATTATGATTTGCTGTGTATACCTTTTTCCAGCAGAAAAATAATTCCAAAGAATGGCACTCAACATTTTGCAGAATGGTTGTTTTATCAAGGCTCAGAAGATGCTCTGAAAATAACAATACTGTACAATCTTTGGGCATTGTGTTTCCCAAACTCATATTTAATTACTGACATTTTCAGATAAATGAATGGTCAAAGTTTTTCCTTCTTGTGTTTATATATAGATCTAATGTAGCTAAAGAAATTCAACTAAATGTGACACTGACTATATTTATCGGCATCATCTAGATAACCATCATCTAGAGTGTAAACCAAATCAATGGCATGCCAGGAGAAGAACAAATTAAAAGAAGGCTGTAAATATTTTTTTTAATAATTTCTTTTTTTTTCTTATTGCTAATCTATCAACTAATAGGCAAGGTGGCCTTTAAGTGACCGGACACAGCAGAAACATCAGGGTAAGACAAGGGGTGCATCACTCCCTGGCTGATAGGTGAGAGCTCAGTACCCACATATGAGAGCAGACAATGCAGACTCAAACACGGGCTCTTCCTTTCCTGCAGAAGAGGACTGGAAGTGATCTGAAGTGCAAAAAGAGACAGAAACCACTGACTTCAGTGGAATGTGAAGCATGCTTTCTCCTTTGTTTTCCAGCATGTTTGACTATTAAAAGAAAACACTGTCCCTTGCTTTGAATCTTTCCAACCATAACATTGGCCAAAGCTAAAAGGTGCTGAACACTTTCTGAGAAGGTGCAGAGCTTCATTAATTCCCACCAAGGCAGTGTAACAATAAAGGGACAGCCTTTTGTCACTGAAACACGTTTGCAGCTTTCAAACTGAAATCTTTTTGTGTAATAAAACTGCCCTGCTGGTACTAAATCTAATCAGTACCACGTGCCCCATCTCTCATGTAAGCATGTTTTGGAGAATACTTTCTACAATAGCTCATCTGTGGATTCAACCACAAATGAAATGTCTTGCTTATGTTGCACTCCCTTTCCTGCCTGCCTGCACACAATAAAATGAACAGTTATCGGGCAGTCTGCCTCCTCTCTCTTTTCTTCATTCTGAAGATACTCAGCATCCCTCCAGGGTTATTGTATTTCTGAATTCCCTATATGAGCATATATGCATACACATAAAAATACAAATACATTATGATGGTTTCCTGTTGCTATGCAAATTGGGAACAAACACGGAATACTTCTGACTTAAAAAGCCTTTATGGAACATTCTATCAGTGAAAAGCTACTGGTTCTCGTATATACATATCTGAAGTCAACAGAATCATATTAATTGCTAAGTAATTTCCATAACAAAAATAGTATCTTTTCAGCCACGCCTTAAATCTTGTAAAACTATGAAAAACAAAATATTTAAAATTAAAAATTATCTAACTGCTTTCTTATACACTCCCACTATCAACTAAGTCACCTAGCTATTCACCAGCATCTCTGAGGAAGCTTTCTAACCACAGTTAAGAGCTTACTATCATTCCCCAAGAAACATGTCTTGGAAAAAAAGATTTTTACCCCCCATCTGTGTTAAAGGCTTGCAGGTTCCCCTTTTATTTGTTCTCTCATATTTATTTCATGGATTACTAGGAAAAACAGGCTTTTCTGACCCTTTCATATTGGCCTCTCCCATAATTTCCTGAACTGAAATTCTCAATGTTCCTTACTCAGCACATAGCGAGGTTCCCTAATTTTTGGTTACTTGGGAGAACAAAAGACTGAATGGTTCCTTGTGAATTTGTGGCAGTATTACCACTAGATTCTTACCCCAGCTCTCAATACCTCACATTGCCAAAATGAGTGAGATTTTGATTCAAACCACTGTTTCATTTTCTTAACTGAAATTTGAAAGGGCTTCTGGGTATGCTTCTCCAGTATACTTCAAAAAAAGTCACACACTAGTTTGGTTTCAATTCTTAGAGAGCTTACTATGCTTTTGAGGTCACTTTACTGTTGTTTACACAGTGTCACTCCTGCATGGTAGAGGAGGACCCTCAGGCTTGACACAGGAAATCATTAAAATTCCTGGTATTCTTGAAGCAAACTTACATGCAGTTCCTTCCTCTTTCCAATTCCCTTGCACAAAGCCATAAAAGGCCAGCTATAACACTTAACTAACTTCTGCTGTGAGATGGACTATTCTATATGATCAATCAAAAGTGCATTTTTTAAAGTCAGTCACATAGCATATGTGAATTAATGAAAAACAGATGGAATGCATTTGTCATTTCCTCAACAATATTTTGCTGTCCTTAGAAGATTTCTGAGGAACTAAAAATATTTTATTAGCATTAAGCAGTTAATCCTCATAACCCACTTGTGAGTTACTGTCTCATTTAAAAGCTGATGAAATAAAGTCAAAGAGATCCAATGGTTTCTTTAGAATCACAACAGTAATAGTAATGTTTGTATTTCAGCAATATGCAGAGGCTGCATCTCAGATTTATGCCTTAGGGGTTGTACAAATGAACAGCTTCCAACCCTACAGAACTTAAATTCTAAATGAAGACAAATAAGAGGTTACAGTGGAAATGGAGGCACAGAGGGGCAAAGTGACTATTCCTACAGTCACACAGAGAGAAATCCAGATCTCTGATGCCACACTGAGATAAACACAGTATAAATGTCAAACCCGCTTGGTAGATAAAGTCCAGACATGTAACTCCAGGCCAGAGGAACCAAACCACTCTTTTCTTTCCCCCATCAACCTTTTCTCATACTTCTTCCTTTTTTATATGGTTTTAATCTCATGTGTTATTACAAATGTTATCTGGTACCTAGATATAGTCTTGGATGGGAAACAAAGCTTTTGCTTTCTCAGAGAAGAGAGCCACATTGTCCTGTGTAACAGATATATAACCAGTCAGAAGAACATGACCCTCCCTTTAGCTCTTGAAGCTGCAAATACTTCATAACATATGTCCCATCAATGTTTTGGCAGAGCTATTCCACTAATGATTGTAGGGAAGCGATAAATTGGGAAACATCTATTCTAAAACTTCTTATGTTCACGTTCACAGGAAGATATACTAAATGTTTGCACTTTCCCTATTCATTTTATTTCAGTTAGCAACACATAAAGACTGCACAGGTTCCTCTCAAATAAAACCAAGTCAAGCAGGCTTTATAAACAACTGAGTTAACAGTAAGATGAAGTTCAACAGGAAATCATCAGGACTATTAAGATGTTATTTATTATATTTTTTACAGTTAAATTCACTTCAGGGTTTATATGAAAGATTGAATTGGATATGTAACAAGTTTTGAGACACTCATCATACTTAATTACCAAGATTCAAAGTCCTAATGAAAATCATATTGCACAAAGCAAGAACTATTGTGGAGTAACCCTCTGGTACAATGAGACCTACAATGGCTTAGCTGCATTCATGGAATCCTTCCAATTTCCCAGTCAGACAAAAAGCAGAGAGAAGCAGCCAGCGGGTGAATCCGTGTTCTACTCATGACTAGAACCTCAGTGAGACTGTGTGAGCTCAAGTAAGATGTGAAATAAATGTGATTTTTTTTCAAAATTGCAATCTCTGAAAGAGCAAAAGACTGATGTCTCTTCCATAGGTCACCAGTGCTGCTCCTAAGAATGCTTCAGAAAGAAGCCTTCTGTTAGTTGTAAAGGATTATATCTTGCCAAATTTGACTCAGGGTTTATATTGACTACTTAATATCTGAATATTTGAATGTTTCCTTATAAAGATTAAAAATAAAAGTTTTCTTACTGTGATATTAAAAATAAACCCAAGTTTCCCTCCTCCTTCACCTAGATTAAAAAAAAAAAATTTTTCTATGAGAGAAGTGTTTTTGTACAAGGGCTAAGTCTTGTTAAATTGGGTCTAAAGCAATTAACCTATTTCTTACTGTCAGATTTAATTGCAATTTGACCTAATTGCAGACTAAAAGTTGTGCTACACCTGTCCGAATTACCTTTTGGTACTGAGCCTGAAAAAAACATCACAGCTGGAACAGACTGTGCACAGGGAAATTACAGAAACTCAAATGAGGGGCTCTACAATTTTGCGTAAGTGTTTTGGAGGCTAAATATTTCCTGGTGATAAAGAGATGCTACGCTGATTTCAGTATGCATAGAATGGGTCTCTTCTAATCTCTCCCTGGGTAACTGTGAGTGAAATTACTCCAGATACACATCAGTATTACAAGTCATCTAATTTTAAGGAATGATCCAGAATCTAAAGAAATTGCAGAAAGAAACTGCATTTTGAATAGCTTCCAATCCACCAACTTCTAAGGGTTTCAGGCAACTGCACTAATACAGAGGTCTTGCTCTCTCTGCCATTCGTTTATCATTCTTTATTATGAAAACATGGAAACATACTTGGAATGCAACTAGATGCTGTCGTGAACTGAACTAGCATGACCAGAAATCCCATGCTATATAGTCCATGCCTTTTTTTCAGTCTAGAGTAAATCATATAATCAGAAATTCAGCATGCAATTTGTGTTGGGTTTTGGTTTTAAAAAAACTATTTTGAAAAATCCCTTATTTTTAAAGACATAGTTTGTTCAACATTTTAGCTGAATAATCAGGATGCATATATATGTATGTATGTACATGACAAAATGCTATACCTATAAACAATTCAAAGATCTTTTCCACCCTACATCCATTATGAGTGCCCCTTTCTATTTTAGAAAATTACCTAAATTTAGAAAATGCCCTAAATTACGGACAAGGAAAAGTGGGAGACAGTCTAAGTATCTTAAAAAAAAAAAAAAAAAAAATAAATTATAAATACTTTGTAACAGCTTGTTAGAGCAGAAGAAATCACTTGACTAGACCAAGGTTTCTAGCATCTGTCATTCTCATAGAGATTGTTTCGATTGCACTAGAGACTGCATGGGATGATTGAATATTTTGGTTTCTACCTGAAAAACGACCAACAACCAGGCCTATCACATTTTGACAGATGGAAAACAACTGTTCTGCTGATTCTGTAAGAACTTATGATTTTCGTTTTGTTTTGGTGGATGCTCAACAACATACTTCTTACCTCTGCTATATATAAAGTGTCCTTCATGCTATAACAGGTAGAAGCAGGATGGAAGAGAGACATTTTGAGATTTGACTTAGCTCACGCATTACTGACCTACAGCCTAACTGTACAAAGAAAGCCTGTGACCCCATAAATTCTGCAAGTTGTAAAAGGCCATGGCTATGTCAACTGATTCATTTCTCTGTTACTGGAAAACTGACATTGCTACAGTAACATGCTGTACTTTAAAGGTCACAGTGAACAGAACTGTGATAAATCAGGCTTGACAACCACATAGTGGGCCCATGATAACAAAACAAGAAGCTTTAAAATAAGTAAACAATAAAGGAGGTAGAACAGCCAGAATTCTATTTTAGCCAGATTAGTACAGAAAATCCGTAAGTAGGAAAGCAGCACATTTTCTGCTGTCTGGGGCGCTTTTCAGGTGCCCATCACAGTATTAATTCCAGGAGGGAAAGAATCTCATACAGTTCACTATCCCACTTACTTACTACTAGATATATGTAGAAAATCTGCTCATTTCTTTAGAGAAAAACATGTAAAATCCTAGCTCCAAACTTTCTGTCCATAATGGTAACTGCAGTTGTCACCCATTATAAGGGTCATGCAGTTGTCACCCATTATAAGTTGTCACCTTAAACAGAATGATGAGATAAAATACGTTCAAATAAAAATTAAAATACCAGTTCTTCTGGAATAACAAAGCAATGTTTGATAGATGACCAAGTTTGTAAGGGAGAGGGTTTGGCAAGAATATGCTTCCATCTTTCACAGAAAGCCAATAAACTTGTATTGACTTGTATTGTAGTGTATCTTGTCTCGATACACTAAACTGAGTACAGCGTTGTTGATTATTGCTTTCTGTGTATTTTAAGCATGCCTAGATTCACAATTTATATAATCCAGCTTTATCTGCATACACAAATCGTTCATCTCAGCAGTTAGAAAGGAACACACTGCATCCAGAAGGGCTTGTTCAAACTTTCAAGTTTCTTACCTAAGTTTAAACATAAGAATTTAATTTAAAAAATACAACCCATATATTGAAAGTCCTGCTTTTTTTGTCCATTTTACTTTAGGTTAATTTCATTCTAATATCACTATTGTCTAAATGCTGGACACCCTTAATTATAATTAAATTAGCAGGAAGATACAGTTATTTAGCATTATCCAGGATCTTTGGATCTAACAAATAACATCTGTTTATCAAACAACTCATACTATAACCCTAACTACCCATATGATTGACATCCCATGATGTTTTGGTTTCAACTGAATGTATATTTCATTCTTTATCTTGCACTTTAGTCTAAAATTTACTTACTGTACCTCAAATTATTGCAGACTATGGGCCTAAAGAAACAATGTCAGAGTACCTTTTTTCCCCAGCTTCTTTGAACTGCTGTAACAATCCCAATAGTGCTAAACCCAACTAAGTAAATTGAGATTGTTTTTCATTCCCACAACAATCACAGTGTGATAGATAAGTTTGCTAGAAAAAAGCATGAGGCATTAGATGTATTTGTATTGTGCAACAAGGTACATTGCAGAGATTTGTGAGCTAGTACTTCCTTGAACTAATATTTTTATATGGCATGACACGCTGCCAGTAGAGATACCAGGTTAGGTACAAACCTCCAAATAACCATGTTTAATATATTCTTTGAATACAAATACCTAGGCTTTTTAGTTAAAAATAAGACCAGGATGCCAAAATACTCCATGTGTAACAGTGACTAAAAATTAGATTCTATGACGTGAAGGGAAAATATTAGAAAGGCCAAAGCCCACCTAGAACTTTTCCTGGATGTTAAGAACAATAAAAAAGAAATTTCTATAGCTATATTAGCAACAAGAGGAGGACCCAGGCGAATCTCCATTCTCTATTTCATGTGGAGGTAAGATAGTGACAAAGGATGAGAAGTCTGAGGTACTTAATGCCTTCTTTGCCGCAGCCTTTAGTAGTACAGTAGGTTGTCACCTGAGAACCCAGACCCCTGAGCTGGCAGATAGGGGCAGGAAACAGAATGAAGCTCCTGTAATCCAAAGAGAGATGGCGAGGGACCTACTCTTAACACCTTGATATAAACAAGTCTGTGGGGCCAGATGGGATCCACCCGAGGGTACTGAAGGAGCTGGCTGAAGCGCTCGCTGAGTCACTTTCCATCATTTACCAGCAGTCCTGGCAAACTGGAGAAATTCCAGCTGATGGGTGACTAGCAAATGTGATGTCCATCCACAAGAAAGGTCAGAAGATCGCACTCTACAAATACCTGAAAGGAGGTTGTAGAGAGGTGGGAGTTGGTCTCTTCTCTCAAGTCACAGGCGATAGGACAAGAGGAAATGGCTTCAAGTTGCACCAGGGGCTGTTCAGATTCAATATCAGGAAAAATTTTTACACTGAAAGGGTTATGAAGCGTTGGAATGGGCTGCCCAGGGAAGTGGTTGAGGCACCATCCCTGGAGATATTTAAAAGCTGTGTTGACATAGTACTCAGTGGCACAGTTTAGTGATGGGTTGTTGTTTTTTACCTAAGTTAGGTTGATGGTTGGACTAGATGATCTCAAAGGTCCCTTCCAACCTAGACAATTCTATGAGTCTATGAATGGAGCAAAACCCCACATGTTTTGGGATGGCTGCTGCAGTGTTTTTCCATAAAGAAGAGCTTAGATAAAAGGTATATGACCAAGTAGACAGGCCAGAAAAACATCAACTGACCCACTATAGAGAAGCTTGTCAAAAACTCTAAATAGTTCTGCTTTGATACCACAAATAAAGCAGACTGCAGTGCTTTGTTAATTGTATGTGACTTTTTCATTGACGTGATATGAAAAGTCCCCAGGCAACTTCTAAATTTCATCTAAGACTTCCTTTTCCTCATTAAAAGCTGAATGATTTCCTTCTCTGATTTTATCAGTGTGCCAGAAAGGCTGATAAGATTGCTTCCTTCCTCTGCTAGATATGTTTGGACTTCTGCCATCCTGTCTTGAAAAGTAATACATTTGCTTTCCTGTCCTGTGTAGAAGCTACAAATGGGAGGCGACTAGCTTCATTCATAAAACGTAGCTGGAAAATTAACGTAAGCAACAGAAGATTAAACTAAGAGATAGGCTTGCATTTGAGCTACTTGATTTCCCAGCCATTGTACCTCAAATAATCTACTGCTATAAGCACAATTCCAAGAGTACCATGAAGCAAACATCTTCTCTGAAGAGTGCATGACTGTGAACTACTGTGAGCTCCCTTCATGGGGAAGGTGGTAAAGGTCCTGAACTCTCCCTCCTGCCTCTCCCTCATTATTCCATTCTTCCCTCCTCTTCCTTATTACACACTTTTGATACAAAGGTCCATTCTTATCTGTTACTTGCACACCAAAATGATGTGGGTCTGAGGGAGATGAAAGCATGACCTCATTTAATCCTGTACTGTACCTCTCCTATGAAAGAGAATGTCTAGGGCTGCAGCCCAAAGGGATTCTGCACCTTTGTGGCATAATGGGAAAACTCTTTCCCTTCTGACTTCATCCCCACAGCAGGAAGAATAATTTTGGACTTAACAGGATCTTCAGTACTTATCATATATGCTCTTGCATCCCATATGGGACTTCAGCCCAATGTGTGTGTGAGTACAGCAGCTCCAGGGAGCTTGACACAGCTCTTGTATATAAATGTTAAGAGGCGTGAATCATTAAGTTATCTATTTCCTGAACACAAACACAAAGGCAGTAGCTGTTTTTACAAGATAAACGATATCATATCTTCCTGGACTTAAAAGGAAGAATCAATCCTGAACTGCTATATGTGGCTTTACATAAAAAAGACCCCCATGAATTAATACTAAGTTCACATAGCTTTTTTTTGTATCAGTTTGAACCATATTTAATTTTTGAGACAGGCTTCTAATAAAATTAGCCTCAGTCTGATGTAGTATTCTCCTTCCTTTGGCAAAAACACCTTCTGTAGCACTTAATGCAATCTGAATTTCATGTTTCCTCTCCAGAAATAGATGTATTTCATTGAGGAGTGATCCCTCTTCACATGGGCATGACACATCCTCCCTTATGAGGAAAGGCTGAGAGAGTCGGGACTCTTCAGCCTGGAGAAGAGAAGGCTGAGGGGAGACCTTACTAATGCTTACAAATGTCTAAAGGTTGGGTTGAAGAATGGAGCCAGACTCTTTTCAGTGGTTTCCAGTGACAAGTTACAGGACAATGGGCACAAGTTGGAACATAGGAAGTTCCATTCAAATACGAGAAAAAACTTCTTTACGTGAGGGTGATAGGGCACTGGAACAGGCTGCCCAGGGAGGGTGTGGAGTCCCCTTTTCTGGAGATTTTCAAGACTTGCCTGGATGGAGTCCTGAGTAATGTGCTCTAGGCAACCCTGCTTTAGCAGGGGAATTGGACTAGATGATCTCTAGAGGTCCCTTCCAACTCTGACAATTCCGTGATTCTCCTTTGGATCTCTCAGCTTCAGTTGCTGAAGCCATTAATTGGTGCTGGCTGGAGACATGAGCCCAACTGGGCAGCTGCTTTGCCCAGTTTATGATACACCTTCCTCAGGATGAAACAACCCCAAGGTCCCTGTCCTGACCCTGTTCTCACCATTTTCCAGTCCTCTGCTCCTCTTTTCCTCTTCCCAGATACTTCACTTTCCTTCATGCTCACCCCTTCCTCATCGTCTACATTATTTCTTAGCTATGTTTGGATCAAAGCACAGTGTGTGCACAGCACTTCAGATGCTTTCAGCATGACCCTGTACTAGAACCACCATTATATCCTTTGTGGTTACTCACCATCCCCGCTCCAACAAATACTGGGATACTGCAGAACTCTGGGCATATCTATGCTTGTCTTAGAAAACCTGTGACATGCTTCCTGCCCAGAAAACTACTATGGGAAGGGTGGAATAGGTTGCCTATGTCTATGTGCTATTACACAGTAAATTCTTTTCATGCAATGGCTTTTCCTTAAGGGCAGTATCTGAATGATAATACAAACAATATAAAACATTAACCACATTACTTTCGAAGAAAAAATACACTATACATAAGTACTTATATACATGTACGTATGTACTTATGCAGATTTATATAAGTACTTAGATAGAAGTGGATTTTTTTTTAACTTTCTTAAATTCTATAAAAGTCTAAGTAAACAAATTCTATTCTCCCAAGCTTCAAAAAAAAAAAAATAAAATAGTACCATCTATTCAACTGCTGAGACTGGCAGTGCAAGAATATGGAACAAATTAAATTCCTAAATTATGATACGGTTACGTTGAATATGGCTTGGAAAAACTGCATTTCTAGTGAAAGCCAACCTCTTGAGGAAATTTAAGAAGTGAAGTCATAATGCGGGCTACTTACTGCCAGAAGAAAACAATATCATTGCATGCTGCAATGCTGATTGATCCGGCAGTAATCTGAATATTAGGGGTATTAGAAGTTATTCTGCAAAAGAACTGAGTTTTCAGATTCATTAAAAGCTGAGTTTTAACTCTAAAATCTAAATCATGTATCTTTACCATGGCAAAAAGCAATCCAAACAGGGTAAGAGTAGCAACAGATCAAGAAATTTTGTAAAGTAATTGTTTTTAATTTTCTGTGACATAAAAATATGTGGTGTCCTGGTCTGGGTACAGTAGCAAAAGCCAGGAATTTAATATCTCCAACCCTGCCTGGATCAATCAATGGCCGTAAGACCATTGACCTATTGACCTATCTGCCCTAGTTTTTCAGAGTGGAGAACATTCAGTAAGAAGCAATGATAATAATCTAATGAAATTTTTACTACAAAGAAAGAGATCAATAACTTTCAAATGGGACAGAAAGATTCCCCCAAATTGGTCCATTGAGGAAAAAACCCAAAAGAGTATAGAATAAGATATTTGCTTCTGTTGTAGACAGCAGCAATAGTTGGACCTTTGTGGAAAAGGCCTAAAAAGTTTAGCAAAAACTAAAAAACCACAGGTTCCACAGAAATGGAATAATTTACTATAGGAACATCATTTGACTGAAAAAACTATATAATTTTCTAGAGAATCAGAGCATTTCTTTGGCAATTTTAAAATTTTAAAGAAGAAATATAAACTTCTGTCTATATAGAGCATTATTATAATTATTATGATCTGATAGCTTGTAATTTTCTACTAGAACTAAAAAGACATCCTTTAAAGAAAGTCAGACTTCCAATATTTCTTGTTGTTTAGACTTTATAGTAAAATTTTACCTAGGAAGTTAAAGAACTTGCCCTTTCTTTCATACTTGACAACTTATATATAATAATATATACTAAATATATAGATTATAGCAGATAAATGAACATGACCATAAGTTTGAAACCAACTCTTGATCTTACAACATTAGAAGACAAATTTTTTTTCTTTTCTTTTTTTTTTTTTTTATTGGCTTCTCTGTGTTGTAAATTCACAGGATGTTATTTTGACACCAATATAGTATGTAAGTATGGAAAACTGATATTATTAAGTGCTGGGATTTTTTTTAAGTATTCTTCCAATTCCAACCAATCCTTTGTATCCACTCACTCACATCCTCCTCAGGTTCTGTTCTTGAAGAATATCCTCTAAAATTTCAAAAAGTCAAAGTAACACAGTCACCATCCCTCTATACATCAATCTCTCCTCTTTGCCATTACAATGTAAACCTTTTCAAACAATGGTGGATAGGGAAAAGTTAGGTTAAGACAGTTACTTTGGTTGATGCCTTACTGACCTGCTCTTATCCTGTATGTACCCCGTGAACAGCAGTTTTCTGAGTGTCTTTGAATGTCTTACATTGGTTTTCCAAATCTTAGTGAGACAGTATTACATTTACAATATTGGAATTGTGATAGTATCTAGAAACTTCAACTATACATCCTGTGACATTCCCTGTACAAAATAATAAACCCTCTTAATTTAAGAAAGAAGCGGTCATTTGCTCTGGGAGGCTGGATGGTCCCCTTCCTTGTACTTCCAGTAGAGTTTGTTCGTAAGTTTCTAAATGTTCCAAAATACTTTGTTTCCAGTGCTTACTCTGGGAGACTATTTCACAGTCTAATAGGGTCTCTCTGTCACAAATTCTTCTTGCTGTTTAGCCTACCTTTTCTGTTTCCTTTCTGGTAATTTGGCATAGTTAATCGACAACTATGAAGTTGTCTGAGTGTCCAAAGAGAAATTACAAGTGTTGTATTTAATTTTTAGATTACCATTTTTTAAATTAGGTGGCATAGGGAAAACTAAAACATTCCTTTATTTGTACGCTGGGCATACATATAGTTTTAAACTCTACGTTTTTCCTGATCCTTGAAAAGCCTTTACAGATACAGTCTGACTTTAGATTTAAAGGACTAAATTAAACTTTGGATCAGATCTACTGGCAAATTCATGCTACATGAAACAAACATTCAACCCCCCAAACTTTCAAGGAATATGTTCCAGGTCTGAATAATCTAATTTAATCTAATCTAATCTATATTTAGCAAAACTGTAATCCTAGTGATCTCACTTTTAAAAACTTACTGTTTTCTAGTTGACACAGCAGACAGAATCCTTACTCTATGAGTCGACATATGTCTATCGGTCAGTGCACTTTTCAAGCAGAAGAAATCCTGCTTGAGATTAGAGTGAAAGCAGAGCGGCTGCCAAACATCTGTGAGAAATTGAACACTATTCATTTATAATCTGAAACCTGGGTGGACAACTAGTTGTTGGCCTCTTCTGTCTAGACTGATGTTGTTACCCACCCCCACCTCCATGTAAAAGGGTCAGCCAGGAACCTTTGGAAAATGGTCCAAATGACTAACACTTTTCATTGAAGTAATCAGAGTTCACTTGCACACTCTTTTCTTCCATCTCCATCAAAACATCAGTAAGAGGAAAGCACTATTTTAAAGTTGACAACTATGAAAATAGAATGCCTGGCGGAGGTTCTCAGAAAAGGCATGCCCTGGTTTTAATTTGCATTACGTAGACAGCCTCTAAAAGTGAAAAAGCATGTGGTATGCTCAAGGCCCCTTGCAGCTAAAAGACTGGAATAAGAGTAAGTTCATTTATGCCTTCACTTTATTTATGGACCTTTCCACAGGAAGGTGCTTTTTTAATCACTCAGAGTTTCATCCTTAACTCTTCCTTTGGGCTTTTAAGTCTAACAAAAACCTGTCATACAAAGAACACTGTGGAGTGTTAAACTTCCCAAATTATGCATAGGCTGGAAACTGGTAAGTATTATAGTCCCTCAATTGACAGACTGGTAAAGTGATTTAAGGCAATGTATTTTTAGAAAGAAATTGTGAGAGATGTCTAAATTCACACGCCAACATTTCAAATTAAGAGCAACTATAGGTAGAGTCTTAATTTTGAAGGGTTGATCATTCAGGTTACTAATTTACAACATAAACAAGCCTAGCTATGAAGCTGTACATATATTACAAGACTGTTACCTCCACCGTATCAGAGTGGCCATAATGAATTAAACATCATCATTGGGGCCCTGGGCAACCTGGTCTAGTTGGGGATGTCCCTGTGACTGCAGGGAGGTTGGACTAGATGACCTTTGGAGGTTCCTTCTGGAATGGGCAATTCTATGATTCTATGATATTGGCAAGCTGGAAAGATTTGGATTCAGTTAATTAATAACAGCATAAAGCCAGCATAGCACAGTTAACAGGTCAAGATCTCAAGAGAGGTGCTTCCGGATGAAACTGGAGTAAGGCCATGAAAGGTCACTGTATCAATGGCAGGAAGCTGGAGGAACATGATGCTGATGGAGTCTCATATATTTAATCCATTTTGAAATTTTACCTTTTTTGCAAATATGAGCTGTGCTTCTATACTTCAATCTCTCTCTTTCATCTGAGGTAGTACCAGGTTATGAGATGACCCTACTGTTATTTAAACAAAGCTTGAGCATTTAGTCATTATAAATACATTTTTGTACCAAGTAGATTAGACATAAGAATTTGTATAGTAACATCTGTGATTAACATGACAAAATGCCTATTTTTTGGTTCCTGTGACATTATCTTTACAGCAAACTAGATTTTTGTTATTTTAAAAATGTTAAGTAAATCTGTGAATTCTGTTGTACTTTTATCCATTTTAATAGCATAAATGTTCTAATTCATGCATGGGAAGTGCTTTTTTTTTTGCTTTTAATGACACTTTTATGCTAAATCCTTAATCATATTCCTCCTATTTAGCTTTTGCTCTTGGGTATAAAACCAGACATGGTCATGGAACTGCAAGCCTGGAGAAAATCAGAGAGAAAGCTAAAAAAATAAAGCAAGTACACATAATTGCAGTGAAGATAAACACATCAGAGTGGGTGTAGTAATCACACAGCCCAATTATGACCACTCAAAAGTCTGAGCTGGAACTTGGTATTTGACTGAACAGATCAGAGACACAAAGCTTGTAAATACATTACAGCTTACCTCTAGTGAAATAATTTTTTATTACCATCGAGTATAGAAGACCTAATTGAGACTGAAATTCAAATTTCCACAGGTACTATAAAGATTCAAATTGAAATGTTTTTTCATTAATGTTGCACTTTCTATTCTGTGCAGTTAATATACTAGATAACACTTGACAAATATACCTGTGCAAGAAAACATACAATCTAAAAAGGATAGAAGGAAATCTGGAAGAAAGGTGGTATTTTTTCCATTTTACAGATTGGAAATTAAAACGCAAAAAGGTTTCAAGCTTAACCCAAAATATAATTATTTCTACGGGCTTTGGCTAGACTCTTGGATTATATCAACATTGTTTCCAAATGTCACCTCAGAAACTGCCAGACAGTACATAGTACAATGCAAAAGGTTTTGGCAAGACGGTGCAATAATGCAGGCTGCTCTGTGGAATATGTGATACAGGCAGCAGAGACATGGCTCATCATCACCATGAAAGTCTGCAAGGACATATTGGAGGGCTCTGTAAATCCATGTGTTTCTGGAGACTTCCTTTAGTTTACCAACAGTGTGTCTTTATGACTCCCTAAGGGCAATCAAAATTTTAGTCCAAGATCATGAGGGAATTTGGCTTTAAGGACACTATCACAGTTCTTTTTTTATCCACACCTGGTATAACTCAATGTTTTAAAAGCTTTTGAATTTAGATCTAAGCTTCCCATAACTCAGAAATAACCTGTTCCTCTAGTTTGAGCCCTTAAGGAATTAAATGGTTTGGTTCATCCAAACACATGCAAGTTTGGATGCTTCTCTAGGTCTCTGGGGTCTGCAAAAGTAGGGCAAGAAATCTCATAAAAATGTGTGTGACTTCAAGATAAAAATTCCATGCCGGGTGTGGCTGCAGAATCAGACCTGATGAAGTGCTCCTTTTGCTCAAACTTCATTTTCCAGAACCCCCTGGGCTGGTCACATGTGTCTGAGCTATACAGATGTTCCCTCAACACCCCAAAGTAGGGTGTATTACACTTCATGGAAGATTGAGAGAAATTCTCGTTCCAATGATTTAAGAAGACTACAATTAATGAACTAAATCCATGATGTTGCCATATGAAACTAAAGGAAACTTAAGAATTCAACACTGTCTATACATTTAATTCTTCTCCAAAACTTTGTCAGAGTCAGCTCACACTTTTGCAAACACAATGGATTTGTGATTGCTAGATATACTTTTGTACTTTATTGTTAGGTTTTAGTAACTATTTTTAAAATAAAAATGAATTTTGATATATATTATAATTTATATTCTCATTTAGTTCACAATGCATTTCATAACATATTGTTTAAAATTTTAAATTGAAATGGTTCATCATGGATATCGCACTTTCCATCATGCTTATACATACAAAAGCACTGCTACTATAAGATTTCTGGTAAGTGTGGAGCAAAACACTTGTAAAAGATGTGTTCATTGTTTTCAGTTTTCAGATGGGGCAAATTTGGCCAACATTTTAAAACTACAAAATAAACATACCCTTACATTTTAGAGGAACATGACGTTTTTGCTTGAGATTTTGACAAGTAACATCTAGTCACAGGTCCCATGAAAAATCCAAGTCCAACCCGTTTACAATGTGCCTTACAAAATAGTCTTCAGTGCTGCAGGTTCTGCAGACTTTATGTGGCCTGTTAAAATCTGTACAATACGTCACAAAATAACAAGGTGTAAGCTTCTTACTATTCCTGTGTTCTATACATTTCTTTTCTTATTACTCTTGAAGTCCTTGAATTTAAACAACAAATTTGTAATTCTGCAGCAACTGACAGCTGCAGTTGCTTTGCTGCTTAGTTTTTTATAAAAATGTATATTATTTTCTTCCTTCTTTATTTTTTTTGAAGTTTCCAACACTGCAAATTAACGTGCCTTTATAAAGTAATGTGCAAATAGAAGTAAATATTTAGGACTCAGATCAGGATGCAACAATTATGATAATCTTTAAAACCATTATTTTGATATTCTTTTTATCATTGACAATATTTCTCGTATTAACAAGACATGTTCATCCTCAAAAAGGTATCTCCTGTAGAGAATGTTCCATATCCATGTAATAAAGTAATGAGATGCAGAGACTGTATGCAATTGCAGTATGAAAAATATGCTAACATTGCTTAAAGCCTCCCAGCTTCTTTTCATCATCTTTACCGCCGCATTTAAGAAAGTATTAAAGAATTGAACAATGCAAAGGTATTTTTAAAACTGAAACCTTTAGCTCATGATCTAGTATTCACCACTAATGTGAACAGACAGTGTTACACGATGCTTAGCTTAGTCAGTGAAAAAAACTCATGTGAACTTCTGTAAAACTGAAGTCAGACATTCAACCAAAATCTGTAAAAATTGTTTCAAACAATTCTGAGGCCATCAGTTCTTCCTTAACATGCTATGCCAACCTGCCTCATTCTTTTCAGATTAGGCCTTTCTTCTCTTCTGTCCGGGCCCTGAAGGTTATATTATGCATAAACGTGTATAAAACACATTTATTTACATATTACACCAACACTTACTCTATTTCCTCTGAAAGTCTATTCCACATGCTCAGTACTTTTTTTTTATATTGACTTTTAATACAGATTCAGATTTTTTAGCCATCTGCTTACATTACCCGATTTATTCTAATGCATTTAGTCATTTATTTATATGTGTATACGATATCAACACACACTCAACTCTTGGCCACTGCCCTCTGCCACAGCTGCCATCTTGCCTTTCTATGTGTTCCGACTCCTGGGGCAATCATATTGAGAGGATTTACGCTTTTCCACACTGACACCATTCTCTGTGGTTCCCATGCGGCAGCGAACTATTGGGTGCAAAAGTCTCACTGCTCACCCTGTGATAAAAGTCCATGTTCTGCATATATAGTCTAGTTTTTTTTCTACAAAGTAAAGTATAATCACAGATTTGAAGACTAAAGAGAAAAGTAAGCCCATGGGAAGTTTTAGGTGCTATGAGCTTTGAACAAGATCAGATGACTCTGATCTGACTGACAATCTGTTTTATATCATCTTTCATGGAATCACAGAGTAGTTTAGGTTGGAAGGGATTTTTAAAGGTCACCTAGTCCAACCTTCCTGCAATAAGCAGGGATTCATTTCTGAAGTAAGCACTTCTTTTTTGGTGTGTTGAAGCACCTCTTTACCTGCTAGTACTCAAGACCTTCTGATGTAAATCCTAATCTACATTTGTTCTTATTAATCAGGAATACTTTGAACAATACAAAGGCATTTGTATTTTTAGCACACATCATGTCTTTTCCATCTGCAAGACACACATCTATGCTATTTCCCTTTCCTACTGGCTAAAGTATTTTGCTATTCCCGGTTGATTAGAGGGATTTATTATCATATTCTTATTAGAGTATGAGATGGCCTTCATAAAACAGGCCAAAGAAATAGGATACCACAAACAAAATTAAAACTTAAATTAGCATCCTACACTTCCAGCATTTGTTATCAATGGAATAAAACATGTGACTTCTGAACAATTCAACAGTTTAAAAAGCTCCTAATGACAGCCCCCCCCCCCTCCTACTGTACACAACAGACACTGACTACAGTACAGTGCTAGAATAGGGCGTAATTATGAACTCTGCAGTAGCCACCTCAAAAAGAATACAGGAGAATACGTAAGTAGAAAGGAGAAGACAAAAGGGAAGGCAGCAGAGGTGCTGTGTACCCTGGAGGGAAAGCTGGTCCTAAGAACTCAGCGAATCAACAGTCCAACTTATCTCCTGGTAAGCCGACATTGCATTTCAGTTGATAATGCAACTTCTCAGCACCGCTGTGTTTCAGGACAAGTTGTACTTGGCAGATTGCCGTGGTGCTGAGTGATCCTGTGGGATTCCAGAGCTTCCACAAACACAACAGGTCACTTTCCACTAATGTGACATAAAAGAAAGAGGTTGAAAATGTTAGTGTTGACACTGGCTGCCTGCTGAAATCAGTATGCAGAACCAAGCTCTGTTTACAATGCTGAAGCAGAAAGGAAATCACAGAACTCCCCGTTCCCCCACCCAACTTCACCTCTCCCACTCAGACACGCTGCCACACTCAACAGCTGGCTGGTGTCAGAAAAGAATAGACACACAGTAATGAACAGCAGTAATTTTTAATGAGCGCACACCTAACTTTAGGATGATAATGGTTGAATACTAAATGCTATATTGCCCCGCTGCCAGGGATAATCGAACTTCACCTGTGGTACTGGAAGGAACACACAAATATCTGGCAACTTGCCTTTGGGGTGTTTCTCTCAGCCTGCTTTGCCAGTGGAAACACCTTTTGTAGCATTTTGTACATTTGAAGGATTTCTTTCTCTTGCAAAGTAGTATTTTGGCTTTAAATTAGTACTGCATGGATTGTCTTGTAAGTTCCTGTACAGCAGGAAATGCCTAAATCTTAACCATTGTGGTTAATAATGCACTTAAAAGATATTCAAACAAATGTTAGAGCAACGCTTTTTTTCTTTTCAGATCAGATGAATTTCAATGTTGCTTTCAGATCACACAAGCAAAACTAATACTTGAAGCTTTAATGTTAAGTGTGAATGTGTAGAATGGCATACAAATAAACTGTTGATCTACAAAATTTATCTAGGTTTTAATGCTAGAAAATGTGATCATAAAACTATAAAATGGAAGATGACCATTGTTAAAATGCTTTGGAAAGTAATCCATCAGTGTAACTTTTGAAAGATCACATATTAAGCTTCAGAAAAGGATATGCCAAAATACACAGGGGACTATTGATTTAGCTCCAGTCCAGCAGGCTTACAGCTAGCTATCCGGATTTCTCTCCCGAACATGTTCTGTGGTCATACCAAGGAGAGTAAATTATTAAAAAAAAAAAAAAATCAGGAAAAAAATTCACAAATTGCAGGCATAACCCATGATTATCCAGGAAGGAAAATATAAATATAAATATAAATTAGGATGGTTTTATTTCCTAAGCGTTTGAAACAGCGAAAGCCTGAGTAGGCTGTTCAGTAAAGAATACCTGTAATATTTCAATCATGCATCATTTTCTACATCCCATTGTATTTACATTAATAAATAAATGAACTGTGAAAAGACAGTGGAAAACACAGGAGAGAAAACATACATTGGTTAGCCAGTCAGCTTTTTGGATTTTTTAAAAATTTCATTTATGTCATACTTTCACAGCCCAGTTGTATGGCCCCAGCATAAGCTGGCTTGCCACCGACTGCTTGTATCGTTGCTTATTTGTACCCACTTCAGTTAGTAGTGGAGCTGGCTGCTTACCAATTTCCCTATCTCCATGGATTATCTCCTCTATTATAATACATTTTCTGAAGTCCTAAGGCAGCTGAAAGTCAACATAAAACTAGAGTCTTTTTCTGAATCCTTGCAGTAAATGTAGGAATCTAGTTTCTCAAAAATTCTCCTATTGTGAAGTGGAATTCCAGATCTATCAATATGTTATCACTATCATTTCTATTTTAGAAAGAGTAATAGAAGCCTGTATCAGTTATTTTTAATGGAATGTTGGTCTTAAAAATCTTAAGGCTTTTTAAAATTTCAAATATTATTTAATAAAAGTAGTATTAATTTGTATTCTTTTGATTTACGGTATATACTAGTCATTGAGACTCTTACCATAGTAGCACAAATAAAGAATATACATTCTCCTCTCGTTCTTGCAATTGTTTATCCTGTTTCTGTGAAAAAGTGGCCTAGTACACTAATGCAATTGACAACTAAAAATTATATTCATGTTTATGTATGTTCTTAAATCACAGTTACAGTGAAGGTAAAATTTGACTCCCAGTAGCTTTTCTGTTGCTGAATTTTTGAATCTTCTGTTACATTCATCTGACCTAACGTGCTTCATAAACATGAAAGAGAAATGAAGAGAAAAAAAATTGGATTAACTTAAGTTCTCTCTTTTATTATACTTACGCCAGTTTTCCTCTGTGGATCTAAGAATGGAAAGTCTGAGTAGTACTTCTTTTCCAAATTATAGTCTAATTCCCCACATTCTGAGACACTGAAGTCTCAAAAAGGCCTTGTCTTTCACAAATATATGAAACCTACTCAAAAAACTAATGATGAAGTGGCTTGACTGCACGGAGCTATATACCCTTCCAGCCACAAAACCCACTGTGAAAACTGATCATTGATTTTTCCTCTACCCTTTAACCACTTATTAACCCAAGTGAGGATCTTCCTTCAACCTCTGACAGTTTAACTTCTGTGAGAGCTTTTGACACAGGTGATTTTTTTAACGGGCTTTTATAAATACAAGTAGGCTGTATCTAATGTTTTCTTTTTTGTTCACCTGCTCAGTGACTTCTTTGAAAATTCCAATAGATTTGTGACAAAAGTTCAGCTGACTTTTCCTAAATACTTAATATATTCCTGTGTGAATTTATTCCACTCTTGAAGTAGTTTATATTAATTTGCCCAGTACAGTTTTCAACATAGTAGGGTTACTAGCCTAAGAGACAGAAACATTATGCACACTTTCTCTTGCATATCACAAAGATAGATTTCCAAGGCAGACTTTCATTTAGCCATAAACATCAGTCAGCAGCTGGGATCATGTGTAAGTCAGTACATCGCACTTGAATGTTAGGTGGCCAAGTACAGAACTTCTGAAATGCCGCATTAATTTACAAAAAGCAATTCTAGTTACTGGAGACAGTATGCAGGAAGCCATTCTGGGTAAGGGAATTCAAAGAAAAAAATATTAGAAAAAGCTTAACGTGAACATGTGTAAGTTACTTAGAATATCTTCTGTATGCTTTATCATCCTATTTTGCTCAGTTACAAGGCATGTAGTTTAAGAAAATCAGAGTCATGTCAAAAGAATAGCGTATTTCTGACCTGTGGGCTGAAATATATCGTGGAAATACTCAAACCTGGCTTAAAGCGTTCAGGTGCCAGAAGCAGTCTAGCTGGGTTAGCAGGGAATTCAGTCAGGCAATTTACCAAATAGAACCCTACCCTTGTTTAAGATGACTCAAATAATCCATTATAACAATAACTTGGGAATGCTGGGCAGTTTACAATGGAACTATAATGGTTTTTTATCTAACAACAACATATTAATACTTAGTTAAGATTTTCTGAAATCAAACATTTGCCTACAGTACAACATACGGCACTGCAGAAATACGTGCTACTACCTAGGTTATTCTTAACTGGAGGTTATAGGGAATATTTACACAGCAGAACGTCAGGCAAAGAAGCTGTACAGCTATTTTGCAAAGGCTGCTGACATACTAAGTCCAAGCAGACTGCTCTGTGAACGTCGCTATACTGCTTTCAGGATCTGAACTATCTGCATTGCATAGGACCTTGTACACATCCTTTGAGACCTTCTGTTTACTCACAGATCAGGCATGGCAAGCATAACAACCATGTTAGCTTCTCAGGTCACCTTTCTAATATACCCTAAGGTCCCTCAGAGGAAATATTTTTGTAGGCAAAAAAGCAGACCAAGGCTTTAAATCTACCCAGTATTAGGCTTCTCCACCAAGAATACTGGCAACTTTTTTAAAGAAAAGCCAAGCTGTGATGTTTAGCAACTGAGGGACAGTCTAATGTTACAGCTAAACTTATTTACTGTTAGCTTGTGCAAAAAATGTACCTACAAAGTAGATATTGCTCAATCTCTGCTGCTCTACCAACAGAGACTCCTCTGGCCATCAAGTCTGTGAAACTGAAGGCTAGCCCTGCTTGACAAATACATATTTATATTTTTGACCAGATATCACAATGTCTTCTTTTGTGAAAAAATGTTTCTTCTAATTGTGCACTCTGAGTCCCCCATTCCAGATTCCTTTCCCATAATACATCTTTTCAAGGTAAATATCATGCCATGATTATATGTAGAAAATTGCATAGGGAAAAGTTGAAGTTATAAACAGAAGACAAAGTGTATATTCAGCAAAAGAGTATTTTAAAATAAGCTTTGCTTCTTCATTGTTAGAGTGCTCTTGCACATTTTTTAATTAATAACAATTTATTATTTGTAGAAGAAGGATTTGCCTACTGGTCAGAATCATCATTAATAGCTCATTCTCAAGTTGGGAAAGATAACTGAAAGAAGTCAGCTAAGAATCTAAATCAGACCTGCACTTACACTTTTGTCAACAACAAAAACTCCTATAGACCTGTCTTAAGAGAAACTGAAAAGATCTTCTGTTTGGTCTTGAGGTCTGGTTTCGGTAACAAACAAAAATACAGCACATTCCTCTAAGGAAGTATTGATATGAATCATCCTATTTAAGAAAAGGTGCATTAGAAGAGAATGAATCATTATTTGCTCTATGCAGTACTCCAGCACATTCTAAGTACAAGTATTATTCATCCGTATGTGTAGTAGCTTCACTAAAAGACTCTGTAAGTATTTTAGCCATAGACACATTCTCCTCCTGGAATTTGTAACTACCTCACTTTGTGAGCAGATATTCCATTCTGTACATACTGATACAAACAAAATCACTGTAAGCAATATAGTCAATCTTGTATTATCAGATGCATGTATCTTTTTTCTCTTGGTAAGCTGCCAACACAGACTGACAGCATTCAATCACATTTCATCCTGGAAACAAAACACTACTAACCCTGGTAAACATTTAGATGGGAGTTAATAAAATACAGAATCCCAGCTGATGGAGAATAAAGAATTGTGACTGGCTATTCAGTAAATGTTAGGCCTTGTGTATCAAAAGATTGACTTTATTTAGTCTTACTCTTGTTGCTAAATTGACATGGAAGTAAAAGAAAACAAGGATGATTTCTATGCTCCAGGAATGTAGTAATTTTAAAGATAAATGTTATTTTCCATTTCTAGAAAAGACAGTCAATAAAATAAGAATTGTCAGGATTAATTTTTTTCTTCCTTTGTGACTTCAATTAATGATGAATAAATCTATAAACAATTTCAGTTTTAAAAACTGAAAATATACAGAGTTAACAGCTTAGTTAACAAGTTTAACAACACACACCTTCAGCAAAGAAGAAAGGAAAAAGTATTTCAAGAAACCTATATAATGTTTTCTTAAGCTAAACCAAAGCTACTTATAGTTAATTACAAAATAGTCTACTAAAATACAACTAAAAAATCTTCAACTGAATTTAACTAAAGGTTTTAATTATAAACACTGCCTCTGTAATAGGATCAATGACACATTTAAAGTTATTAACTTGTTATTAGGCAAATAGTGCCTTGATACAGCTGATGGACTATTGGAAAAGTGATTGGCAACAATATGCACCGAAAGATTTTGGAGGGATTGATCCTATCAGTATGCCTGAGCTGAGTATAGCATCTCAGTGAATTAAGTTAAGAGAGCAGAATTTGGACTTCTGAGAGATGTGATTGGTGGGGTGGAAAGGGAAAAAGAGCTGGAGGGGAGAGGGGCCCAGGAAAGCTGGTTACTCTTCAAGGATCACCTCCTCCAAGCTCAGGAGAGGTGCATCCCAAGAAAGAAGTTGGGCAAATTAGCCAGAAGGCCTGTTTGGATGAATAAGGAAGTGTTAGAAGAGCTCAAAATAAAAAAGGAGGCCTATAGAGGGTGGAAGCGAGGGGCAGGTGGACTGGGAGGAATATAAAGAAACTGTCCGAGCGGCCAGGAACCAGATCAGGCAGGCAAAAGCCCAGAGAGAACTGAATCTGGCCAAGGACATCAAAGACCATAGGAAAAACTTCTATAGATATCTCAGGGATAAAGGCAAGACTAGGGAGGCTGT
>VZRU01015070.1:7334-63899 GCA_013398155.1 Pedionomus torquatus
AAAAAAAAAAAAAAAAGTGAGTGCTCTTACACTTTTTGTCCCTGCTGTTTCCACATGACACTATCCTCTCATTTTATGCCTTTGACTTTACCAAGTGACTTTGTCATAGTCTTTTTGAAATTATTTCAGGATGTTCTTATTTGCCTGTTATTTTAATGACCTGTTCAAATAATTATTTTAAATTTTACACTCCTTTTCTTAAAAATGTTGTTCACTTCTCAGTCATTTCTTTCATGCAGGTGGAAGGGAGGATTTTACATGATTTCAAAGTAATTAATCTAGCCTGTTTTTAAGGATGTTGCAACAGTTAATCTGTCATAGTCTGAACTCACTGATACACTTGAAGAAATTCTAACTTCAGAGGATTTAATTTGGGATTTCTAATTTATGCCACTACATCACATGTAGTGATGTATTCTCCTCTACCTCCTCTCCAACTATGTCAGGTACGTTTTAACAATAGACCAGCAAAAATCTCAGATTCCATGCTCCTTTAGGAGAATTAAGGGAGCCAATCTGAATGATTTCTGTTGTCTTATGGAAAAAAATATGCACACACACACCCCAATATTAAGACTTGGTGCTGTCTGACACATAAAACATTCATAACCTTATGACACTCTTGAGAATTGTTTGACAGTTGCAAGGTTATGCCATTTCTCAGCTTGACCATTGTTTGCCACTTCGGAGTTTGTTCAATCTATTCCAAAGAAGAAATACTTCCTCCTTCGGAAGTTTACTCTCTATCTGATAGTCTACAGTTTTTCACTAGAGTTCTATGAACTTAACTCCCAGTTCATTTTTAAGGAGTAGTGGGGTTATTTGTAAAAATGATCAAGTCATATTGATTTTGTATGTGATCCAAAACTCAGTAATTTTTGAATTCTGAGGTCTTTTTCATCCAAAATTTTTACAAGATACGTGTTTACAACCTATTCCAACTTCTGTTTCTGTCCATCCACAGATATTTTTCAGTCATAAACAGAAAAAAAAAACATTAACTGATTAGAAAATATCTATCAATAGTCAAATCTTCACAGACATCATCTTGTATTTTAATCATAATATTTCAGTATAAAGTAAATTTTTCAGTCTTTTCTCTCTGGTCCTGCAGAGCTCCTGAAAAAGTAGTGTAGGAGCAAAATAAACTCTCTTTCTCTGGTGCTTATTCTCTTTGCTCTTTGCTACTCTATTACCATTTGGAGATCATTTTGTTCCATTTTGCTTAGTGAAGTAACCTAGCATTGCTACTTCTGATTTCTTCCCAGTTACCTTTCTGTCAGATTTGGTGAAGTGTCATCGTGACAGGATGGGAAACTGGAAAACATCTTTTACATATTAAACTTCTCTAAAACATACAAGGACACAAAGAAAAAGGAAAAACTCTGCTTTTGCATATATCCAGAAAATAGAGACATGTTTCCCCACACCTGATGAAGGTGATAAAAAAGGACCCTCAACCTCCTTCTACCTTATCCTTATGCTAGAGCAGGCTCAATAGTCCTTTTCATCCACTCTTCTAATTTAAGTGACTAATTCAGATTATCTAATGACGCTGCTGTGGATGTCTTTGAATATTCTTTAATGTATTTTGTATGTATGAAAAATCATTGTATTTTCAAATGGAAGCAGAATCAGACAACAGATATATATATATTTATTTTAAGTATTTTCTTAGTAAATTTGCATTATTTCCATAACTATGATGCCTCTTGCCATCACAAAATATTTTCATATTTGCAACTTTGGTGATTTTGATTCCGAGAAGAAGAGTTTTCCGTTATTTAAATAACTTTTTAAAANTAAAATAAAATAAAATAAAATTCTCGTGTCTTTGCACCTGCAATACTATTCTCAAACTATTTACAGAGATTTGTCTGTAGTGTGATAGGAAAACATTTGTGTTGGAAAATAAAAAACATTAACTAAAGTCTCTCTTGCATAAATCTCTTAACTGAGTCTATATCTTTCTATTCATATATAATATCTCTAAAGTCTACAGGGACATCTTAGTACATATTATGCAGATGACTCTGTTATTTATGGAATGGGATCACTTATTCCCCAGGTGGCTGTAAAACTGCAATCTCACTTTGACAAGATACAAATTGGTTTAGAGAAAACAAATTATTCTGAAGTCTTCAGAAACCAAAGTGATGTTGTTGAAGCATCGTAACATGGTAACTAAATCTAGGAGAAGATGATTTAATCATTCAAGACCAGAAAAACTTGCTTTGAATAGTGCTTGCTGGCTTCAAGTCACTACCTTTTAATTTTGTCCCTGAACAGATTTAAACTCTGGTTAGGAAAGTCCACCAGCTACCAGAAGAGGAATTTGACTTACATTTCACTTGGTCTTATTTAATCTTTGTGCTAAGAATGATAATCCTGCAGCAATAAATTACCTTTTCTAATGAAGAAAGAAGGACTTCTGGATGAGGGGAAAGAAAGAGACAACAATACATTGCGGAGGATAAATACAAACCTTAAAAGAATTATTATTTGATGTGCGCATGTAAAATTATATACTACGATGATGCCTGTTAAGTCACATAGTAACACTGATACTTTTTTCTCTTACTGTTTGAAAAATATGTAGCTGCCCAGAGCTATGAAATTTTGGTGAATACATGTAAAACTTTAAAAACAGTCTTGACTGCATTTCTCATGAGACTGTGAGTAAAGAAGGACTTTTAAGAAAGTATCCCATGAAATATTTTCTTGTCTAAAAACGACAGACTGTGACAACTGAGTAAGTCGGGTTAGTGACCTGGAGATGATCTACACTGTAATATTCCTTGAATATTTTTTAATAGTTTTTCTTGTAATTTAATGTGGATTTATAGTGTCTCAATTGATTGCAATATTCTCTTTATTGCATCAAATAATTTTGAAGTTTGGGTTTTGCTTTTTTTGGGTTTTGTGAAAGGAAATTCACAAATTTCAAGATATTTACTTCATGCTGTCTTCATCCCAACATATTCTATTTTCTTTCCCTTATTTCTCTTTCATCTATCTGGCATGCCCTGTATTCCAATTTATCAATATTTGCCAACTTAAACCACAAACTTTCATTTGACAAAACTGAATTCTTTGTGCAGTAGACAGTATGATAATATAATAATATAAGTTGAATGATTCAGGTTGGAAGGGATTTCAGAAGGTATCTAGTACAACCTCCTACTCAAAGCATCAAGGTCATAGATTGGTCAACTTGTTCCCAATTGTTTACCATCCTACTTTTTTTTGTTATATCAATTAGAAACTTCTCTTGTTTCAATTTACGCTTAGTTTCTCTTCTCCCACCTTGTATCTCTGTGAAACATTTGGCTCTGTCTCTTGATGGCCACCCCATAGGCAACAAGGTGGCTGTGCGGTGCCCCCAGAGACTTCTCTGCCATAAGCTGGACAAGCTCTGTGTCCCCAGCTCTTGCCATGGGGCTACCAGTCACTTCAGCCCCAAATGCAATAGCCTCTTCTGGACTCACTGAAGTTTGTCCCATCCTTCCAAAACCAGATGGACACAGTGCTCTAAGTGTGATCTATCACTGCCTTCAAACTACAAGACAGGGCTCGCTAGTGGCTTAGGTTGAGTTTTGCAGTCTAGCAAGGCTACCGGTGTCCTTCCCCAGATCAGCTCCTCAGTTGGTGATATTGCAAGAGGTTATGTCTTCTAGGGTGAGAACTTTGCGTTTGTAAGGAATCCATAAGTTACATAAGAAGTAACAGTGACAATACACAATGGGGTGGTTGAACCTGTTATCCTTTTAAAAATTTTGAAAACATGCAATATGTTGAATATGAATATGAAGGTTATATGTTGAATATGTTGAATATGTCTTCAGAATATGAATATTCTGAAGACAGAATCTCTCCCTTCCAACCTGCCCTGTGATAATGCTAAGCCATCAAGAAGTAATAACATCCACTGTCCTTCCAGCGGTTTAAACTACCTAACAAATTTATTGAAATATTTAATCTAGTAATACAACTATAACAGAGCTCATTTTTTTGTCCTGTTTTTCTCCCAAGCCTGTTTTACAGCTCCAAAATCAAGGATTCAGACATAGAGGAATAATAAAAAAAAAGTCTTCCTTAATATTCTTTTAAAGACAAGATTTGTATATGTAAATTTGGCAGATTTTTTAAAATGTTTTTGAATTCTGTAACTACAGAGATTATTCATATGTGGGATCATACAGAGTTCATTCATCCAAACAGGAAAATTGAATTTTAATCAGGAGGGTTTTTTTGGTTTGGTTTTGTTTGGGTTTTTTTTGTTTGTTTGTTTATTTGTTTGTTTGTTTGTTTGCTTTTTCTTTAATTTAGGATCAGTTAAATTCTTCATTATAACTTTGTAAGTACAGAAATTATATAAACTCATCTTTATATATCACTAGACTACCAGTTTTCCATATATCTCCCATAGGTATGGGCCAACATTGCAAAGCCAATTTTCAGTACTTGGTTAGAGTGCAGAGTGTGTAAGGCAACATTATGAAATTAGGAACACTGTAACATTAAGAACAAATATTCTCCTTTTGTCTACAAAAGTCATTTAGGTATTGATGGATCCCAGCTGTTGCATTTCATGTCACATTATGCCAAGATAGAGTTGAGAATTTATGACTAGAATTTAAGCAATTTGTTTTGAATCACTAAGTAACCATTATAATCTTTTGGCTTGATTTCAATTACAATGATGTATAATTGCAGAGTTGAAACTTGTGTTTTGTTAGGAGATCAGTCAGGCTAGTTAGTTTTATCAGACCAGTGTTTTGCAAGCTTCCCAAACCATCATTTAAAAAAAATCATACAAGCAGAGCTTCCAGCCTTTTACTTTCTTTTTCTTTTTTCTTTTTTTTTTTTTTTTAAATTATTTTTTTTTCTCTATGTCTATCTATATTACAAGGTTCACAGACAATGAGCCTTTGTCATATTACCTCTATGAAGAGAAAGCTTGGGAGAAGAAAACTGTAAGAATAGTTTCTTATAGTATATTTCCCTTTGTCTATATAATAACAGATATACTGACCTTCTTCCAAAAAGAGGATGCAGTTGGAAGGAAATGTGATTTATTTGAATCATCTGTGTCTCATGCACAATAAGATCTGGAGAATTAGAAAAAGAGTCCAAGGTTACTCAGAAGACAACCGTGTCCTAATAGTCTCTTCAATGGTTCCCTTGAAGTTATCTAAAAAGCATCACTGTGGTCCACCAGGGATGAACATCTGTATAGTTGTAGACTGTGAGTTGAGCCAACTGAAACTCGAGACCAGATAATATTATAAATATCTGTTGAGATTATTGTTTTCTGTATGGAAGCAGCTGATTATGATAAGGATAGGACATTTTGAGAATCTGTAGCAGGGTGTGGGTTGTTACTATAATTTCTTACCAGAGCATGAGCTAAGGAAGCAAGGCATCTGGAAACAGAAAGAGTGAATGCAGTCAGCTAGAAGTAGTTACTGGGTTTCCTGATAAGACACAAGCATTTGGATTTTTTGCTTGCCTTAAAGAAATTCAGGAGAGATGTGATACATTTTAGGTCATGTAACGAGTTGAGTATTTTTTGAGAGATCAAAGGACAAAGTGTGATCTTAGATACATGCATTGAAAAAGTATTAACAGTTTGTCAAACTATATTACAAAACTTAAATTGTTGTCCAAAATTTAATTTTACCAAGTTAGGTGGTAATAATACTTCCTTCCTGAATTTCTGATTAGGGAGAAAAGAGAAGAGAAAAAAATAAGAATTTTTTTTTTTTAAGTATTAATAACTTTTAACATTTGTTTTAGCCTATTTCAAGGAACAGTAGAAACATTCCACATAATTATTAATTTTTATTTTTATTTAACAACTCTGTGCTGTTTCTGTAATATTGGTGAGACTGTATTGCTATCATCCCTGCTTCAGTTATATATTTTGAACCCTGTAACAATGTTTAAGAGTAGAATTTTTTTTTATTTATTTTCTAATTGACTTTAAATGACTATAAAAAGTAGTTTAAACTGACTTTAAATGACTATAAAAAGCAGAATAGTTTCATCATCCCATAGTTAACACAATCCTATCTGACTACTAAAAGAAAGAAAATCAATCAGCTGTTTGTCGTTCCAATGCTAGAATTTGAATTATGACTAATGCCAGGACTCAACCTTCAGTCTCCTGAGTTTGGGGTCTGTTCTCTGATAAGTGCCACATCTTTGTAAAAGAATATTTTGTCTAGACCACGAGCAGTAGAAATTCCTTTAGTTTTCCAGTTAACTATGTCCAGAAGAAATTATCCATGACAACTATTTGAGATGCTTAGTGCTGGTAGCCAAAATAATTTATATTTTATTAATGTCTTCCATCTCTCTTAGTGAAATAAAGTTTATCAATAATTTATTTAGTTGAAATATTCTTTTGGGATACAGACTTTTCCTGTTTGCTTATGTGTCATGTAATGTCTGAAGAATAAATGAACTGTATATTGTGAAGATTGTTTCGGGGTTGAAAATAGCTTTATACTATATATACAAAAAATCATATTATTTATTTATTTATTATATTTACCAGCAAACTAGCAATACCAACATATGATCAATAAGAGAAATCAGAAAAAAAATTGATCAAGTGGACAAAATGGAGTCAAGAAACTCAGGGAAGTGCTTTTCTGATATAAGGCTCAGACAAAAAAGACACCAGGTATACCTGCCTGAAGAAACAAGTCAGTGAATTGCAATTTTTTATTAATTGCTCAGTACTTTCAGCTCCTATGACAGAACAGCCTTTATCCATAATGGTTTTTTAAAGGTTGTTTTTTTGTTTGTTTGGGGTTTTTTTCATATTTAGGGATTTCACTAGGAAAAAAAAAAAAGAAAAGATCAATTCAATTTTAAAAATTATGACTTTATAGTAAAATTAGAGAGATGGGTATGGAGAACTAAAATTTTTGTCTGTCCGTAATAACAAATGTTTTTAAGAAACATTTTATATCTGAAATTTAATTAAATTAATGCTACATGAAATACAGTGATTGGAGGGATATAAAGAATACACTGTGAAAACTCACATGGGGTTGATGTTTTTATTAAGGTGTACAAATGTTTCTTCATGCTTTTTTTTACACTACTTGAAAAAGTATGCAGGTCTCTTAATCCACATTAAAAAAAATAAAATTCATGCCCACAGCATGAAGCCTCTAAAAAGTTTTATATTATTTATATTTGTACTTATTAAGCACTAAACACAGCTACTAGAAAAATCATACAAAAAGACTGTCATTTTTAGTAAGCTATCAGTTGATCTATACTTTCTTAGCTAGATAGAGCACCTTGATTCTTGGGGAAAGAAAATTTAAAACTTTTTAACAAAAAAAACCCCAAAATTTGGCTCTGAGGATAGACCCGAATGCAATACTCACTATATGGATTTCTTATGCTGCAGAGGGACTGGGTAGAATGTCCATGACTTACTGAATTTCATGGGGTTTTTGTGTAAGAGGATGCAGTAGCCATTAAGTTGACATTGTTGAGATCAATTTGAAGTCAACTGTACATTTAAAAAAAAATAGCACTTAGAAAAGTTGGTAGAAGAAGGCAGAGGAATAAGGTAAAGAAGTCATTGTGCTATAGTCTGCCTAAGAAGATAGACTGCAGGGGATTTTGTTTCCTTATAATGAACACTGAAAAGAAGATATGATAATGGGTAGAGAACACTGTTGTGATGAACGTGTCCTAAATTCACTTTAGATCTTTCAAAGATTTATTTCTTTGCTTATAGATATAATTAATTCTAAATCTGTCTTTGTTATTCTGAATGAAGACTGAATAACTTTCAGAGCCATTAGGTCAAGTTGGGAATTTATATTAGTTCTTCTATTTTTTTCAGATCTTTTGTTGAGATATCTTGAGAACTGCTGGGGCCTCTGAAGTAATTGCCATTAAAAATGTACGCATGGATAGAAGGTGTTGATTGGGTCATTAGATATATTTATAAAAGATACTTGCCAATTGTTGGTCTTTCAACTATTACCTCAGCTGGAAAGTTGACATCACCACCCTCCCAACAAAGACACATTCTGCCTTTTGTGATTTTGTAAGATCAGCTGATCTGCAATTAACTTAGCTGATTTTGAAAAATCAGGAGTCATTAAATGATGAAACTTTCTACCATGGCATAAGGCTGAAAAATTGCCTACTGTGAGAGAATTACAGACACTGACTATCCAGATCAGTTGGAATTGCTTAATTAGTTCCAAAGTCATCTGCATTTTGAATACTGTCTTTCCTAGTTACCTCTTTGAGACATACTAAATTACAAAGAAATTCAAATAAACAGTCACACTTTAAGCAGAAAGGGAAATCCAGCTTTTATTTGTATTGTTAGAATTAGCATTTGCTGTTTGCTAATTTAAGCTGAAAATTGTTCATGAAAATACTACTAAATTATATTATAACAATTCAAGATAGTGCAAAGTATACTAATTTGTGAAACATTTGGTGTCCTTTTCCTCTAATTGCTCAGTTGCACAAATAGAAGGATGCTTTCACCCCTCTCTGCTTCATGACTTTATAACAAGCTTAAAACCGGTGACCCAGGAAAAGGGAGACAGGGAACCAGAAAAAGCAAACAAAAACATGTTTTAGACACTTGATGCAAACAACAGTCTCCTGAGAGCTGGCAGGTGTGAATTTTGAATTCTCTGGGCTTTATAGGATTTTAAACACCAGACTCCTCTTTTTCAAAAGTACTCCTATAATTTAAAATGTCATTAGGTTACGTATTATCTGAGAATCCTAGTCTAGTCCTTGTAAATTAAGTTTGCTATAAATTTTTTCATTGGGTCAAGCCTCCATTCTCATCCTTCTTTAAGAAAGTCTGGAAGAACACTTAGGGAGAGATTAAGATTCTTGATCTGTCACACAGGTGTCAACAGAGGTGGCCTGGGTTGGCAGGGGTGACCAGTGGAACACAGAATTCATGCTCTTCTAGAGCAGCAACTAGAGTGCCATCTGAGTAATGCACACAGTCATAAAAATCAGGTATACAAATCCTACACCTGGGCTTAATCAGTTAGAATAAACCGGAGAAGGATGCTTAGCCAGGTTTAACACTGCATGATTAGAAATATTTGATGAGGAATTGTTTTGATTTGGTTAAGTAGAAGGATGCAATATGTTAAATAAGTAGTTAAAAACTAATTTTTGTAGCAGCCATAGTCATAAAAGTATTTGGTATCCAGAACTGTCTGAATGTATTAGACCCAATTTGGTATCAGATGCATCTACACCATGAACTAACACTGCACAAAGAAGGAAAGACCATAACTAAATTTTGCATGGTTCTTTGCAGTTCTAGGAGTGTACATCCACATTGTGTTTTCACAGGCAATGAAGTCAATTACAGCTGCGGGTTCCAGGTATAGCTTGCACATATACATGTGTATAGAATAGCTACAGCATGTGTAGAATGCTAATTGCTGGAAAACTTTTTATCCAGTTTGTAAGGAGGGATCTATGGATGACTGCCTGTTGCACATTTCAAATTTTGTTTCACCAGGAGGGAAATTACTTTGGAAAATCCAGCAGCATGCTCAAGTGTGTATTGTAAGATTTCAAGTGCAAACTGAATTTGCACTGACAAGAAACATTGAAACACACTAAGAAAGTAATGCATCCTCTGTGTGAGTCCACAAACGAGCAAGTAAATGTTCCCTCTTAGCTTCTGTGCTTCGTATATCCCAGTGCTTAGACACTCTGGAGCACGGTCTCTGCTTTGGCTCTTTGTTCAGATAGCTCTTGAACACAAAAGCATATCAGCTTACTTAAACTTCTGGTTCCCAAGTATGTGAGACAGTTACTGGTTCAGATATTCTTGTTTATTCTTGTGTTACATTTTATGAATCTTAAGTTTTGGGGTATTTGGGATTCCATTTCTACATGTGAAATAGAGATTACCCTTCTTCTATAGAGAAATACTATGCATTGTTGAAAGGTGCACATGCTGACACATCTGAAAAGAAAAATCAAGCCTTTTGCAGTCCTCAAAAAAAAAAAAAAAAATTGATTCCTTATTCCTTCAGGCATGGGTTTGTTCTAAATCCTTTATGGATATAATAAAATGCCCTGCAGGCCTCAATGCCTCAGGTCTGTAAAGATACTGTATTTTATGTGCACCTTGAAAACACTATTTCTTGCTGACTCTATTTGCTGCTTCTTGTCCATCCTAAAATTTTCTTCGTTTACTTTGCACTATAATTTGGAGACACTTAAGTATCTTTATTCATTTTAGGAAGAATAACCTCTAACAGATAGGAAAGCATGTGGAAAACAACCATTTTCTTTATACATTATGACTCTTTCATGCTCATTTTGAATTTATAGAGCTAGATTATTTCCTGTGTTACGATCCAGTGACCTTTAGATCTCATGATAACATTATTCAAAACAAGAGTAAAAGAAGAAGGTTCTATATTCAAGAAGGATCTTATTCTTAGCAGTCAGTTTATTATCTTAGAAAGAAAATAATTGTTTTTTAGCTTGTCAGAGGTGTTAATTACAAACAGCATATTTCAATTATTATTGGCACACATTAGTGTGGTACATCTGGCAGAAAAAAGATGATATCATTCTTAGCCATTTCTGTAGCACAATTTTTTCCATAATTACTCTGTCATTAATCTGAATAGCTAAAGAGATGTTGTTCATACCAGTAAAAAAGAATCTTAGTTGCTGCCCCAGGGAAGTTGCTTTTTCCTTTACATGATCCTTTTTATTTAATATCAACACTAGCATCAAATTTAGTTGCATGCCACATAAATATGTGTAACCAGCTGTGAATGTATTTTTTTAGTATGGTGCATGAAAAAGTTTTTCCTCTTCTTGAGCTATAGGTGTTAATTGGTATCTTTGTATCTTGCTAATTAAATTCTAGCAACACCTTTTCCTTCTTCATTGCTCTGAATTTAATGAGCTCCCTTGTTGTATTCATTTATTAGATAATTAGATAAAACACACCAAAAAACAAAAGTTTTCTAGAGGAGCTTTGAACTAGTAAGTTTAATAAATTTTAGAGACACAACATACAATCTACAAATAATCAATATCATAAGTTGTTCATGAAAAAAAAAATTGCATTAAAATATAAATGTTTCTAATTGTACAAGTGTCTATTTCATTGTTATACAATGTCCAACTGATGTGTTAACCTACCCATTGGTACTATCAAGTAGAACAGCAGCATATCACTAAAATCACCGTAAAATGAACACTAGGTCTTTTAGACTCATAGAAATATAGGAAGGGCTTGACATGTTGTCTAGTTTATTCCCTGACCTAGGGTAGGTTTTTCCAAGTCACTTTTAGAGAGTTCCTACTATGTAGGTCTCAAGGGCAAGACTTACACAGTTTGTTCAGCTTGGAGAAGGCTGAGGGTTGACCTTGTCACTGTTAACAACTTCTTCAAGGAGGCAAGAGAAGAGGGGGTGTTAATCTCTCTCTAGTGACCGGCAATAGGACATGAGGAAAAGGAATGATGTTGCATCAGGAAATGTTCAGATTTACTTTGGGAAAAGATTTTTCACTGTGTGGATGGTTGGTCACTGGCACGAAGCTTATCAGATTCAAGGAACATCTAAGTGATGCTCTTTGTCATATGATTTAGTTTCAGGTAGTCCTGTGAGGAGCAGGGGAGAGGAGAGTACTTGATGATCCTTATAGGTCCTTATATATCCCTAAAGTTAATTTTTTCTGGAGTAAAAACCAATCTCCTCATCAATTTAGTTACTACTTGCCATGCCCAATATGACATGAAGAATTCACTAATTCATTTTTTAGAGAACTACATCTGGCCAAGAACATCAAAGATAATAGGAAAAACTTCTATAGATATGTCAAGGAAAAAGGCAGGACTAGGGAGGCTGTGGGCCCCCTCTGGAAGGAAACGGGNACACATGGATGAGAAGTTCAACATGAGCTGGCAGCCCAAAAGGCCGACCATATCTTGGGCTGCATCAAAAAAAGTGTGACCAGCAGGTGACGGGAGGTGATTTTCCCCCTATACTCTACACTTGTGAGACCCCACCTGGAGTACTGTGTCCAGCTCTGGAGTCCTNTGGATATTAGGAAAAAATTCTTTCCTGTGAGGGTGGTGAGGCACTGGAACAGGTTGCCCAGAGAAGTTGTGGATGCCCCATCCCTGGAGGTGTTTAAGGCCAGGCTTGGTAGGGCTTTGAGCATCCTGGTCTAGTGGTAGGTGTCCCTGCCCATGGCAGGGGGGTTGGAACTCGATGATCTTCAAGGTCCCTTCCAACTCTAACCATTCTATGATTCTATGATTCTTCTCATCTTGTAAGACTGTTTTACATACCTAAACTGTGCTTCATTGCCCTTCTCTTTTTTTTCTTTTTTGGTATTAAATCATGTATTTCAGTATTCTGATAGACCATGTTTTCTAAACTTCTGTTCATCCTCCTCTTGTCTGTCCAAAATTTATGTCTCTTGATGTATACATAAAATATTACAGAAAATTTATTTATCCTTAGTAAATGACTTCCTATGTGTTCCTTCCACATAAATTGCTATTTTAACAGCATTGTAATGTTCTCTAACAGGCATGCTTGTCTATACTGAGCTCCATTTTTTCTTTTTTTTTTTTGTTTTTATTCTTTTTTTTTTTCTTTCTTTTTTTTTTTTTTTTTTTTTTTTAATTTAAGTAATGTCTCCCATTTATCAAGGTCATTGTGAGATCAAATCCAGCCCTTGAATACACTTAGATCTATACTCTTAGATCTATAGCATCTTACAGGTTTAATAAAGCTATTCACTACTCTGTCACAGGAGAAACTACATGTAGATTCCCTCTTTCCATCATCCTTCCACTATAGTAGAAAACTGTCAAGATAGTAGTTAAAAATAATGACCATATAGTTTTTCAGCCACATCAAAGGAGCTCTATCAGTATAATGTTACTTTTTGCTACCAATCCTGTCATGGAAATACAATGTAAAATGTTATCAAAGAAAGACATGATGGATCTATTATTTTGTCTTCATCAAGGAGGCCCACTGTTATAGAAGAAAAATATGCTTGTTTAACATGTGGGTTTGGTTTTTTTTTTTTTTTTTTTTTTTAGGAATTCATATTTGCCACTCTGCCCATTATTTTCTAGAGGTTCACAAGAAAATTGAATTGATGATTATTGTAATAATGAATTTAAGATCACTCATTTGTAATTCCTTGCCTCTATATCTTTCATTTTGAAGATAGTAATTGTGTTTACCCTTTTCCAAGATGCCGTGACCATTTTTCACAAAGAGTATCTCAAACAATTACAACAATCAAACTTAGGAGTACAGCCAACTGTGAAACTTCCATTTTATTTCAGGAAACTCTAGCTTGGGCAATCATAACCTCATAATAATACAAATTGCATTAATCATCTGCAACACATTAAGCTCTTTTAATGAAGTTTGATGGAAAATGGAAATATTTTGTGATTGTGTGCATTTTGTCATTCAGAAATAAAATGTCTCAGTAATTCATCTTTCAATTAATAATGATATATATACAAGATACTACTTTTTATCTCTTAAATGTAAGTTGCACTTTGTTTAATATGTTTAGCTTTCTGTTTGTTTGTTTTTGTTTTTTTTTTTCCCCCTTCCTGCTTACCTGTTCTGTTCTTTTAAACCCTTTAATAGTCTGAATTTGTTTCTGTCCTATGTATATTTTCATCTTTTTCAGATCAGTGAAGAGTTTATTATTTAACAAACAGGTATCTATATACTATTTCTTTTAGGGAAATATCTGTGCTTTTGCTGCTACTAATTTATTTTTGAGGTCTTTTAATGTCTGTTTGCCTGCAATCCTCTGGTGCTCTGTAAAAATATCTTCTCAGATTATTATTTTTTAATTCTAATGTTCATATTCCTCAATTTTTTGAGGACCATGTAATGTATTCTTATTTCATGTTCATCTCCTTAAGATTTTGTGTTCTAATTTAGGTATTCACCAATAGATAGAATTTCTCCTTTCTTTTTGCTTTTATTTTCTGATTGCTTTTAATGTTCTGTATACAAAAAAAAACCCAAACAAAAAAAAAAACAAAACAAAAAACCCAAACCAAAACAAAACAAAAAAAAAACCCAAACCACAGCAAAAACCCAAACCAAACCAATAAAAAGTTAGAAACACACTCTATTACTAAGTCAGTCATTGAAAGAATTTGTTTGGTGAAGAATTTTCTGTGTTTGATACATCCAGATAACTCTCAGAAATATGCTTTTGGTGATTTTGTTAGTTATTTACAATGATGGCAACTGCTCTTAAGGTTGGGATGCCTATATTTTTTCCACATTAATCATTAACCGCCAAGAAGCCTGTCTTCCTTTGTATTCAGAACACTTATACAGAAGCATATTGCACCTTTCAAAGGTCTTTTCCTGTTAGCTCTAGTTGTTCTTTCTGAAAATGTTTACCTATCTATCTATCTATCTATCTATCTATCTATCTATCTATCTATCTATCTATCTATCTATCTATCTATCTATCTATCTAATATATGTATAGGTGTATATATGGGTATTATATATATATAGGTAATATATATATGTATTTAAAATATATATTTAATAATATATATAATAGAATATCTATAATAATATATAACATTTTATATATAGAAAATCCCTATATGCCTTAAGTTTTTAGGTCCAGACTTAGCTCCACAGCCTTTTCTCTTGATTTTCATTCATCTGAATCATTGATCATTCTCTGAATATAAACAGTCATCCTTATGAATGCATTGATTTGAATGGGAAATTTCAACTGAAATTTAAAATTGGATATATCTGTCAAATCGTGTTATTATTGTAGAAGTATGAGATGCAAGATGAAGCAGAATCTACTGCGTAGTTCAATCCTTTGAAAGTGATGCACTGAGCACATCTGTGAGTCTTAGATAGGTACCTCAGACATTGGTTTTATGTGCTTATAATTACTAGGTTCGTGTTTTGGCCCATCTTATTTAGAAATAAAACTTATGGCTACATTTTAGTAGCTTTTGACTGATTTAGGTTGCTTCTCTTCAGGACCAAGTAGCAGGTACTCTTCAGACAAAGTTATCTATTCTTCAGTCCCAGTGACTGGTTTCTAGGCACAACTCTCCCTCTTTTCCATTTCTTCCCATACTCTATAAGCATGATCATGCATTATTCAAGTCTTAATTCAAAAACCAACTTGTCTTTGTACAGCCCATATTCATCCTCCAGACAACTGGGTGGTTGTGAACTGGAATTTAGGGGTTTTCTAGATTTCATACAGTTCATATGACTTCTTTCCACTCAGGACATTCCTCCTCTGCATAATTTGTCCAAGTGCTTTAATTTTATGGATGATGATCTACCATAACACTGGCCATACTCAGCTGCTTTGATGTGGGCATAGAGATTCTCTTCTTCTTTCCACTTTTTGGCCAAATGTTTGAGTGTGTTCAAAACAAAACAAACCCCAAACCTACAAAAAACCAAGAAAAATAAATAACTTTTTTTCAGTGAGAAATCTTTCAGATTCCAAAGGGGAAAAAACCCTACATAAAATGGACTAAACAAACTCATGTCTGAATGCTAAACAAATAAAGATCGAGCTATAGATCACTCTTTGTCACATAGAATCAATATATGCCTACAAGTTATAAAAAGATTTAGAAAATATTTGAAATAGTATGTTCACCTTCTAAGGATTCAAAGAAATTAAGCAATGTATACATCTAACACCATATTTAATAGTAATTATTTTTCTGTATCATTAAATGTCATGATTTCTCACCATACCTTATTTGTGATGGCATATTAAAAAAAAAAACAAAACAAAAAAACAAACCCAAAACCAACCCAACCCAACAACAACAACAACAACAACAACAAAAGCTTCCACAAGTTACAACCCCCCAAAAATGTAATAAGGCCTCTTGGGGAAAAATTTCTGTCTAAAATTATTATTTTCATAGTCATTAAAAAAAAATAATAAAAAAAAATTGTAAAGTCTCATTTCACATGGTCTTGTGACAATTTCTCACTAATCCTTACCTTCATAGAGTATCTTACTCTTCCTTATCAGTCTCTAAGGAAAGGCGGCATATAAGAGACCAAAGTCTTCTGGAGAGTTCAAATTTGAAAATGTGCGGAGTGAACAACTGCATGAAAAAGAAAGTTTTAAAGACTAGGTTCTGCTTGACTTGCCTTCAGTGAGCCACTGATTTAAGTTTCTCCCTCTGCAATCAAAAAATGTGTAGAAATTAAATTAGTTCTGAGGCCTCATCAGGTGTGATCAAAATGGGAAAGTAAATGTAAAGTTACTGAGCACAGTCTACAGATAACATGACCACATACAACTCCCTTCTTTAGGAAACCAGACAAAAGGAGGAAATGTTGCTTTCTTCTCCCACTCCTTAAAAAACATTTTAGATATTCATGCAGTGATAAGGAACTGTGAAATATTCTTTAAGGTACAAAGTTTCCTCTCTCCTCTATCCATTCCTGCTCATTAGTTCTATTTGTTATTTATTTATTTATTTATTTATCTATAACCACACATTTAAGGAGCAATTTCAGTCTCTAGATATCTTTGTTTGGTGTCTGGGCTTGGATATTGACATAAAATTACAAGATTCAAGCCTGTATACATTGAGAGTAACATTTGGGCTCCTTTGTTGTCCTTTAAGTTGGACTACTTCCTAGCATTTTGCTAAAGCTTATTTTATCCAGGTTCTCATTTTATAAACATTTACCATGCTTCTAAATACTGTCTCTTAACTGGATGTTTCACATATGTTTCACATTATAAGGCATACACTGGCAAAAGATTGTTCACTTTTCTACTTTTATGGGCTTTTGTGTCTCAATTTTCCACATTTCTTTGAATGTTACTTTTTAAGTGTCTTTACAGTCTATGTGGACAGTAGTAGTACTATTTAAGCTGTGCTAGATTATTTCTCCAATGTAGGAATAGTCTAACCATTCTCTGGTTATTCATTTATGTTGTAATTGACATATCATTAAGTTAAATATAAAATATCGTCACATGTTTAGTTGTAATTTCCTCCTCCAGTTTTCATGACTGAAACATTTGATTTTAGTTTCAAGTTTTTAATGTCAATTTCTTTAGCATGAAATGGTAGAAAGATTTTATTTTAGTACCAAGGCTAGGGTTGCTATTATTTTCTTACTTAGGACTTCCTCAGTATTAACATATGATGAATCGCTATTTAAATGCAGACAAAAATTGAAAGATACTTTACTAAACAGTAGTCAACTGACTCAAAATTTCACTCCACCTCATTGGAGATAGGTAAACACTTAGTCATTGGTGGATGGGTTCAATTAATACTTAGACATATCTTTCAGTCCCTTTTTCTGTGTCATTTATTTATTTGTTTGCTTCTTATGTCCTCACCTTTGTGAAAACTTTCGTATGTCTCCCCTGGATCTGACAATTGCAACCACAGCTATTCCCTCCCATGTATTTGCTTTCCACAAACAAAGATCATGTTGCAGAGCTCTGAGACCCTTTGCAGGGTTCCTACAACTTCTTTCACTTTTCTACTCTCTTTCCCTTTCTAAATTCTTTGGGTTTTTTTCTGTTTTAAATAAGTCTCTGATTTATTCCAAGTTCCTTTTTTATAACATATTAACTTGCAGATCACGACCTTTCCTTTGGTGTTCATGACTCACATTTACCAACTTCAGAAGGATCCTTCAGAGAACTCAGTTCCTGTTTTCTTCTGAAATTCTACAGGACTTCATTCTTGATTCATTTTCCCTCTTCTTTATGGGTAAATACAAATTTAACAACTGCAGCTTTATCCTGGCCCATCTATTTTCTCTATATGGTAAAACTGCAGCCTGATATCTTGATGTCAAGCTCAGCATGCTTAAGGTTTTATTCCTCACCATCCCACTAGACACTTCCAGCAAGTCAATTGGTTTGTCTGCAGTAGACTGCTAATAGGAGAAAATGATCATATCATCTCTTAGGAAGGTCCTAGATATGCAAACTCATCAGACCTGAAACAGGTTCCAACAAAGTGATACTGGGATGCTTAATTCACCCATCTTGTGGTTTTCTTGTCAACATATTCATCTGTTCTCCTCTCCTGAAGTCAGGCCCTTGTTGTGTGTAATATCCAGCTGTGTTGGGTTTGGATGGGATAGAGTTAATTTTCTTCACAGTAGCCGGTATGGGGCTATCTTTTGGGTTTGTGCTGGAAATAGTGTTGATAATTGAAGGATGCTTTCATTATTGATGAGCAGTGCTTACAAAGTCAAAATCTTTTCTGTTCCTCTCACCACACAGACAGTGAGCAGGTTGGTGCCCAAGAAGTTAGGGACAGCTGAGTCCAACTGACCAACAGGATATTCCATACCATATGATTGTCCTGGTTTGAGGTAAAACGAACCAATTTTCTGTTTTACAGTTTTACTTTCTTAGCTGGGCCTCTTCTAACTAGCTAAACTCTGAAATTAACAGCACATTGTGCAGAATTGTTCCGTCTCACAGTGATAAGACCTGATTATACCAAGGGATGGTATGCAGAGAAGCCCTTGTTTAGACTTATTGCTGGAAGAACCAAGGTCAGATAATTTTCAGCATTTGCCTGTTGGAGGGTCCCACCTTCAAGGAGGAGCGGACAGGACAGGTGACCCAGAACTGACCAACAGGGGTATTCCATCCCATCCGCATCATGCCCCGTATAAAAGCTGAAGGATCAACAGGTCAACTCCCTTTTTTCGCCCCTTCGCCCTTCCTCGATGGCTGACATCCAAGGAGGACTCTGCCTGTTCGTCTGCCTTTGATCCTGATCCGAGCGTTCCTGACTCCAGATCTGGAATCCGGCTCCTGTCGATCACCGAGTCCAGTTTGGGACTTTTCCTGAAGCCTGCTGGTGACGTGGTCGTCATCCTGGGAGCTTGATACGGTTTTGTATATACTGTATACTCCCTTTTTCCTAATTTTCCTTTTTATTATATTACTTATATTTTCATTAAAGTAGTTTAGTTTGTTCTAAACTCTTGAATCTCTTTAACTCCCTCCTCTCCTCTCTGACCAAAAGGGGGGAGGGGGGAACATCTGTCAATCAGGTTTTGGTAAATTTGGCTGAAACCACGACAATGATGTTAGGTTCAGCAATAATAGGGGGGATGTTGGTAGGGGGCTGCAGCTCAGGGACTGGATGGACATTGGCCATTTGGTGATGAGCAATTGTTTTCATTTGCATCACTTATCTTTTTTGGGCTTTATTTCTCTACCTTTGTTTTTTTGCGTTTTTGTTTTTGTGGTTTTTTTTGTTGTTGTTTTTCTGGGGCTTTTTTGTTTGGTTGGTTTTGGTTTTATTTTGTTTGTTTGTTTTAAATTTATTATTATTTTCCTTTTAATTCCAAATTATTATATTCTATTATTAAACTGATTTTTTCTCAACCCATGACCTTTTTCAACTTTTCCCTTCTGATTCTCTCACTTCTTTCCACTGGGGATGGGGGAGTGAGAGATCAGCTGTCTGGCAATTAGTTACCAGCCAGGGTTAAACCACAACACAAACTTTGTCTGCTTGCAAAGTCATAGAGAGATTGTGTAGATACTTGTACCACCAGTGTCTGTTTGTTTTGGTTTTTCATTTATTGACTGCAGAGTGAACCTCTAACCTTCTAATTTTCCTAGGTTATATGGAAAAACTTAGGTTCTTTGAATCTTGGTTCAAAAATCCCACTTTTTCTGTTCTTGACAAGTGATGAAGTTTAACAAAGCCCCAAAACATCATCAGCTTTACATGGTCAGTGTCATATTTCAGGCTTACACAAATTTTGCATGAATCTATATCACTTTGTTTGTTCAGAAAGATGGCCTTTGACTCATGAAACACAAAGACTGAGCTTATTATCTATATGTACTAAAGCATTGTTATGTTCTTTAGATTTATGATCCTTCCTATTGACTTTTAGCTGCTCAAATATAGTCAAACTATTTGATTTTAAAGTTATCTTTCTCCCTAAGTAGCAGTCCATATGAGGTGCTATGTTTATACAAAGTTACCCAAATGCTTTAGATCCTTTTGTAATCAATCATGTATTAATAAATACATTATAAGATACCTAAATCTTTTGTGGCAGATAAACTATAAATAGAAAACAGAAAAATGTATCTCTAAAAAATACCAAAACGCCCACCCCATCATCTCCCCCAATCAAAAAAATAAAACAAAAAACCAACAAAACCCGACAGAACCACATTTTCAGTCTACCATCAAGAATAGCCCATTGAAATACAATGTCAAGTTAGGACTTTATGAATAGGGGCTTAAGCCTTATAATTTGTCTTTTTAATGCCCTTTATTTTTTTTATTCTCTTTGCTATCTTTATCCTAAGACTGCAGAAATTTTGTACCATTTTCAGTTTTCATTAAAGTAAAAAGATTGCCTTGAGAATGGTTTAATTTTGCACAATTTTTCTCATTTAAGTCTTCTTTTCATGAAAATGGATTTATTCTGAGGCACTTCTTGAGGATACTTTCCCACTATCTTGTAGAGAATTAGAGCATGTCAGATTAGGCTTCAGAACGGAAAAATCTTATTCTAATGACAAAGATTGTGACACGAACAAATACTGGTAACTGAATGAATTCACTAGCAGCACAACTGCAAGAGAATTTTGAGAACAGAAAGATGCATCATACTTCTGTGGTAGATACTAATTATACCGAGAAATCTCCAAAAATTATTTTTTTCTTATTATATATGAGGATAGTTTGAATGTGTACTTATATTTCTACAGGTTTTGTTTTGTGTCCTTTTTCTACAGTATAAGTCCTGATTCTGCAGTCAGGTACAATTGCAGGTGGTCTTGTAAACCACCACAGCATTAGCTATGTGAATACACACTCTTTGGTTTGGATCCGTATAAAATAACAATGTAAGGAAAAGTTCTAGTGAGATTTTCACCTAGGTGATATGTTCATAGAAGCAGCATTACACTTAAAGTCACAGAATTTAAGCGTCTTTATATATGCCCTATATATATGCTTCTTATGTTATTGGACAATATCAATGCTATTTGGAGAAAAAAATTATTGTTACCTTTATAGTTGTGTAAGTTACTATTTAGAAGTCCTAATTTTTATGTTTATTTGAGCTGCAAGGTCATTGATACCATGGTCATTGATACTGTTTCACAGCCATCTTATCAAGTATCGCTTCCTCTTTATATTTGTTATTGCTGTATTACTTCAATTTCTCTCACGGGCTTTTGTCTCATCTGTTGTTTGTTTTTGCTCATGACAAGATGTTTCTCTTTATTCTGTCTCTTGCACATCATATTTCTTTCTGCTTTCCTGTTCATAATAACACCTCATTCTGCCCTTAAATTTTCATTTCCTCTAGATGTCTTTCTTCCAAGCTTTTCAGAAGGTCTTTAAAGTCCATCCTTCTCCTTATACCAGCTCCAGATATGGTAAAAAAAAAAAAAATTGAAAGTAGTAGTTACTTTTAATCTTTTCTTTTTCTGTTTACCATGGTTGAAGAACATTTTACAATATGAAGTCTAATCTGAGTCCTACGGTCAGAGGTAATAGATAGCAGTACTTTTATTAAGGATAAGCGACTGTAAACTTTGAGAGCAGAAGGATGTAGTAAAAAAAAAATTTTAAATCTGTAAGCATCAAGAATAAATATATAATGCCACAACATTTGTTAGTGTTTTGTGATTTATTGTATTTTCTTTCTCAACTAGACCACTAATGCCTTATCAAGCAAATCATCTAGGCATCTTATATGATGGATAAAATTTGCATGGTTTTATGACCAATTAGAACTCAACAAAATGATAATGATGATGATGATAATGATGAGGATAATAATTGCTATTATTATCCAAATACTTTTTTCATTTTAGAAATAATTAATGGAAATATTTGATTTTCTTAAATATTTGTCAGTATTTTTAAAAGTAAAAAAAAAATATTTTTTAATCTAATATTTACCTTTTTGAAGACTTTAGGTTCTACTTGGATTATATATAGTCTGAAATATCATGGTTTTTTACTTTCATTATTATTAAATATTTAAGAATTTCCATTACATAAATATTTTTAGATTTTTCTCTTTTTTCTCCTTTTGGGAGAAGGAAAAAAAAATCCTGGAATTGAATTTTGCAGATTTTAAGCAAGGAACTGTACAAATCACAAACCTAAACATCATTTAAATCAAAACCTTTATATTAGTGGTCTGTATATTCTGTCTACTAGCAATCAACTTACTATACTGTGTCTATTCTCTAGGGGCAGTCATAATACAATTATGCCTTATACTTTTTTAATGTGTAGAAATGCACCTCTCAGTTTCTTGTAGGATAATGTGGAATTGTTATTGTCCCTAGGAACATACAGCACAGCAGAAAGTCTGGCACTGGATCTTCCTGGGAAGAGACACTTTCCTCCCACAGGCAAGCATTAGCCTGGTTCGGGGCAGTGAACCTGTCTCATGACTGGAAAGCAGCAGTGCTAGTATAAGCCTGCACCATTAGCAATAACCTGCTTAGGTCAACCTCATCTGTTTACATCCCTGAATCATAGAATCATAGAATCATCCAGGCTGGAAGGGACCTTCAAATGTCATCTAGTCTGACCTCCTTGCAGTCACAGGGACACCCCCAACTAGACCAGGCTGCCCAGGGCCTCATCAAGCCTCACCTTGAATATCTCCAGGGAAGGAGCCTCAACCATGTCCCTGGGCAACCTGTTCCAGTGTTCCACCACCCTCAGAGTAAAGAATTAATTTATAATATCCAATCTAAATCTGCTCTTCACCAACTTAAATCCATTGCCCCTCGTCCTATCACTGCAGGCCTTTGTGAACAGACCCTCCCCAGCTTTCCTGTAGGCCCCCTTCAGGTATTAGGTCTTCCCAGAGCCTCCTCTTCTCCAGGTTGAACAACCCCAGCTCCCTCAGCCTATCCTCGTAGCAGAGGTGCTCCAGCCCCCTGATCATTTTTGTGGCCTTCCTCTTGACCGGCTCCATCAGGTCCATATCCTTCCTATATTGAGGACTCCAGCCCTGCACACAGTACTGCAGGTGGGGTCTCACCAGAGCAGAGTAAAGCGGCAGAATCACCTCTCTGGATCTGCTGGTAACACATCTTTTGATGCAGCCCAGGATGTGGTTGCCCTTCTGGGCTTCAAGTGTGCACTGCCTGCTCATGTCCAGCTTCTTATCCATCAGCACTCCCAAGTCCCTTTCCTCAGTGCTGTTTTCTAATATCTCATCCCCTAGTCTGTATTGATAAGATCACGAGGACTGTTCCAGCCCAGGTGCAGAACCCTGCACTTGCTCTTGTTGAACCCCATGAGGTTCATCTGGGCCCACCTCTTCAGCCTGTCCAGGTCCCTCCGAATGACATCCTGTCCCTCTAAATCTAAATGAGTGTTCAGACCAGCAGCAACTGTCACGACACGATGCTTGTGAAGACTTACTTTGAGATGGATAGCTTTTAAGCTATTGAAAGGTTCATGATATACTTTTATATTATTATAGTTGTTCTTGAATAGTTACTGATACAAATGAGATTGGAAATAGTATGCCTTTCACTGATGATGTAGTTTGATTCCCTGTTGATTTCTACTGCGATTTTCTGTGAACTGTGGTACGCACAGCAAGCTATTGAAATTCTGGCTACTAAATCCTTCTTTTACTCTTCACATTGTGCACCGGGACTGCATACCTTAGAAGAGAAAATGTTACTGAAAGATTACTGGGTTAGATGAAGGGAGTTACACCTGAACTGAACTGTTGTACAGATTTTGGGAAAGCCAAACTCTGCCCATGTATGTATGAAGGTATAGATGTTTTAGAGCAAAGACCTAAAAAAAAGCTTCTTACTTCTTTGATTACTTTTTGTTTGGTTGGTTTCTTTTTTTTCTTTTTTTTGTTTCTTTTTTTCCTTTATCGAGGTGACGGTTCTGACAAAATAATCTTTCTTCCTATTTCTCCCAACTTCTTGGGGCACAGATATTATTCAGTTCTTTTCTAAGTGGCTTCAAGGGCAACCATAGAAATTTATTTTTTTTTAATATACTTGCATGGTATTTTACAAAAATATTCAGGTGAGATGGGTCTGCCTTCAAGATAAACCACACTAAAATATGTCTAGTTATTATCCCACTTGATCATCAATCCCCACAGTTAGATAGTTCAGTGCCCCTTGAGTGTTCTGGAATAATGAGAATTCCAGAGAATTCTCCTGTTGTTTTATGGTGGTGTCTGGGTTTGTTTTTTTTTTTTTAATTGTTGTTGCTTTTTCTTACACAAGTTCAGAAAAATCTGTCTTTCCTGAAAATAGGAAGTGAAGAAGTGTAAGCCTATTGCTTTAATTGTATGCACACCCTATTAAATAACTTATTAGTTATGAACCATGTGACTTTATCTGAATATCTGTCAAATAGATGTCAGGCCATAATCTGCAGCCATTTAAGCCTAAAACCCAATAAAGAAAAGAAAGAAAATATTTTTTCTAAGTACGCCCAACGTTCCACTTTACTTTTGGGTAGCTTTACTTTTCTTTTTATTTTTTTTAAATCCAAGAGTGGCTGTACAGCCATCATAAATGCCAATGAAGCTAAGATTTAGTCCTACTGCATCCAGAACTTTGTCATCTAGTATCTCAATCCCTATCTTGGGAGGTGTGAGATATGGTTAGGAGGGATGAGAAATGATCCTGGGTCTAGCACTTGCTCTAGGTAACTTTGATTTATAATTTTTTTGCAGGGAATAGAAAAGGTACAATTATTCCTGAATAAACAGGAAATAAAAGTAATAACAGTACCTCAGAGAAAAAAAACAACAACAAAACAAACCATATGAGAACCCAGCTTTATTTTTTGGTGCTGTTCATTGTTTGGTTTGTTTGAAAGAGTGAAGATATTTCCCTTCAACATGAAAATTTGTTGTATAGTAGCTGTTGGGAATTTATCTATTATTGACTCGTTTTCTCCCCTTTAAAAGTTTTATGACATACTTTGTCTTCAGTGTTTCTTTTCACTGGTGTACTCTTTTCTGTGAAATTATTCTAGTTTTGAGTGTCATCTAGGCATGTTTTATATCTTTCATGTCCTGTACAGGAAATATTTCTAAAAACACATAAACCAGAGAAACTTTAATGAATACTTTGGTCTATACCTGTAAACAGAAGAAGAAAATGGATGTGGGGAAAGGCATGTCATTTTACCTGAAGGGATTTCAGTCATGGGTGAACCAGAGCATGGTCAGGTTGCAGAACCTCAGGAAATGGAGGGTCCCCAGTGGGTGAACTTGCTGTGTATAGCCGGCATGGAGGCAGTTATTCCTGTGAATCTCAGAGGACCTAAAGATCATGAAAGAATATGGATCATATCATTGGGGGTATAGATAGAACTTCATGTTAAAAATTATGGCAGTTAATGTTAGGGAAGCAGACACAAACCAAGGTAAGTTCCCTAAAACTACTGTAACCACTGTTTCAGAAGCAGAGATCCCCAATAAGAACCAAGACTTTCCTTCTGAACACACACACACACACTTTTTCCTTGCTCTCCCAGGGAACAAGAGCAGAAATAGCAGTAAAAACCTTCTACTGGCATACACATTCAGAGTTTTATCGCTACTGCTGCTCATGCCCTGTGAGTGAGGAGAATGAAATAAGGAACTACACACCAAAACAGCATGGGATAAGCACGCTATGCTGCTGAGCATGTTTACCCTCACCTTCAGACATGGCAAATTACAGTACTGGATTTAAAAGTATTTGCACCACATGATCCTTAAATAATAATGATAAGTTAAAGCTCTGTTATTTAATGTCATGTATAACCTTATCCTTTACAATGCATTCATTAGTGTATAAACACAGTGATTATATCCCAAACATTTGCTGTGTTGTTTGATGCTTTAATTTTAAATTGGGCACTATTCTTACGTGAATTAATCCCTGGATTGTTCTGCTCGTTATAAATGTTTTAATAATTTCAAAAGACTAATATTATTTAGAAATTATCCCCCATTAAGATAGAATTAATTATGAATGTTACCAAGAAATATGTTCATTATGCAGGGGTAAGTAGTTATTTGTTACTAGAGTTAAATTTCCAGTGAACACAGATATGATGGTTTTCCAGCTGACATCATCAGCTGTGCAATGAAGACTTCCCATGAGGTTATCAGGGTTGCTTTTTTGTTAACAGACAGGGTTTTTTAACATTTTTCTATTACGTGCTTTGCATTTTGGGACTCACTTTTATTTTCTGCTTGTTCACAATTTAGACCTTGCATGAAAATCAAGTTGAGAATTCTTAATTTTTCAATTTTATTCAGACACTTTCTTGAGCTCTTCATTATACGTAGGTTAAACAAAAGGAAGGATATTTTAAGTATGTATTTAGATTATCTGAGTTACACTTCAAAAAGCTATTGGATTTTCTTTTTTAAAAAATATATGTCACTTGTAACTTTTGAACTTAAGACAAATTATGGTTTCCATTTTTTCCTATAAGCAGCATTTATCTTGAAACAGGAAGAAGTAAATTTTTCATGGGTCTGAGTTGGAGGTGATATATTAATTGTTGCTTCTCCAGGTTAAAATGTTATGAAGAGCATATGGGGAAAAAAAAAAACAAAACAAAAAAACACAACCGAAACAACAACAACAACAACAACAAAACCCAAACCAAACCAAACAAACAAACCAACCAACCAAACAAACAAACAAACTGGCACATGATAACAGTTTAAGATGCCTCATTTAATGACCCAAATTGATGAAGTTTTTTATGGTTATGGAACACGGTTTAGTATCCACAGATTTATGGGACTGATTGTGTTTGGTATGGCAGTTTCCAATGAAGAGAGGAAATCATTCTTTCTGAAACGATGAAGAATAAATACTTACAAGGGACATTATGTTTCCTGTTTTAACTTTCCCACAAGTCCTTGAGTTATTTATAGTACTTCTATTTAGATTTCATTTTAAAATTGTATATCTGGATAAAGTAGAGTTTTAAAGTTTGATAACCATTAATAGTGCTATTTGCATGTGTTCTCAGCAGCAGTCCTGTGTAGTTTGACTGTTTTCCATGTTTTCAAAACATATTGGCAAAGAAGCGTGAACTGGCAATCTTGTATATTCTATTTCTGTGGAACCTGGCAGAAACATGAATTTTGGTGTTCTTCTGAGTGGTATGAATAACTCTGCACATCTCTGGAAGGTAATTTAGCATGAATGAATTCTTTGCCTTGATATTTATGAGTGCAGCTGTAGGCCATAACCTAAAGTCTGGAATAAATTTGCTGTGAGAGTGAAATACAACAAGAGTTTTATGAGTCCCAGATCATATAAAGTGTTTGCAAAATTAGAATGATTAAAGGATGATAAAGCAGCAGGCTCAGATAAATTGTTCTGCGGCATGTTTGGGGAAGTAGAAAAGTCAGTGGCAGATATTTTGGATAACTCACTGAGGCTAATGATGTAATAGAGGTGGCTAAATGTGTTTCTCTCTACCAGCTTAAGAAAGGATCTATGAAAGATTCAAAACCACTGACCTGAAAAGTATACAATAGTTAGAAAAATTGTTAGAATGAGATAGGATTATGAGCCATTCAAAAGAAAGGCATATAACTCATAAGGGACATGGCTAATTTGTTTGATTTCTTATAATACTACATATTTACTAAATTTGTGAACAAAGAGGTAGTTGTGGAAGTAATCAATGTGGATTTCAGAAACATTTTTATATGTCATTATCCAAAAGCACATTTCTGTGCTGGCACTCTCAGGGTTTTGGCATGAGAACCACAGGAAAGGGATTTTATGCAATAGCTAAAAACTGAGCCAGGGTTACTAATCAGCTCTCCTTTTTATATGGAAACATAGGAACTTGGCACCTCAAGTAGAATGAAAGGTGGCTCCCCAAATATTTCTGAGCTTACACATTCATTTAAAAGTTCCAGTCACAATTTCTCAGTTTTGTTACACAGTGTGACTTAAAATTAGAGAAAACTTTTAGTTAAACTTTATTTTATTCTCAAATATGGGATTCCGTGTTCGTGTCCTGATTGGAGTCTTCTCCTATATCTATACTAATAAATTAAAAAGTTTAAGAGCTCATTCTCTTGCCTTAATTGCAAGTGATGCAGCACATCTCCTCTCCATTCAAATAAACTGTCTCCTTCCCCAGGCAAAATGGCCACCATAAATCTACCCAGGAAGAGATTCCAGAATTTCCATGGAATTTCAATATATGGATTAAGAAATTATGTGTGCCCATTACATGAGGCTATATATGTGAATGGAAGACAGGAAAGAAAGAAGAACTTGATGAGGAGTAGCGTTTATTATATCAGAATTTTCTATAAGAGACATTAGTAATATTATCTATGAGCTTACCTTCTCAGAAACCAAGATTGCTAACTAAGAATTCATCACAACTTGGTGTGTTAGTCTTACTGTACTTAGATTTCTACTGATTCATATTTAAAAATCTAAAAACTTTTACAATTGAACTAATACTGTTCTTGCACAGACAGTGTGTGGTACAATATGAGTGCATTCAATTGACTGTAGCATGATAGACATACAAATATTTTCATATGTGTCAGTTCTTGTTTCTGTGACAGTTAAAATACTGCAGAAAATAATAATAAAAGAGTATATCAGGTAACATTCCGGTGACTGGAGAGCGTGTATTGCCTAATGATTAGAAAGATCCAGTCTAACTGTGATGGCTGGGGAAGCAGTAGGAGGATTGGGAATTCAATGAGGTATGTCAAATCCTATTAGTCTACATAATTTCCCCTTGTTGAATTCTGACAAGGCAGGCCTGTTGGAACTGAGCAAATATTCATAGTAAAAATTTTATTCAATTATTTTTTTTATAACTATGTCAGCAAACAATTATTTTCTCTCACAAATTTATTTTATTTTCCTTAAAAATCTATAGCTTATTACTTAATATTCAAATCTTGTTGCTTAGCAATATTTGGTCAAATAAAAGATAATATGTCAGTCTTGTTAATTCATCGGGTAAGTGTAATTCAAACTTATGACAAGAATATTGAATAAACAAATGTCATAGTTTTCTGTTGACATGTTCAAATAACATGCCAATGAGTCATAAGCAACACCTATGGGAGATAAGAAACAGTTTTATTCAAATAATTAAAATTACATCACTAGCATTTTCTTCTTTGTTTAAACATGGTCATTCAGATAGTTTTTAACTGCAGTTTAATGTGCTCCTTATCATACAAAGTAAGTATTTCAACACATTCTCTCCTTTTTTTTAAAGCATTTTCCTAGTTTTATCATGCTTCCCATGTGTTCACTTTGAAACAAGAGAATTTCTGTTTGTTTCAGTGCAGTGACAGATTAGGTTAAAATTCCACTTCTTGCTTGTGCCATATTCCTACAGCAAACAGTAGTGGTGTGTTTGATTTGACACCTCTTACTCTCAGCTGAAATGTGCCCCTTGAAATTTAGAACTCTGTTATTTGACCCCACAGTGATCTGTTATTCATATATTTAGCTGACTATCTGTGCATAAACATTATCTGTTCTTAAATCATCTCTAAAGAGGTGGGGAGATTGGCCTTACATTTTTGTTATCTGCTGCAGTTTCATTTCATTTAAGTTTGGGGGTTTCTTCCCTTCGCAGGATACTGAAAGGTGCTTACCAGTGAGGGCATGGTAACAGATCACGAGCCCAGATGACTGATCCTGAATAAAGCGAAAACAAATTGATACCAGCAAGCAACAGAGATAGTAACTAGCTGCAAAACAAGAGGTCATGGTCTGAGGTTAAAGAGGGTAGTAGCTGACAGGCAACTTAAGCAGACTGTTTTTATACAAAGAAAAATTCAAATACAGAGCAAAGCGGTGAGAAACTGTGGAAAAGCAACTGCAGCCATGAACTGGGGAGAAGAAAAAAGGCATCATTTCATAAATGGAATCATAATTCTGAGTAAGAGGAAAGCCAGTGACTAATCAAACTCCTGGACTTTTTTGTTCAGAACAGAGTTAAAGCTCAGGACCATAAAGGGGAAAAGAACCCAAAAATAACTATCAAAAAAATTGTTCTACCTCACCATTTGATGTGCAATCTGGGACTTGCATCCTTTTATTTTAATCTTAATATTTTTGTTTTGTTTGTAGGTGTTTTAAGATAAAAATTTCTCCTACTCAGTTTTGAGTAATTTTTAGACTACACTGCATTTCAGATTGAACTTTAGCTCCTGCCTGTTTATACATGTTACAAGTGTGATTTTAGAAACAGTCTTCCATCTGCATAATCCATATAGAAAATAGTTTCTCTGTTTTATTGTAGGGTTTGGTGCTCTACCTGGATATCTCATACCTCGTCAGACAGTTTGTAGACTGGCAGTGATGCTCAGAAGACCAAAAAACCCACATTGAATAACATGAAAATATTAGGTATAGTAGATGGGAAATTAACTTTTATCACATTCTGTTCATTTCTTTTATGTCAAGAGAAGCATACTTCTCGAAAAATTGAAGGTAGCTACAACTTCATTGATTTCTTACAGAATTTAGGAAACCTGAAATCTTCTCTGACTGCCCAGAACTTGTTGACTAATAATATTTCTCTTAAATCAAGCCTGTATTTTGTACTGAAATTAGATGGAATTTGACCCCTGTTTCCCCACTGTTTTTACATATTGCACGTAAATTAATGACCATATGAATTTTCTCAAGCATTCTGTAACAATTTACTAGAATTGATAGGATCAACAGACTGCATGGGTTAAATCATGTGTTAAGTAGATGGATTAAACTATATGTTAACTAGATGAGTTAAACTCTAGCTTCAAATGAAGGAAGTATGAAAAAACGGGTACACTGAAACACGTAGCACAACTAAATTATTATCATTTGAGCAGTTATGAGAACAGAAGTAGGAGAGATAGATAAGCGTGTGCTTAATATTTCTTTTCAATTTTGTGGCACACTCATCAAAAATCAGCAAGAAAATTCTCCTTGTAACAGTTGCTGTATGCATAACACAAAATTAATAATATTATCCATACCACTCTTTTTAGCTACCAGCTTAATACAATGTTACTTGAGTGCTACCAGTTTTCATGTAAGAAGAGTAAGTTTTAAAGCTAATATTGTAACATGTTAACAGATCCACATAATAGCCTAAAATTCACTTATCTGTCTGGCTTTTGTCTCTTGTTCTGTATGATTACAGCATATTGAGTACTAAATCAGAGTGCAATATAGCATTATTTTTTTCCCCTTCCACCTGAACTACTTTACTTTCAGGAAATTCGTAAAAAAAAAATATAATAGGTTCTTGCAGTATTTGAGATGTTTTTAAGTAGAAGTGGAGACAAAGTGCTTAAAAATCCTTTGACAGCCATTTGCAGTGAATCCAAATATAGTGGTTATGTTACTTAATACGTACCTGTTTTCATGACATCTTGAGGGAATTCTAGAATTCTTCATTTGAACAAAGACTAGAGAAAAGTAGTTGAAGAAAGCAGAGAACTTGGTGTGAGAAGAAAGAGGCAACACTAAAATAATTTCCTGCTTTTTACTTAGAATAATTACCTTCAAGTAAATACATTAATGTAATTTAGCTATGCTTAAGAGATGAGAGAGGTTCACATTTGGTATATGGAAAAAGTGTTTCCATGTCATACTATGAACAGTTTATGCTTCTCTACATTTACCTTAGAATAATCAAATGGAAATCAAAGAGAAATCTCCAGCTGAGAAAAAAATCAAGCCAATTACTAGAAATCTTGGTCATATTTTTCACTAGTGAAATCAGGGTATTTGATTTACTCTGGTGTTTTGTGGTGTTTTTTTTTTTTTTTTCCTATTTGTCTGTATAGAAAATATCATAACACACACATGTAGAATGCATGTCCTTATTCACACTAGAAATATTCTAGTCAGAAAGAACTTCAAAAATAATTTTCCCATTTAATAAGTTTTGCTTAACCAATCATAGACAAAAATAACATTGTATAGTTCAGAAGACTAATCAAATGAGGAGAATGGTGAATCAATTATAGTCTGTTAAAAAGACTGTATACTTCAATATCAACACAAAAAAATGAATTGGTTAGCATAACAGGTTCAGTAACTATAATTTTAATTTAATTTAAAAAATGGAACAATTCAGGGTGCTTTACAAAGAATAAAGGACTAAATTTGCAACAAACATTATTCGTCATATAATTCTACTTTTAATTTTTAAGTTTGAATTGACGTGATCATCATATGTTTCATTTCTGATGTTTCATTTCATGAGAGTATGACTGACTACACGAACATGATCGTGGAATGACAGTATCACAGTAGTTATTGCTCAGACAGAATGAATTTTCTTTGAAGTAAAGACACTAAGACTGTAAGGGAATTTCCATAAGTGTCTCAGCTCTTGTTTCCTGTTAAATATACACTCCTACTTTCATTGGTTTTTTTTTCTTTGCTTTACTGTGAGTTAATTTTATTCCTCTGAAGTGTCTATATTCATCCAGCTCTTCCTTCTTTTTGATGCCTACTCAGTCCTTCTCTTAAGAAAAGACATCTGAAAAAGAATATCTATGAAAGGAAAAAAAAAATAATTTCAGCTCTTACTGAGTAATTTATGAGAAATTATCCTCATGCCACCATTAGACTTCTGGCACCTGGAACTTCCATAAAGACACAATGACCAGATATTACATTTCTCTAAGTTTTTAAGTGAGAACGTAATATTGACTTGATAGGGACTGAATTGTTTTTGGTTTTGGATTATGCTAACAACCACTAACTAAAAAATCCCCTTTGCTTTCTGTCAAGTGGCTATATAGACTATGGGGTGTCTACATATGTGATGATGCTTTGCATAATTATTAGTACATAGAAAGGAAGGCTGTAGGTACTTCTACAAGTGAAACAAGATACAAAAAATAAATTTTTAATTTAAGTTTTTAATTTAATCTCTTCAGTGATTAAAAACAAAGCTCAGCATATTTCTGCAAATGAGGGTATTAAGCTAAATAAATGAACTATAAAGTGTGTTAAAAAACCCCAACTTTGTTCATTAATTTGAATGGGTAAAATAAATCTAATGTACATTAACAAATTATGCCTTTATGGCTCATTTTCTAATCTCTGAATTAGAAAGTGAAGCAACCATGAATTGCTTGCCCCTCTGGTGAACAAGATTCACAGAACTTGTACAACAAATGCCTAGAAGGCTTACCCTTCATCATGACCCAGAATGTGTCCTGAAATCTCAGGATGAAAGCTGAGATGTGTCTGCCCTTGACCCTTAGCTCCCAACACTTCACTTTCAAAAAGCTAACTATCATTCAACAGAGTTGGTGGGAAACATAAGCTTTCCGTGTGAGGCAGCTGACAGTGCTGCTGAACCGAACGTAACGTTCAGCATGAGATCAATAACTCATGGTCTCCTTCTGAATGGGATTGCTTTTCTTTTGTGCTTGTAAGGGGAGCCTGGGGCTGAGCTAGTTACTGCAGCTGAGTGATTGAATGCAGAGGAATGAATGAGCAGTAAAACAGAGCTTGCCTGCTCTCCTCCTTCCCCATTCCCCCTCCTCTTTTCCTTTCTTTTCTTTGCTTTTCCTTTTGTTTCAGGCCCAGCATCAGGAGAGGGGGAGAAAGACAGGTTCAGCTTGGACAGCCTATGTGCCCTGGAGTGTTCTCTGCTGATGCAGGGGATGTTGTTAAGCAGTGTCAGTGTGCTCTGAGCATCCGCCCCACCACATGGCTCCACACACACCACATCCGCTGCCCTAGGGAGGTCAGTGCTGAAACCCAGAGGCAGCCAGAGGAGACAAGTTAGAGTGACTAACCTCTCTTCAGGGTGCTTGAGTAGTGCACGGCACTGACTTAAACTCCTCCTTCACCTGGAAAGCAATATCTTTTCCTAGGGAAGAAAAATCGTGGCAAGCATATAACAGCATTTCCTACAGCAACTTCTATACAAGATTTTAATGTTAAAAAGGAGATACAATTGAAGTAAGTATAGGAGGACAGGGTTAATATATGCTTCCTACTACCATCTCCTACTTTATAGTTTGTTAATGTAAGTCCTCTTTATTTTACATTGATGCACATGCAATGAATGCAACTAACCTGGAGTACCTATGCTTCTCCTTCTTCAAGATGCCAAACCAAGCAAAGGTATTTCTGAACTTCACACAGATTATCATTGATGTAGGGAAGCACAATCTTTTGGACACCCTACAGTAGCTCTGTAATGGAGATGTTAGTGTGTTTCTTTTCATTCATAAGTGTTGAATGCAGAACTTCCATGACTGTCAAGTGGGATTTTGATTTTTCTCAGCTTTATCTGGTTTTCATTTGACTAAACTATTGACTAAAAAGAAAACTGTATCTGAGCATATCATAAGATTATAAATATTGCTGACCTTTTATTTTATCACTGCCTAGAGTGTTCATTGTTAACTTTTTTTTTTTAAATGTCCATTCTAACATTGCCACCTAATTCCGCTATAAACACATTGACCTCTGCAGTAGAGGAAAGGGTTTGGTTTTCTTCTTCCTTTGCCATTGATTTTACTAATTCTGACTCTGCCTAATAGAAGTGGCAAAGGAAAATAGCTCTTTGACATTGCACCTCTTTACCCAGCAGGCTTTCTTAAGCTTGCTCAACTAGTTAATTAAAAACATTTGACATTGGTCACAGAGTAACGGTCACCTAAATGTATTGCTTGGTTACTAGTTTATACCCTTGAAGTTTAAATAACCAGAATTTTAAAGACAAAATCCAACCTCTTGATATCACTGTCTGCAAGTCTCAAAGACTGGTTATTTTCTGTTGGTGATCTTGTTAAACTTTTAAAAAGAGCTGTGCTATACACTGATACATAGTGAGGTTTTATAGCAAATTTTGAACAACATTGATTTTCATATAGTTTTACTTGTATTAATTTTGAGGGAAAAATCCTCCAAATATATCTTTTCAGAAGGGAATAAAAAAGAAGCAAAATAGTTATATGAGTAAAAAAGGCTACTCAAAATAAAGAAATAAAAATGTTTGAAAAGGGTTGAATGTCTTTGCCCCCTTTTTCTTCTCTCTGTGTAGTAAAGAATGCTAGCATGGAAAATGACCATTATTTCTTTTTATTTCTTTTTATGTAAAAATATGTAAAGTTGCACATGGAAGAAGGTCAGAAATCAATATAGTAGTTTTTCAAGATCTAGAGAAAGGGATTTTTCAGAATCCCAAACTCAAATTCACTCTTTTAGTGAAAGATTTGTAAGAAGTAAGAAAGATTTCAGAAGAATTCAAACTTTTTCTTACATACATTATGTTCATAAAATTATCTTTGCATGATTAATTACTCTTGTCTCCTCCCTCTTCCTACCTAAACCCTTACCATAAAAAAACTAAACGAGCAAAAAAAAAACCAATCCACAATGCATTTCAGTCTTGCAATGACCAAAATTTTATTAATGAAAATAAGATCTTAGTAGACTGTCTGCAGACCAGATACAAGATATTTATCTTGTTATAACTGAAGGAAGGGTTCCCAATACTTCAGGGAAGGACAAGGGAAAATCTCTTCAATGAAAAATGTGCATTGCAAAACAGTCTATAAGGGACAAACATAAAGTTAATTAATATGTATATCTATATTCTTCTTCAAAGCACAAGTGATGACTAACATGTTTTCATTTATTTACTTTAGTCATTCTCTTTACAGTCCTCCCCAGTATGAACAAATCATTAACAGTAGCCAGTCAGCAGATACTACATTTTCTATTCTTAACCTGAACAGAGTACCGCAGCTGGTATATGGCAGGGAGAGCAGAAGGGGAGAGACTGCTGAGATGGCCAGGTCACTTCATCTACTGCATATTCACACTGAGGGCAGCAGAAGTTACAAATGTGCAATCCATAATCTGATTAGTACTAGGGAGCCTAGAAAGAAGATGATGAGAGGGCAGAACTCTTTCAGCTTAATTTTAGAAAAGAACTCTTACCCCTTTGGGTGGTGCTAATCATGTATAGCAACAGAGCTGAGGGCTGGACTTCAGCACTTCCTTCCAAAACAATGCTGACAGCTTCATACTCCTAATCTTTCCCGTATTTTTTTTTCCTATCATCTTTATCAAAGCAGGGCTTTTTTGTTTTGTACTGTTGGTGTTATTGTTGTGTTGTTCTGTTTTGTTTAGTTGTTGGGGTTTTTTAATAGAAGGGAAAAAATAGACACCTATTGCTACTAAATAACAAAAACAATTTACGTTTTCATTGCATTCAATCAATCTCCTACCAACAAATCCAGACTAAGCAACTGTATGGAAGGGATTTAGCATAAATTATATGAAGCAAACAAACAAAACCCCCAGAAAATATCAGTAGGTAGAACTGTTCCTGGGAAACCCAAGACGTTTGATTTTTTTCACTGTTTCAAGTGGTTTTTGTTTCTGGTATCTTATTCCAAGAATTCTGGGAAGGAAAAGGTTATTAAAAAGGTATCATTTTGGAAAATCCACCTAAGCATGTTAAAATCAATGTTTCCCTTACAGAACAAACCCTAGGGAGAGAATTAACAGGAATTACTGTATGAGTTGGTCTGCTACTTGTTTTGTATGCTTGACTGCTTGTCATTTGGCAGAAATCAATGGTTCCCTTTCCACACTGATGAGAGAAGGAAATGGGGGTCAAAACTTTTCCTTATGGGTAGTTGGAGTATAGATTAAGTATTGTAGCTCTGTGTCTCCAGTGTATCCCCCCAAAATACTACTTGCCATAGCTTTTAAAAGATATGCTGTCTGCATTTATACATACATTCACAGTTGATTAATTTATGCAATATTATTCTTCCTGCATTTGTTGTAAAAGTTATTGTAGTTTATAATAAATAAAAATACATTTTATTGGGGCTAAAAGAAAGCAATTTATGCTTTATATTTAATTTAGTCCTCTTCTTTATTATTTAAGGCTCTTTTTTTCTACCATCATGTTCATTATATCTAAAACAAAGACAACATGGCTTCCTTTGTCTAGAGTGCCTTTCTTTTAAACTCAGTAAGGATATAGTGGATATGGAGAAAAACTGCCTGTCCAACAGATAAAAGAAATGTCCCAAAGTAGAATCCATATACTGTACTCATTGTGCCACGTGGCAGTAACCTGTTGTCTTCACTGAATATACTACTTTAGCAAAGACAATATCTAAAAGTCATTCTGTATCTCGAATGATCCAAATGGGGTATTGCTCAAATTGATAGAATAAAAAATTAAATGATTTCTGAATACGTATTGATTTCTGGCACTGGGTCCCATAGGTTTTTTAACATTATTTTCCTGAGAGTTGTCAGGTGACTTCATTGTCAGCTATTTTAACTATTTTTCCTCTTGTATTTATGAATACCCTGATTTTAAATAGGTGCTCACCTTGAGATCAAAGCTGCAAAATGAGTTTTGGTTGGACATTTATATGTCTGTCAAGTATTGTGATATGGACAGCTGCATTTCCCACTATGGTGCAATGATTGCAATATGGTCACAGCATCTAAGTTACACTGTTGGCTCACAGATATTCTTTTGTATGGTACATAATTTAAAGATAATGATCTGTGTTTAACCACTGTTTAAAACACACCACTCTGTACCCATTACGTTATATCAAGTGTCAGGGAAACTATTTTTACAGAAGGAACACTTGTACAATTGGCAAGGATGGCTGCATTACAAAGGTTTCAGCAGAGGCTGTTGAAATCTGTGCTTGGGTCCAAAGTTATTGTTTTCACAGTGCTATAAGAGGACATATTCTGTTGCGAAGACAATCACTCTGAAGTCTCTTACTCTATAAGAGAAAAGAGTGCTTTGGCAATATCCCTGGAGAACAGGATCATGAGAAATACATGTTCCTTGGCTCTGTTTTAGTGCTAAAGTAAGAGATGTGGATGGCAAGCGAAGGGAACTAACTTCAAGCCATATTAAGTTTTATACCTCTGAATCTTCGATCATTTCAGTGATCTCTTAATGTTAAATCCATAATTTAACCTAAAGTTCTGAAAGCTTTCTTTCTTATATTTTAATCCGCAGCTCTAGCTACACAAAGGTTGAAATGCAGTTGCCGCAATTGCATTTCAAATTTTCTTTCTAGTTGTATTTTGCTCTATAGCATTTTTATTATTAAAGTTATTTTTTTTTTCTAGGCAGCGAGCAAGTTTTTGGAAAGCTATGCAAACTCTTTTTACTGTAGTCCTCACTAATTATAATTAGAAATACTTTGGAGAGCATGGAGCATAGCCTGTTACTTAAAAAAACCCATAATGAATTATAATTACTCTCTGGATACAGATTCTTGGACTTTTCTACTGAAATCAATGTAAGAACTAAACTGCTTAAATTGCACTTGTGATTTACATGGATGCAGCAGAAACAGTTTTAGGTGTTTTTAATACACACATACTTGCACACATATTTATCTGTATATGTACTTATATAAGCAGACTGTCTAAGTTACAGATAAGACTAATTCTGAATCTAAATTGAGGAAATACACTAAGAAAAACAGAAGTAAAATTTTCCTTGAGTAAGATGTTTTTTCCTATCCTCTGCTAGTAAGCAAAGCTAATTGTCTATTTTATTCATTCTCCTGAAAAGTGAATGGTATATATTCAGCTCTCATGTGAAAATTGATTTTTAGTATTAGATCATGGAATCATAGCATCATAGAATGGTTAGAGCTGGAAAGGACCTTGAAGATCATTGTGTTCCAACCCCCTTGCCATGGGCAAGGACACCTCCCACTAGATCAGCTTGCTCAAAGCAATATCAAGCCTGGCCTTAAATACTTCCAGGGATGGGGCATCCACAACTTCCCTGGGCAGCCTGTTCCAGTACCTCAGCACCCTCCCAATAAAGAATTTTTTCCTAATATCCAATCTAAATCTCCCGTCTTCCAGTTTAAAACCATTACCTCTTGTCCTATCACTACTCTTCCTGGCAGAGTCCCTCTCCTGCTCTCCTGTAGGCTCCCTTCGGATACTGGAAGGCTGCTATAAGGTCTCCCTGGAGCCTCCTCTTTTCCAGGCTGAACAGATCCAGCTCTCTCAGTCTGTCTTCGTAGGAGAGGTGCTCCAGCCCTCTAATCATCTTCTTGACCCTCCGTTGGACCCGTTCTAGCAGTTCTATATCCTTTCTCTGTTGAGGACTCCAAAGCTGGACACAGTACTCCAGGTGGGGTCTCACGAGCGCAGAGTAGAGGGGCAGAATCACCTCCTGTGACCTGCTGGTCACACTTCTTTTGATGCAGATAGATAGAATACCTCTTTCTTAAATAATTATAATTTTCCAGAATGTAAATGTGCATGCATACGGTAGTTTTAAACGCCCAAATGTAGCTGCATTTTCTGAGATATATTCATGATAGTGGATGTTATGTGAAAAACAGACACTAGTAACAGTGCCTTAATGTTTATGTTGCAAGGTATTTTGTTATTAATCAAATCACACATTAAAAAGGGAGTAAGAAGAATTCTTTATGAAGACTTCATAGAATCTCAGAATCACAGAAAGATATGGGGTTGGAAGGGAGATCTGGAGATGATTTAGTCCACCCAACCTGCCAGAGCAGGTCCTCCTAGAGCAGGTTGCATGGGAACTTGTCCAGGTGGGTTTTGAACACCTCTAGAGATGAAGACTCCACCACCTCTCTGGGCAACCTGTTCCAGCGCTCTGCCACCCTCAAAGGAAAGTTTTGCCTCATGTCTAGACAGAGCTTCCTATGTTCATGTTTGCGCTCATTACCTCTTGTCCTGTCATTGGGCACCACTGAAAAAAGACTAATCCCATCCTCTGGACACCCATTACTTAAGTAGTTGTAGCTGTTGATCAGATTCTGACTCAGTCTTCTCTTCCCCAGATTAAAAAGACCCAAGTCCCTCAGCCTTTCCTTGTAAGAAAGATGTTTTACTCCCCTAATCATCTTTGTAGCCCTTTGTCATACTTTCTCCCGCAGTTCCCTTTCCTTCTTGAGCCCAGAACTGGACACAGTACTCCAGTTGGGGTCTCACCAGGGCAGAGGGGCAGCATAACCTCCCTTGACCTGCTGGTCACACTGTTCCTGAAGCATCCCAGGATGCCACTGGCCTTCTGGGCCACAAGAGCATATTGCTGGCTTGTGGTCATACTGTTTTTCACCAGGACTCTCAGGTCTTTTACCTCAGGGATGCTCTCCAACAGGTCATCCCCCAAACTTTACTGGTGCAGGGGGTTATTCCTCTCCAGGTGCAGCACCCTACACTTGACCTTGTGGAATTTCATAAGATTCCTCTCTGCCCAGCTCTCCAGCCTTTCCAAGTCTCACTGGATGGTGGCACAGCCTTCTGGTGTCAGCTGCCCTGGTTTTGTATCATCAGTAAACTTGCTGAGGGTATATTCCATCCCTTCATCCAGGACATTGATGAATATATTGAAAAGGACTGGACCCATTGCTGACCTCTGGGGAACACTACTTATGTAGTTATGGACCTCCAACTAAATTTTGTGCCACAAATTATGATCCTCTGAGCTCTATCTTTCAGTCAGTTTTCAATCCACCTCACTGCATATTCATCTAACCTGCACTTTCTGAACTTACCTATGAGGATGCTGTGGGAGATGATGTTGAAAGCCTTGCTGAAGTCAAAGTAGAAAACATCCACTGCCTTCCCCTCATCTATCCATCCCGATCATGCCATCAAAGAAGCCTGTGATAGAATCATAGAATCATGAGTCAGACATGAGTTCCCCTTGGTGTTTCTGTGCTAACTACTTCTGATAGCTTTATTTTCCTTCACATGCTTTGAGATGATGCCCAGAATAAACTATTCCATCATCTTTCCAGGGACAGAGGTGAGGACTTCATTCTTGATGTTTTTGAAGACTGGAGTGAGATTGGCTTTCCTCCAGTCCTTGGGCACCTTGCCAGTTCTCCAGGATCTTTCAAAGATGATGGAAAATGGCCCAGCAATATCTTCTGACAGCTCCTTCAGCGCTCATGGGTGCATCCCATCAGGACTCATCAGTCAACAACGATCATTCATTTTGTCATGATCAGGAGGATTTCTACGTATGTTTATTATTTTCTGCTTTTGAAGTTACCAAGGACCCAGGCCTAAGGATTTTAACAAAGCTTACAAGGAGCTCAGAAGGGAGACAGTTGCAGAGGAAGTTAAATGTAGCCATGTTGGAAGATCAGTTGAATACTTCTGGCAAAATGACAGGGCATCAGTCTAAATAGTTTAAGGATTATGGAGATTTTTCTGAAACTGCTATACATTTTCAGTGTCCTTTGTGGATACTATTTTATGCCTTGAGTTTGAATGAGCAGCATTGCATTTTATTTGCATCATATATATGCAATACTACATTTCTGTTTAGAAGTGCCAGTTATTCTGTTAAAATACATGAAGGTCTTCACCAGTGTAGCATGCATGTAAGAAAGAAAGATAAAGAACTCCAAAAGAACAAAAGAAAAGAACTAAGTAGTATGGTCTTTGAAGGAGAAATGTTTGTACATCCTTCAGAAATTTTCTAACTATATATGGACATATTTTCAATAAATAAATTGGGGATTTCAATAAATAAATTTTCAATAAATAAATTATTTCAATAAATAAATAAACTTAATAAATTAAGTTTAAGTTTCATGTTTCTGTTACTGCTTTTATTATTTGAAAGTATAACACTATTCATTTTCTGTTTATTATTATTAAAAATTTAAATCCAAAATTTAGACAAGAGTTGCAAAAAATTCTTATGAGTTCTCACACACAAATAACTCAAAATTCAGAAATTTTAAATTCATAAAAGGTAACATATTTTCTGTTTCCAAGGCTCTGTCCAAACTTTCTCAGATTTAGTGGGCTTCATATGCAGGTTAATGGCTTTTATGTTAACATATAGCTTTTTTAATAGTTTTTTTAAACAGAAATTTGGTGCATTCATCCATTAGCCTATATCACCAAATCGAAAACATTGTACTTACACTTATTCTTCATTTGATGCTTTACCAAATGTAAAAATATATGATCAACTTTCACTTGTGCAGGTTGTAAACCTTATCCAATAAGACATTTTTCTTATTCTGTTATTTTCATGGCTGCCATTTTGCCTCTGAATAGGTTAAAGAAATACTGCCATAAATATTAATGGAATATTTTTCCCCCATCATGTGATCCAGACTGGCACAGAAAATCATGTCCACCCAATTCTTACAGCTGGAATTACTCCAGGCTTCTTGAAACCTGAAATGATTTACCCACCAAGAATGACCGTCTCCAGAATTTTGTCAGGTAAATCATTCCCCAGGCTTTGACTCTTCACAGTGAACTAATCCTGTTTAGAAATAGTTGAAGTTTTAGTCTGATTTATGTAACACTATTGGTGGTGCATGCCAGTTCCTCTTCACATTTTACAGACTCATCTTTGGCAAAATTGAGCGTTAGCAAAAATGTGTTTGACAAAATCAGTTATGGTAAACATCATGATCTGACAAAGAGCTAGCCTACTTTGAAAGGTTTAAAGCCTCCAGATAGATACAGATAAGATAAGAAAACGCAGACACATGTTAAATCATCCAACGGCAAAAGGGATACTTTATGGAAATGAACTTGCAAGATAATAATTTGAATTTGACAAGGTGATAATTAAAGTCCCTAGATAGACTCTTTCCACATCTGTATGCCTTACAGTGAAGTTGGTTAGCATATTAACTACAGTTGGAGAATACTAAAAAATATTCATGGGATGTTAAACTGCAAATTGTTATTCATTTCAATTTGTATAATAAATGTAAGAAAATGCAATGCATACAGTATTACACAAGAGGTACTAATCTTTATTATAGACTTATTTTAAAGCACAGTGATACCATACTATGCTCTCAGATGCCAGATTTATCCAGAGAAATTCAAAGGATTTAATATTAATTAGTCTTTCTGGCAAGAACAACAAGGTGATAAATTTCTTTTGAATGGGAAATACAGAGGCCAAGACATTTTCAGTGCAGTAGCTGGAACTACTTTATGTTGTAGTTACTGAATAATGACTATCAATAGGTACTTTTACTGGAAATACTATAATAGCAACTGGCTTTGTGGAAAAGCTATGAAGCTTGCGTCTATAATAAAAGGTTTGTTGTTAACTGGTGATAGATTTTTGGACCAACTTTAAACAAATAGTCCCCAAAATTATTGCTGGATTGTTGAAAAGCCAGTATCCTCTCCCATGGAATTACTAGGAGAAGGCATTCAAGTATTTCTAGAAATAGTACATTTTTCAGAAAAAAAAAAAAAAGTAGCTGTTTTCAACATAAATACTACACATCTTTTTTCCTTAGCAGACTAGGGTGACATTTACATTTTAGTTTGTGTTGAGTACATTTTTTTACGTAACTCTTCTGCTTGTCCACTCCTATGTGAAATTATGCCATGAAGTGGCCTCAGGGTGATGAAATCGGATTCACTGCAGCTGAAACAGTAGAGGGATATGTGTTGGGAAACTCACCTAGCAGCACTTCAGCTGCAGATGGGCATTTGGACCCCTGAGACCAGGTGACAGCTGCTCTGAAGTAAAACTACTCCATGTTGCCTATACTGTGGTCATCAGATCTTCAGCAGCAACCACTCTGCAATTCTACTTCTAATGGTCCGCGTTAATTGTTTCTGTAGAGGTAGTCTTAGTATGATAGATAAGAAGAGAATGCATGCACATTGAAAAACAACTACGAGAATCACTGTGGGAGCCTTCAAGTCTGTGGAATGACTGGCAGCACCACCTGGAGAGAGATGGAAACTTTGCCACTTAATGTAAAGATTTAGTGCAAAGAGTTCAAAACACTGGGGAGAGGAAAGGATTAGTGAGTCTGCCATAGGAGTGATTGCCGTCTCTGAGTCAATGGAGTGAAAGACAAAAAACACTGTGATATGAAAATGCTGTAAATGCCTATATGACCAAGAGGGATATGGGGAGGTCTTTTTGTTTCTTTTTTTCTTTTTCTTTTTTTGTTTTTTTCTTTATGTTCTATGTCCCTATTTCTCATAAATTGACATTTGTCTGTCATCTTTTTCCAGCAGCAACATGATACTCATATAGTCAAGAATTTATGAATCATTATGCAATGATACATGTTTTTATAAGCATTTAATGTTCTGACTTAGCACATGGTATTCATATTCTGTGTAGTGATTTCCATGCATCATGATTCTTTCATTTAACTGTGCCAAAACTTATTTACAACTTGGAATGTTTCTTCCTGACATTTTTATACTTCTTTACCAGTCTTCATATCATCACACCACTATTTGTAGAAAACATGTATGTCACAATTAGAAAAAAAGGATATTTTTGCAGCTGATAAACACCCTCACATCTCTTTTCTTTTCAGCTCCAAATCCTTACTTTAAAATAAATCAATAGAAAACATCAAGTTGTATGGCACGTTAAATCAGTAGTTGTTGAAGTATCTAATGTTGTTTAGGCTTGAGCTTGTTATGGTTTCCAAAAATATACAACACATGCAGTACTTCTTGATCATGACATATTTAATTCAACACAATTTAAGGGAACATTTAAAATCTCCATGACTGAGAAACATAGCTTTTTTTCTAAATAAAAAATCAAAGGTTAGCTGCTACACAACTGTCTACACAGGAAGGTACAAAATGCAGGTTATGAAGGATTAAATTCACAGGAAATAAATATTTTCTATTACATTGCCATAACAAAATATGCATTCATACGTGTACTGATATAGTTGTATTTTTAATAATTTTTCATGTGTAGATCAAGTCTACTTGCCATCAGTAGAAGAACTTTAGCGTTGTCTATTATTCAACTTAGTATTAAGTTTATATATATACTGCTTTTGCACTGAATATTTTGGTTTCAGTTACAAAAAATGGGAAAATGGGAAAAAGCTTTCCTGCTTTATCTCAATTCAACAATCACCACTCTACTTCCTAACTCCTAAATTATATTATACATTGCATTTCCAACTGCTTTTGATCTAGCTGTGAATAGCTGAATTAAGTCTCTAATGCACAGTCCCACCTGGCAAGAGAACATGCTATTCCTTTTTTAAATGTACAATGCTTAAAAATATTGGGAGAGGGGGGAGGAGGGATGCCATATCCTGTTTTTAAATCATGTTACTGTTAGACAATACTTAATACAAAGGCAGAATCATCAGGTAAAAAGTATGCCTATTAATTTCACCAAATGCATTTGCTAAAAATTCAGAACAATGTAACTGAGAATTTTGCTTTCTGAGTTTTATGTTAAACCAAATAATGGAGATAAACGCTGTTTGAAAACACCCCAACTCGGAGAATTTAATTTCCTGATGCTGACTATGATTAAAACAGGATCACTGGAACAATGACCTATAGAGTCTTTTAAAATATATATATGTATATATTGGTATATTTTAGCAGTAGATACATTACCGAATATTGCCTGGTGTAGTGTGACAAATTTGTCAACTCTAGCACTGTTGTTGTTGCTATTGTTTTAATAAAGGAGCTCACATTAAAATTACAAAACTTAATATTTTCATTTACTTTATTTCAAAACTTTTTCAACACTAGCAGGAAAGAAATTCCATTCAAATTCAAAATACTTTGCAATAGCCCTTGACAGAGTTTAGGTCTGGTACCTGTGGGAAAAAAAAGCCAATCAGAAAGAAAAATGTTAAAGGAAGAGTGAGGCTTGAAAATATCTTTTATCCAAAGTACCTCTAGGCCACACACTTTCAACCAGACACAGTTTTGGACCTTATTTATGCATTTTGAAAAATTCTTAATATGTATTCTTGGGTGTGTACTTTTATTTGGGCACAGCAGATGATTAAATGTGGCCTTAAAATTAGAGATGTAAAAATAGTCCACAACCTCTTAACGGTGTGTCTTGCGACCAGGAAGTCTTGTTTGTCAGTTTTGGGAAGCCTTAAATGTGTGTAAAGTTCACCTAATAGTGGGAAACATGATAAGACCCAGGCCTAAAAGCAAAGTCTAGTCTGAGTTGTCTTAGTGGCCATTAATTACTGTATACTTCAATTAGATCTCACAAATAAGTGAAAGTGACTAATATTTTCCTTAATCTGAACCTCAGTTTGTAATGTTTGCAGCACTGCCTGTCAGACACATTTAGATTAACGGGTTCAACAGTAAAGGTCAGCAATAAGCCTGAGGGTACACTGAAAATCCTGACAGTAACGTTTGCCAGGTGTGACTTCAGGAGATGGCCTGCTATCACTTACTGGCCAGTAGCCCACAGATAACAGGAACAGTAAGCCTTTCACCAGAAAACCCAGCTTATATGATAAGAAAATTGGCATTCCAGCCCTTCTGGATGGCACGATGTTCTTTGTGATGTCTAGGCATACCCTGAAAATGTATAAGGCTACCCTTATTTATATAGAGATGTGTGTGTATGTGTGTCTGTCTGCCTCCCCATCTTTTCTCCCCAGCATGAGCTCTCTCTACTCTCAGCGGGACTATTGTTGCTCTAAAGCATCTATTCAGCAGGAGTGAAACAGCTTGCATCTATGCTTTGGAGATTTTAAAACAAGGGGGAGAGGGGAAATAAACTTGATTTCATGTCTAATGCTATTCTGAGGAAATAGGTGGTGTTTATGAAATTGTGGATAAAAAGCAAAAGCTTGGATTTTTTGGAGAGTGAAAATGGGGAGAGTATAAACTGACAGTGTTTCAGTAAACAGTTCCATTAAGACAAAGGAAACAATTCTATATAGTTTATCTGTTTGTGGGGTTTTGTTTTGTTTTGTTTTGTTTTTTTTTTTTCCCCCCAGGAAAAAACACACAGATTTTTATCAATTTTTATCTTCTGACTTATTTTCCCTGATGTTCATCTGTAACACAGCTTACTCAAAGCACTGGCTTTGAGCAGAGGGTGGTAGCATTGCAGGTTACCCTGAGAGAAAAAAGCTAAAACATCCTAGTACACTAATAGCATGCAGAGCACTTCTGGCTGCTCTGAACTTATCTAGGACTTTAAGATGCAGAATTTAGAAGCAGGAAAACATTGGTGAGAAAAGCAGTTGGATGTAGTCAACTTGATCTTCAAAGATAAATCACTCAAGAGCAAGGTCATTGTAGCCATGCTGTGAATTTGGGGGCTCTCAACCCCTCCCTCACCACCCCCCAGGAAGATTTTGAGAGAGATTAGAAGTTTACAGCAGGATGAGAAGACAAAAAGCCACCCTATTCAGGGCAGCTCTGTGCAGGCTGGGTGGAGATGTATTGTCTTTTTTGCAGTTGTGAGATTGTAACCCTGATGTCTTCTTTCCCCTCCTCTGGCTCCCCATCAGGGACTGATCACTTTCAGCTGCAGCATCCAGGAATTCACTAATTTCTAGTGCTGAAAAGGTTCACTTTCTTCAGTAATCACCTAGGCAGGCTCAGCTGCCTGTTTCTGTGTTTATGTGAATATTAACTTGCCTGGGAAGACTTTCTCTGGAGTTGGTTGTGTTGTAATTAATTACAACAGTGTAAAAACAGCAAGAGTGTGTTGAGAGTTGGTGGTGTGTCTACAATGCTGATGGTAGCCATAAGGAATACGTAAACAGAAAAAGAAAATAGATGAGTTAATAGGATTAAAACTGCATTCATCTAGTAGAAAATGATCCACTCCAGAGCACTATCTAAGTTACAACAGACACGGGAAAATAATAGTGGGAGAACGCTGTAAATTAAGACCCTGTTTCATAAAACTCTCTCCAGCTAGGAAACTGAGGGTTTATGGAGCATAGTCCAAGCAGTGCAGCCAGGGAAATAACTCCATAGAGCTTTCTGAAAATGAGATAAAGCAAGATTTTTTTAGCTAAGGTAAATAAAAGTTTTGTAAATGCCAATATATGGAATATACTGGCAAATACTTGACAATAAATTAATTTGCATATGTAATCCTCACTGCTTCAATTTAAAACCTTACACTGAATTTGCCATCATTAAGTGACTTAAAAGCAAAAAGAAATTACAAGCTTCTGAGCAGTTATTTTTCCCTCAGAAGTTTCTAGAATGTACTTGCTGTGGATGACAATCAAGCCTTACAAAACTAGATAAAGGATCTCGCCAGCTAGGTTTCCTAACATGCAGAGATGATAAATCATTGAATATTAGAGTCTCAGATTTTTTTCATCATATATTTGTCACTGACAATGCTGATTTGCCAAAACTATTTTTCATTATTCCTGTCAATTCTTAACATTAGGGAAATAAGCTTTGAAAATTATCAGAATGCCTTATTTTGACATTTTTATTGAAAATGTCAAGTTTTATAGTTCAAAATTATTTTGTTTGGAAATTAAGTTAATTGTAGCTGTAAAAGGTTGACATTTATTGAATTTTACTTTTTAGGCTTTTTCATTTAAAACTTTGCTCCCATCTACCCCTGAATCTCAAAATATTTTATCTGAAGTCTGATTTGAGAAAGTTTTCAGTATCTTAAGCATAGTCAAGGAAGTAAAAATCATCCATTTAATTCTCCAAGCTATCATATCTTTACCCTTTGCTATATTTGTGCATGATTCCTGAATAAGATGAGGTACCAACTGAAAAAGCGAACAGCTCAGACAATAACTATTACAGTAGTAGAGTTCCCTTTTTACTTCATTCATACAAATCCTATGGAAAGAGCAGTCAGAGCATTACTTAGGCAAAGCAATATGGCATCAGATTCCTCATGATGTTAAATATGCCAGCCTTTAAACACATTCATGTACCTTCACCCAGTTGAATAATAGGCTAGCTGTGGAAAAATTGTGTAAATGTGTTAAGATCCTAAGGTTTCATTCAATTTTTTTTTTTCACTTCTTATTGAAACAACCTCCTACTCAATGAAAAAACATTGTATCAGAGTTAAAAACTGAACTGGGACCTCTGAATTTGACCTGCCTGTAGTACTGTATATGATACATTTCACACAGTGCATGAAAAATTTTATGTAATAATCAATGCTGACAAGAGTACTATGAGACAAAAATAGTCTGACCAAAGACTGATCACAGTTATCAGTGTCTGAAAAAATACCTATTGCCTTTTTTTTTTTTTTCTGCTTGCCAAAGTACCTTTATTTGCTTCCCCAAATATAGTTGTTTCCTATGACTGATAAATTCACCAGCTTTCAAGCTCATTCGTGTCCATTAGTTCTGCCTTTTTCCCCTCCCTGCTGAAAATCAGGAGCTGTCAGACTGAAATGTTCTTGCCAGACACAAATAGTGTCCCCAGGGGTGGCAGAAACCATTCCGAGTCAGTAGGAAATAGATTTTAAAGTGATGCTTGTTGACACTGGTCACTGCACTTGCTTTATGGAAAAGGTTGATGTAGAGGAGCAACAATTATACAAATGTTTTCAATGTGTCTTCCTAAAAATGTTTCCTTTTTTTTTTTTTTCCCAACAAAGCCATAATACAGTTGAGATGTTTCAAATAAAATTAGTGGTGGGACAGTGAGATCTCTATGTTGATACTTTACAGAACCAGAAATACTTCAGTCAGAATCTGCTGCCAGGCCCGATCCAAAGTCCATTAAGTCCAGCAATATCAATTTTTTTTTTACTTTAATGAGCTTTGCTTCACATTCAGTATGTGAGCAACAGCAACCTCTATGCTCTTGAAACTTACAGAACACATGATCTCATGTTACAGAACCAAGATCAGTTCTGTCTGTGCTGAAGTGGTAGAAGCTGTTAAGTCTTCTGGACTGAGACTTACAACTTTATCTCTAGGACATGAGAACAGGGGCTTTAAGCAAGCAGTGCTTAGAAGGAAAGGAAGTTATAAAACAAGGACTGTTTATTTGACTGTCTTACAATTGGCTAGCCCCACAGTATTTTTTCTATTTTAATATGTCTTCTACATAAAATGAATGACTACTCACATGTAGGACTATGCATAGTCCATTTAGAAAACAGCTGCAGCTTTGTTATTAGACATAGTTTGAAAAATAACCAATAAAAAAAAATATTCTCTTAAGCATTTTAGAATTTCTTTTCTTAACATTAGTATATGCATTATTGTTGGAAATTTCATAATGGGAGAAATTAAAATATAAAGTGTGAAAATACTTATCTTACAATAAAGGAATTTTTGTGATGAATTATTTTCTGTTTTCTCTGAGCACGTGGATGTTGACTGGTCATAATGAAGAAGTCCTAAGATGAAAGTGGTTCAAAATAGTAAAACTGGCAAGTGAGCCCATTGCCTTACGTATTCCAACAATCTGTTTTATTCCTGCCCCTGTCCCTTGCCCACCCAGCTGTCTTAGTTGCATTCTGAAATGTTAGCTGCTTGTTTCACACATTTTCCAGGCTCAGCTGTTTTGTCTCAGTGGTGGCTTGGGGGAAACAGAGACTGGGGAGGTGTAGGCTGCTGGCCAAAAGGGATTTCCAGATACTGTTGTGCTATTGGTGATCTCTAATGCTAATTGGGCTGCTGCTTCCTGATGCCATACGTGTTGGTTACCTACACCATAGGAGACAGTAGACCTGACTGGAATGAAACTGTGAAAGATTAGGGGACAGTAAATATTGTAGGAATTGTTGTTTATTGTTAATTGGCTGATGAATCATAAATATTGAGTTGGAAACAGTCATTCAGGTATCTTATAGATATACAGAAGATAGAAATATGTGCCAAGGGCAGACTTCTGTTTACAGAAAACTGATGTTGATGTCTCTAAATAAGCAAGGACTAGTCTGGCTTCTCTTGTGGTTTTTTTTTTTTTGTAAACAGAATTTTAAAACCTCATAACATACCCTAACTATCATTATCTTTATTAATAATGTTATTGCTGTCTTTGTTGCTGTCATCATTATCATCATTGTTATTTTATAAATGGAATTGGTTTTTTTTCTGGAAATTTAATGGGCAGCCTAGGTCACAGAGGCTCCATGTGATCATGTTCTTGTGGTGAGGGAGAAAGGGAAGGAAAAGGCAGGTAAGCAATTATATCATTGCAGATATTATGTTTTTTGAAGTGTCCTATCAGCATTTGAAACCATTCAGAGGGAATACCAGAACAGACAGATTCTTGGGTGAGTTGAAGGATTAAGATCTCTGTAGTATGCTTTTATGTAACAAATTGGTATGAAAAGTACAGTGAGGTTTAAGCAGTATCTAAAAAAATAAAATAATCAAATCATACAATGGTCATACATTCCATAAATATGCTTTCAATAACCATGTGGTATTTTAAATAACAAATATTATCTAAATTCTTAATTAATTTGTTAATATGTTTTGGAACTTTAATAGAAAATATTGCTTAACAGCTTACACTATTTTTTTTAATTTTTATTTCCTTACATTTGTTATATGAACTGGTCCTTTATTATAAGAGTATAGTCAACTTTCCTAGAACTGTTGACACTGCAGATTTTCTAACCAATGTCTGCTTTTGTTAGCTTATTGTTATCGCTAAACTAGAAGGCTAGCAAAGTGCTGGGAAATTAAAAATACCTCTTGACATATTTATTAGGTATTAAGCATCTTTAGGGAGTGATTAAGTAACACTGAACATTACATTTATTATAAAATCCTTATGCTTAGATTAGACTCTAGGAGTACACTTGGATTAAAGAGATAGTGGGTTAGGACTCTCATGCGACAGCAATTCACTCTAGTTTAATCCACTCAAGCTTCTGCTTGGTGGATGAGGGAAAGGCTGTGGATATTGTTTACCTGGACTTTAGTAACACCTTTGATACAGTCTCCCACAGTATCTTCCTGGAGAAACTGGCTGCCTATGGCTTGGATGGGAGCACTCTCTGCCGGGTTAAAAACTGGCTGGAGGGCCAGACCCAGAGGGTGGTGGGGAATGGAGTTAAATCCAGTTGGTGGCTGGTCACGAGTGGTGTCCCCAGGGCTCAGTATTGGGGTCGATTAACATCTTTATCAATGATCTGGATGAGTAAATTTGCAGATGACGCTAAACTAGGTGGGAGTATTGACCTGTTTGAGGGTAGAAAGGCTTTACAGAGGGATCTGGACAGGCTGGATAGAGAGGCTGAGGCCAATGGGATGATGTTCAATAAGGTCAAGTGTTGGGTCCTGCACTTGGGTAACAACAACCCTATGCAATGCTACAGGCTTGGGGAAGAGTGGCTGGAGAGCTGCCTGGTAGAAAAGGACCTGGGGGTGTTGGTTGACAGCTGGTTGAACATGAGCCAGCAGTGTGTCCAGGTGGCTGAGAAGGCCAGCAGCATCCTGGCCTGTATCAGGAATATCATGATGAGTAGCATTCAAGAGGTGATCATCTCAGATCATCCCTCTACTCAGCACCGATGAGGCCCCATCTCCAGTACTGCATCCAGTTTGGGGCCCTTTACTACAAAATAGACATTGAGGTGCTGGAGCAGGTCCAGAGGAGGTGAGGGGTCTGAAGAGTAAACCTTATGAGGAGAGGCTGAGGTAGCTGGGGTTGTTCACCCCGGCGCAAAGGAGGCTGAGGGGAGACCTTATCGCTCTCTAGACTTACCTGAAAGGAGGTTGTAGAGAGGCAAGGGTTGGTCTCTTCTCCCAAGTCACGGGTGATAGGACAAGAGGAAATGGACTCAAGTCGCACCAGGGGAGGTTCAGATTGGGTATCAGGAAAATTTTTTACACAGAAAAGGTTATTAAGCATTAGAATATGTTGTCAAGAGAAGTGGTTGAGGCACCATTCCTTGAGGTATTTAAAAGATGGGTTGACATAGTGCTTAGTGACGTGGTTTAGTTATGAGTTGTTGATTTTTTATCAGAGTTAGGTTGATGATCGGACTAGATGATCTCAAAGATCCCTTCCAGCCTAGACAATTCTATGATTCTATGATTCAGTAAACCACAATATATATTTTTGCTGTTAAAGCCAGTGTAGATATACCTTTATTTGAAATCTCTCACCTATTTTTCATCCATCTTTCAGAATATTGCATCTCTTGTTATTTGAGATAGTTAAACCTCTTTGGAGACTTATAACTGCCCATCTGGATGAGATCACATTCCTTCACTTATTTTTTACAAGTTTTTAATCTTTTTACCCCGTCTTCTCCCATTTAATTAACTTTTTCTTACTCTTTTTATGCAAAGCCAATGTTTTAGTTTGGTAAAATTTATCTAGGTTTATTTAATATGGGATTAATAATTAAAGCTCCCATCCTGTATATAATTTATATACTTCTTAAGTACTGAAATAATCTATACATTTTAATAACTACTTTAATTATTTTTTGTATTTTTAAACTTAAGGCCAGAATAAAAACTAAGTCTAGAAACAGTTCTCATGAATGGTTGTGTTCATAACAATTAGAAAAGTCGTAATTTTGATGTAAAATGTAAAGATATAATGGAAAATTGGAAAAAAATACAGGAAAAATTATATAGTACTTGTCATGAGAGATCCTTTAAAAATGTAAGTAATATTAAAAGCTACACAAGGAAAAAACAGGTAATTTAACAGTCTATATAGAAAGTGTTCTCACAATAAACTTTGTGGATTCACATCTCTCAAGTATCATCTATTTCAGGTGACTCAGAATCCCATATACATCTCAAAGTAAATATCACATATTAATAGTGTGAATGGTCATATAAGATTAAGTTTTTCAGTACCAGGGATGGCATATAATCCTGCACTATACTATTCTGTGCATTATCTAAGAAGTCCGTGAAATGAGTAGGCCAGCCTTAAAATTGCCGGCCATTGGGGCAGCTGTATAGTTATAAGACAAAATTGCCCTGAAAATAGCCAAAGTGTCACATGAGCTGAACATGAACAGCTGAAAAATTCATAAAATCTGTAAGAAACAAAATTGTGCTTCATTTTCCAGCTAGTACTCTATTATTATAATCCCTGAGTAGATATAGGAAACCAGAAATCCTTGTGTCAGGCATTCACGTGATGCCTAGTAACTACCTGTTGAAATCTCTGCCAATTTATTTATTTATTTGTTTGTTTATTTGTTATGTATATGCATATTACATATTTAATTATTCTATTTTACTCAAATTGAAAAATATATTCTTGATCCAGATTATCTGGATTTAAATCTTTCTCCCTTAGTTAGTTTGGCAAAAAAGTAATCTGGAATCTTAAAGATACCTCACATGTTCACCTTCTGATGACCAGAGTTTTTTGTTGTTTGTTTGTTTGGGGTTTTTTTCTTGTACTTTTACGCTAATTTAGAAGCTCTAATATTTGATTCATCATTTTGATATGTAAGAGATTTTGGTTAATTGATTGGTTTTCTTTCTAAGATTGTTTTACTGCCAAGGCAACCTGCAAATGACAGACCTGCTGGTCTCATCTACCAAAGACTAGACTTATGTACTGCCCTAGGCTATCTTATTGTGGAGTAGACTTCCCACATCCAACTGCAAAGTTCCTGAAGCAAACTCTTAGTCTATATCCCACAACACTTTTTTTTGTCTACTTACCTGCATGTCCTATAGGATATCATATGCACCTCATTGAGAAATGCTCAACAAAGGAATGCAAGTTGTCCCTCCATAAATAGTCCCTCCATAAGAGGTACTGCAGACCACTCAGTGAAATGACAATCTTCTCTCCACTGCTATCAAATCATAGTTGTCTGAGTTTTATACAGTTTCACAGATATCTCTGGAGTGTCAGGGACCATCATCTCTTTGAGATGCTTATAAGACATTATTTTAATCAAATTTCTTTCAGAGGTGTAAATAACCACTTCAGACCACTGTCATTTCCCTTGGCTACACTCCATGCTGCCCATCAGAAGATGCAGAACCCAATTCTGAGGTATCTGGTTAGAAATAATATAAAAAAGTTGGAAATATTCTTATGCACAATGTTTGCATTCCTGCTTCCCCATCTTTATGAAATTTCTCGCTCCTATGTATTTGTTTGGAACAGTACCTTTTTTCCATAGTGAATTTGTTAGGATGGTTATCACAAGGACAAATTTACTATATGACAAACAGGTGAAATGTAAAAACATAAAGCACGACTAAGACCAGGGAATAGTGAACAGACAAGTGGAGTGGATCATAAAGTTGTCATCACTTTATTTTGATTCAGCCAAAAATCTAAAAAGAGAGAAAGTGTTGATGAAGAAATATCTGCACAGAAATATCCATGTGCTAGTTTAATGTATTCACTACATGCTTTGGTGTATCAATTCCTTCTTTTCTCTGAGAACACACAGAGCACTGGGCTAAATATTACTCTGATTTATACCCTGTGTCACCCCATTGACATATAAGGAAGGGCAGAAATACATCTGCCATATGGTTAATAAACACATTAATTTTCAAAGAACCAGACATGAATTTATAGCTCACATATGAACACCAGATTAACTCTGTAGTTTTTTTTGCTTTAGTTTCCCCTTGTGTAACAGGATGGATGACAGTATATATGTATTATAGACTCTTATGATGAGTGAAACCAATATTCTAAAGTGTGTTGATGGGTAAAAGCAATCATTTTTACATTAGAGATTTACATATCTGTTTCTATTTAAATCACAGAAATAAGACTGTAGGGGTCACAAATAACATTAGCCCGATTATTAGCTAAATAATCCTAAATATTCGCTAGCTCTCCTATTTAATCAAGAACAGAAAATAGTACCAGTAACTGGCATTATTCAGTATACCCTCCTTTTATTGTCTAGGGGAGATTTTTTTAAGAGGAACTGAGTTTTTTTGGATGTTTTTATTCTTGAAGAATTTTAAATGCCAAAATATTAATGTAGAAGACACAGTTGGGTAATTTATTAAATTATGTATTAAAATAATATGGATTATAATTCAGATGAGAATTACTAGAATATGGAGTGTTCTGCATTGGATGAGGGCCTTCTTTTCTCCCTAAAGCAGAAGATTTCTGTCAGATTAAGAGCTGCATTTTTGAAACCTTGAAGGCTTCCATGTATCAGACAGAATATTTTTTCCTAGATCTAAACCTTTTGATTGACTTTTCCTTCTGTAGCACATCTATTACACTACTTTTATATTATTACCTAACTTTTATTGTAGTAGAGCATAAGGACACTCCATGCTATTGCTTGTTTCCACTTTTAAATAAGAATAAATCATAAAGATATAACAAATACAACTCTGTTGAACAGCCTTCTTGTTCAGGATTATCACATGGAAGTATTGTCTGAGAGACATTTTCTTCTTGTTCATGGAAGCAGGCATGCTAGCCCTCTTGTCATAATCTGTTCTTCAGAAAAGGTACTAATTTGTAGAAAATAGAAAAGCACAAGGAACATTTCTATCAAACAGATGAAAGGAAGATACATTTTACCATGCTGTGCTGTATTCTGTTAGAATAACAATTTGTATGATACATAATGGAAACAGTATGATTTAAAGAGCAACATTTAGAGGTCTTAAAATAAAATTACTTCTCTTTATGAAAGTGTATGACAACCAAAGCTATGATGATGTCTAACACTTCTACTGGACAGATCCAACCTAATTTTTTTTTTCCTTTGTGTAGAAATTAATTTACTTTTTT
>VZRU01015070.1:92066-107808 GCA_013398155.1 Pedionomus torquatus
TATTAGAATAAAGGTTGAAAGATATCTTAAGTGCATGATAAAACAGAATTCAAATATTCTTCCTGACATGCCCATGCAAGTCATATTAACTTCACTGATGTTACAGGGATATAACTGAGACCACAATTTGGTCTGCTGTGTATAGAAGTTACCACAGAAGGCAATTAACTACAATCTATATGGGTACACATTGTCCCACAATGTGTTTTTCATTGGCATTTTAATCAATGGGGGGTTTATGACAGATTTCTGTATAGTACTTTTCAACAATCCTAGTGAGTAAATTATTGGTAATTGCCATTGATTATTCTTATTTACAGAAACTACACTTGCAGTTTCAGGGGAAGAAGATGGTTGTCAGGATCTTTGTTTTTCAAAGAGTTGCAGTTATTGACTGTGTTGATTAAATCCATGCTTGCTATTTTTTTCCATAGACCAGAGAAAATTGCTTAGTAGAATCATCATAAAAATCATCTCTCTATTCTTTTGCCACTAATGATGCACTGATATGGTAATCTAAATGTACAGATTACGGTTTAACAAATAATTGTCATGCAGAAAAATGCTTGAGGTGCCAAGAGTGCTGGGCTATTCATAGCAGGGTTACTTCAGAATTGTCTTTTCTACATCTTTGTCTGGATTTTATGATTCTCAGCTGTTTATTTTGAAATGTTCTAGTTTAATTCTTGTTGACTGTAATAGAAGTGATGCTGCTAGGACATCACTAGGTTCAAAAGATGGTTTAATAAGGGAATATGAGTAACTGGAGTTTTCCATTTTTTTTTTTTTATTTTTTTTTTTTTTTTGGACAGTTCTTGATTACTTAATCATGATATGCTTCATGAATTTCTGAGTTTTGAGCATTCCATTCTGACACTCGGGTTCGTGTCTACTGAGAATATGATGCATACAAGTGAAACAAGGATAACTGTTGTATTACAAAAGCTTTCTATTGTTATTCCTCCCTTAAAATAAGGTTTCTCTGCAGTTTGAAGTACTCCTTCAGCTGATCCATGCATAATTCTTGAAAAGTGTGATGTTAGTTTCATTACATCTATAGAATTTTTGTTTTCTTATAAGCTCCTTCCCAAGGAATTAAACACACACAAAAATGTTGGGTTAATGACTAGTTAATCTTGAATCTTGAATGACATATAACAGAAATAATATATCATTTTCAGCTCTTGTTCAGTGCATGCGTTCATATTTCTAATTTTAAAATATTTCAACAGAAACTGAATCCTGTTTTAGAAACTGAATTAAAAGCTCACATAGTCTGGAAAAACCTGTTTGGTTTTGGTGGGGATATTTTGGAGGTGGTGGTGGGTTTGGGTTTTTTTGTTACATTACCTCAGCATAGTCAAGTAAGTCACTGGTATGTGGTTTGGTTTTTTTTTTTTTTTTTTTTAATTGCGTAGTTGCATTCATATTTTGGAATGTGTGCTTGTTGGGGCAGAACTATCTTGTAAAGCAGACATTCACTATTTTGGGAACTATTGCAACTTAAACAAGTAATGCTAGACTCTCCTTAGAAAACATCATTAAAGTGTGGAAGGATAGCTGTGTTGTATGATTTGTACATTCAAATATCATATGTGATATGTTAAACTGTTCAAAATGCAGAGCTGTTCAGGTTTAAGAATGTGAATTCTTCTCTGAAAAGTGTAAGGGAATCCTCCTAAACCATCTTAAAATAAGACAAAAAAAGCTAAACCCTGTATCCTGTACCTAATCTATACAAAAGTATAAATTTTGTAAAGAGTGTATTTTCTTGTGCAGTTTTGTGGTAAATTTAGCATCCACTTAAGTATCCATCCCTCTCTGTATAAATTACTTGATTTTTATGATTTTGAAAATTATGTCTGACACTTAGGCCTTGTTATATTCTTCATTGGTGCTGTTAATGAATCACACTGGGCCAAAAAATGAACAAACAGAATTTTAATGTATCTATTTATGCTCATTGCAGTGTATAGTAAATTTGACTAATCATGTTTAGAGTACTGAATACCTAAGTAGGCTCACTTTGTGTACACATTAAGACTCCATATGACATCTTCATTCTAGATAGAGGAAGCTTTAAATGTCATTGTTTCCTGCAGTACCTTCTATGGCATATGTTAGCTATTAGTCCAAACTACTAAAGGAAAGTAAGCTGGGAAAAGACTGGATAAAAACCTATGGTTTTATTGTATATTAACATATGTATTGAGTAAGACCTGAAATGAGCAGATACTCGTTTGGTGAAAATGTGCTTACCTTTCTTTACAGAGTGGTTCTGTTTTACAAGATACTGAAAACTACTGATTACTTTCACAATTTTCCTTAAAGATTATAGGATAGAACATCCAGTGTGTTTATTGCTCAATAACTGTTTTTATACCACTTGACCTGAGAAAAGCTTGTTAAATGGTTTTAGTTTTAGAGTTCCCACTGTCAGTGGTGCAGTAGACAAAAGAATCAGTTAAGAAAGTGACCCTTTTCATAGTTATATCTTCAATATCTTCTGGGTAGAATGAAAATAAAGCATTGAAAACTCTTTTCATTTTCAAATGAGAACTTGTTCTAAATTGCTTATAGTAACAGGGTATTGATAAAGCTACAAACACATGGAGATACCAAAGAATACAGAAGATCCAGTAGCACCTGGTTTCAGCTGCGATAGTTATTTTTTTTCCTAGTAGCTGCTGTGTTTTGGATTTAGTATGAGAATAGCGTCGATAACATATATTGTTTTAGTTGTTGCTAGGTGATGTTTACATTAGTCAAGGAATTTTTCAGCTTCCCATAGAAGTTGACAAAGAGCATAGACAGGACACGCTGGCCAAAGTTCCAAAATTCCATGCTCAGTATATAAATGAAGTTTTACCAGGGGGAATATACAATCACCGTTTGAGATGGGATTGGCAACCCATCATCAGGTGATGAGTGACTTCCATTGTATCACTTTATTTTTTTATTATTTTACCATTATTATTATTACTATTATTTTCCTCTTACATTACTGTTCTATTAAACTGTCCTTATTTCAACCCACAAGGTTTTTTTTCTTTTTCCTTCCTTTTCGTCTTCTCCCTACCCTACCGGGGAGGGCAGGGAGTGGAGTGAACAAGTGAGCTAGTGGCTGTGTGATCCTAGTTGCTGACTGGGATTAAACTACAGCAACCACACATAGTTAAATCTATGTGGTGCTCATAGTATCATTTCCTTAGCCTTTTTCTGTTTAGAACAAACTACTTTATTCTGGTTGTATATGCACTCATGCTAACCTCTTTTTATGGTAGCACCACTAAAAAAATTTCAACTTATTTTGTCTCTGAAATAGATGGAATGTACTCTCAGCACACTTGCAGATTATGGCAAGTTGGAGAAAAACATCTGACACTGTGGAGGGCAGGCCTACTGTGCAGCAAGACCTGCAAAGTTTGGAGAAATGGATTGAAAGGAGCATCACACAGTTCAACAACAAGAAAAAGAACGTCTGTATCTGGGGTTGAATAAGCCCATGCAGAATCATAAATAGAGAGTGAGTTGACTGGAATGCAGCTTGGAAGAAGAAAAGTGTGTGTGTGGGAACAATAGCAAAACAAAATAAAAAAGAATCAGCAGTTTTGGAGGACAAGTTCCATGAGTCAAGAGCGTGCTTCTAAACTGAAAAAGGCCAGTTATGTTAACTCTGTACTAGCAAGAGTGTAGCTACTTCAGTGATTTCAGCAAAAGGCCACCAAATTGATTAATGGAGGCTGGAGTCTATGATGTACAAGGAAAGGCGGGACAAATTTGTTTGGCCTTAAGAATGAAAGGCTAAAAGACCACCACTGTTGTCCTCAACTGCCTAATAAGAGAGCATGGAGAAAATAGAATCATTTGGTGATTCTCAGTGATAGGAAAGGAAGCATTGGGCACAAACTGTAATATAGGAACAGATTTCTTTCTTTTTCATGATATTTTGTATTATTTCTCTCTACTTTGAGAGTACATTCCAAAGTGAATGCCCCCCAGAAACCTCAGAAACATCGCTACAATAAATGTTGATAACTATAGGTCCTCTTCCCAGCCTTTTGATTCAAACAAGTGACTTGATCTTCATGACTGTAACAAACACAGGTTGTCAGTGCTCAGTATGTTAAGAACAAATAAAAATTACTTTACATATAATTTATATTGTATATGCAATTTATTGTTACAGGGTGTTCAGATTATGGTCCAAAGACTACTGGAAGTAACAGAAACATTTCCATCAGAGCCTTTGGCAAAGAAGGCACACCTGGAAACACCCAAATTAGCAAATTCTGCACAAGCTGACTTGAATACTGGAGCCAGTTTAACCATCTCTTAACATAACCTTGGAGGAACATTGCAGCTGCATTGCTTCTGGTATACAAGACAGTTTCATGAGAGCCAGTTTAGGTATCATTACAAAATGAGGGCTGTGGAGACATAATTTTAGACTCTGTGAAAGAATACTGTGTCAATACAGATTATTTAGACTAGTGGAAATCTGGTTAGTTTCAGCAAATGCACGAATGTGTGTTAAGGCAGGAAACTGCTTCGCCTACATAGTACAATTAGAGCATATTTATTTTCTTAATGTTATGTTACCATAAAATAATAAGGGAAATTAAATCACAATTTAATTGTTCATCATGTTGCAGAACACATTGTATCTCAAGCTGTCATGGAAACTTGTTATCATTTCTTTGATCCTTAATTCATACACACAAAAATCGTTGAGAAAAGATAGAGGGATCACAATATTTGTGTGAGAAAGATTAATGAGCTGTCTAAGCTGATTACTATTGCAGTAGCTCATATTTCATGATATTGTATAAATGCATAAATGAGATTTTTTTTTTTTAAAAAAGTTCAAATAAAAAAATATCTTTTTCTGTTTGTCGATACAGATCTAATGTTATGCATACCAAGTCAGGAGTTTTAATTTCTATTTATAGCAATTTTGCTTGGTGGTAAAATATGCAATGTATCCTAACTATTTCAAAAGTGTATCTGTTGATGATTTGATTCCATAGCACTTTTTTTCTAGACACTTGTCATATGATTACATTTTACAGTATAATATGAGTGTATTCATGGAGAATTCATTTGGTTCTATTCATAGTACTCCCTACACGCCATAAAGGATTTTCTCTCTTTCTAGTTACTGCAAAAAGTATTTATCAGTTATATAATATTTCAGTATTTTTATTGATCATTTAGGTCAATTGTTGGAGGCCTTTCAACATTCATAAAATAATGTTAGTGCATAATTTAGCCACACAAAAGTCCTTTCCTTATCCATATATACCCCGTTGGAATTCAGAAAATATTTATTCATGTTCTTGATAACAGTGGTGAAGAAGAAAAATACATAGTGTTCAGAAGCTGGAACTGATATTTCAGATCAGAAGTGTTACTCCTATCCCTCCCTATCTTCTAGGGGAAATTGGTATACATTTTTTTGCCTTAAAATCCTAAGGAAGTAGAAAAAATACTACCACTTTTTTCAATTTAGTAATATTATCTACTCTTCAGAGTGAAGGCAGGCATGCACAAGTGAGCTAATAAAAGAATAAAGATTGTTATGAAAAGATTACAGAAAGCCAGAACTGATGAAAAGCTTTCCTGCATTCCTATCACATACTGGTGATATCTTTGCTGCTGTAAATAATACTGGTGATATCTTTGCTGCTGTAAATAGATGAAATTGAATTGCTAGCTTGTCTATAAATTAAGAAAGTAAGTGTTGATATTTAAATAATACTTTGGTGTCTGCTAACCTGATTTTCTATCATGGAAAGGTAATTAATAGGAAGGAACAAAGAAATAACTTCTCACACAGAGATCATTTTACTTGAAAAACAGTATATTTTTCCAGCTCTTTCTGAAGTCACATCCGCAGTTTCTCCTGCTTTACACAAGACAACTGCTGCTGCTATATTCCTGAGATATTTAAGAAAAGTTGATGTAGGTATACTGTCAGCTATCAACTAGCTGTTCTTTTCTTTCTCATCAACTCCTGCTGAAGTTTGCCCTGTTTCCAGAAGGTAGAAGAGGGACACATACAGTGTCTTCTGTCTCTTTGCTCCCTCATCACACATGCTGGTCAAAAGACCTTTAGCTACTTGGTTCTAAGAGCTATATGTGTACATGTATTTTCCAATGCAAATGACTGACTGGATACTGCCTAGTCTCTCATTCTACATTGATTAGACCACTCTCTAATAATAATACCTGAAAACCACAACACCAGGATAAAGATGTGTGTTTGTGCTATTTGGGGGTGGAGTGTGTGAGAATTTGCATTTTTGGAGGGTATGGGGTTTTTGTGTTTTGTTTTTTTTAACGTTTATTGGAAAACTTCATATGTTTTCCTTAATTTTACCTCATTTATAGGAGGAAGAATATAGAGGGAACAAAGTAAAAATACAAAGCATGTTCTATCACTCAAAAAAATGAAGTCAAAATATAGCTAATTAAAAAGAGGAAATTAAATATTCAGCAGGGATGTAATCACACTGCTTTCTGAAGTGCTGGGCTGATCAAAACACCCTCATCCTTTAGCAAGTCAAAAGTCAATTAATGCCATAAGTGAACATAGCTTTATTTTTAATGTGGGTCCTTCTACCCAATCAAGTCAGTCTCTCTCTTGTGTGCCACTCTAATGGGGCAACAGGTCTTTAGATGTTTTAGTGCCTGTTTGTGTGGAAGTTGTTAAGCCTTACCTCTGAGAGACTGAAGTGGTTTCGAATCAGTATTTGCTTGAATCCTGCTGTGTTGGAATACAGTTTCCTTGAATCTGCCTCTGTATTATTGTGCAGATACATTCTACTTCTTTTTAAGCCATGCTTTTCAATCAGCAAAGTGCAGTGATATTTTTTTACCCTTTTAAGGTAAAATTTGGAGTCTTACATTCTACAGAAAATATAAAGATTGAAGAACTGGGCAAAACTTCTCACTCAGATGTGAAAACAAAAATAAATAATCAATTGAAAATACACTATGTGAATAAACATTTTCATACTTTAAAAAACCAGTTAATTTATAGCCAGAATTTTCTGTTCATATTTTAGATTAATATGAATGTACTATCATATATTGATTGATTAATATAATATTGAGATAATGATTACAAACATAAGCTCTTCTCAGGAAGCTCAGTGTTTTTCTAATCTACACTACACACTTGTTAAAGTCCAGTCTATTGTTGACATGTCAGTGACTGTAATTTAATGTGTCGGGATTCTACTTTAGAAAGTTACGTTCCAACCACAGTCCATTTAGATGTCTTAAAGAAAACATTGCACGAAAAAGTGAAATTAAGTAGGCAATATTGCAAAACTTTATCAAGAAATTAGATATATCACCATAAGCCTATAATCACAAGCACAGAAAAACAAATTTCATAGGGAAAATAATTTGGAAACATAGAATTTCATGAGTAATACCATATCTTTGTTAACTCTAACAATGGGTTTTCCATGCCATAAAAATCTTGTCTTGACTGAGAAATACATCAGATGTAGCACTATCATCTTTTGCTTTATTCATTAGTGACAAAGCAGGTTTTCTCCTTGGGGAATGATAACATATTTCAAATGTGATCGTGTTTAAAAAATCATAGTACTAACATCTAAAATATCAAGCAGACACGTGCAGCAGCACCCATGCTTCTCTAATCCATCCTTCACTCGCCACATGTATCCCTAGTTAGTTTCGAAACTATCCACTTGTGTATGTTGTCCAGTAGCTCAGACCTCCAAACTGGTAGCATGGTAAAGCTAGGCCCTCATGTCTTCTGATGCTTTGATGCCACCAACATTTCTTTCCAAGGTTTAACTTCCTGTGTCTTGAACCACTTAATCTACATTTATAGTTGAAATGGGATTAATGAACTGGAAGTACTTTTATTTATTAACAATATCCTTATAATTTTGTTTTTGGAAGTTTCTTTGTATTGCCAGCAATATGGATCCTTTGGTCTCCAAGATGAATTTTCTACTACACATTTCAAAGTTATACCTGAGAGCCTTTAGATGCAGACAGTACAGATCATGAATTACGACACTTGAGCTGAATGTTATGAAAAAGGGCAAACATTTGGAAGAGCTTTTAACATATTTCTTTAAGAAAACAAAGAGATATCCAACTACTTTGTAATGTTTCTTTGACTCCCCTGGCCATTCCTCTTAATAGGTAGACTCTGGTTGTTTTCAGCCAAATTTGACAGAGGGACTGAAGCCTTAAAAGCATAAAAAACAATGTCTAACTAAATGAAAATAAATCCTGTCAATTCCCTTAATAAGCAAAGAAAATGAGGCTATTGCTACTCTCCCTTTTGCTTGATGTGCGGCTAATAAATTGGTATGTACAGAGCCTTGGATTATCCACAGAACAGTCAGCCTCTTGCCTGTCTAGAAGTCATATGAGTTATATGGCTAAAGTATGGAGGGTAATAAGAAGTAAGATGACAACACGAAGCATATGAGTCAAAGCTCAGGTAATTCAACAAGGACTAGAGAGGCTGAGAAACTAATTGTTGTAGTAGAGTAACTGAAGAATGAGAGGGTTCAGGGTAATATAGTGAGATCATAGAACCATAAAATGGTTAGAGTTGGGAGGGACCTTAAAGATCATTGAGTTCCAACCCCCCTGCCATAGGCAAGGACACCTCCCACTAGACTAGGTTGCTCAAAGCCTCGCCTTGAACGCTTCCAGGTATGGGGCATCCACAACTTCTCTGGGCAACCTCTTCCAGTGCCTCACCACCCTCAAAGTAAAAACAGCAAAGGTATCAAATCAAAGATAACAAAATCTGTTTTTTAAATGTACATATAGTATGATATTTTTTTTTTAATGTGAATTAATCTTTGTGTATGATGAGATTATACTAGCACTGTTTTCAATCAGAGCGGCTCGATGGCTGATCATTTCTTGGTAATGATTCACTAAATGGCTAGTTGGTAGTGGCTAGAGAAAAAAGGTATCTGAATATGAGAGAGATTTCTGTGGAGATCTAGCAGGTACATGAATGTAGCAGAGAACTGAGACTTCTGTCTGTTTAAAATAGCAAAGATATGAAGTAAATGGAATCAGCCTTCTTACACTGAAAGTCAAGGTACCTTGCTGCTAGCAAAAAATGAAATCCAGTCTCTGGATTCTTCAAAATTGAGATTGAATAATTATACTACTTGAGAATTCTGGGCTAAATAGCAAACCACCCACCCACTGGCACTACTTGGTAATGGGTCACCGCAAAAAAACCCCAAAGGTGCATTTCACTTTGTATCACATGGTGAAGGCAGAAAAGAGACTGTAAATAGAGCAGGAGGAATGAGTTGCTCTGTTTCTTGAAGAAATCCATCTGGGTGTCTGCTAAGAAGTGTCTGGGAAGATGTTGATGGCATCAAGCCTGGAATGGGCATTTACACAGTGATACAAAGATGCTTGATGACTCTGTCTTTGGCACCTTCCTGCTAACCAGGGAAAGTATCCCTGTTCCTCTTACCTTTTCTCCTGATTATAAAACAGGTTCAATTCATGTCATAGTCAGAATAATAAGTTTGATTTATTTTCTTGCTTCAATGATCAAGCACAAGGCTGTGAAGCAAGGAACTCCAGACAGCCCCAATTATATTATCTCCATACTTTATCAGCTTCTGTGGGTTTTTTTTGTCTATTTACTCACGTTCCTTTTCATTGCCCTCATAGCTCCATTCTCTGTTCAAATTATCTCCCACGTAAATAACTTGCCCTTAATTACACTTTCTCAGATTTTCTATATCTATACCAAAACCTATTTATCTATGTAATCTTGGCTTTATATGTTAATACTGACAATAACTGTTAATACTGACAATAGCTCTCTACTGCCAGTTATAGTTCTGCCATGTAGAACTATATCACAGAACTGTTCCATAGAGAACTATAGTTCCTCCCACATCTCCACAGCTAACTGTAATGCTATTTCTCAAGTAACTCCCCCTTACCCACCTATGACATTAAGCTTTTCATCGTGATATTATTACTAAACTCTATCAGCATGGTTGTGTGCCATGTCCACTCCATTTTTGTAACATGTTTCCAGCAGCTCCTCCCATTCTGCTCCACAGCATGACCTCAAGCCAGGGGCAAATCAGCAACCCAGTCCTCCCCCTGTAGACAAAACAAAGTAATTTAAGACTTTTAAACTTCTTTTGGGTGGCCTTTTGTGCCCTTCACAATATTTCTTTGTTTTTTTTACAGTCAATAATGGCAATCTGCAAGAGCCAGGTAAGATATTTTACTCTCCTAACATGCGGTTTTGGAGCCATGGCATTTCCAATGTTCTTCTATTTCTAAGAAAAGAATTAAAAAATTCCACTAGAATAAAAGACAAATTTTGCAAATTTCTGACTATCTCTGCTCATCCATGACCATATATGAAATATATATTTGTATTTAGTTTATATTTACTTTGAGAAATAAAGCTGCAAAACCACAGAGACAAAAATAATTGAAATAAAAATATTACCTTTTGGTGACCTTCATAATTATGTAGTTTTTAATGAGGAATTACAATCATATGTTTTTAATTTAGAATCTTGAATACACAGGATAATAATGTTAACTGTAATTAAAATCTGGGCAGAAATCAACTTTATTCTCACTTTAGACTTACTTTACTTTTAATTTGTCACAGGTATGGACACAGAATGGCATGAATTAGAACTTATTTATGCTGATATGGACTTCAACAAGTAAACTTTTGAAGTGTCTAGGATGTATATATGTGTATTCACACAAAGTAGTCTAACTTTTTTAACTTGTAGGTGCAAAGTACAGTGAAAATTACTTTTCACTGTAATATGTTAGTGGCCCTGAAACTGCAGTAAATGCAGTATCAAAATGATACTGAAGATGATTAAAAATAAACAAGGCAGAAATATCACATATCAAAAGAATTCCAAGTACAACTTTCTTGGCATAAAATCTTCTAAAACACTACAGATATGCAGCTAAAATCTGTTGTTGTTGTCCTAAATATATTCCTTTGTTAAAATTATACTTCTAACCCTTTTGGGTATTGACAGCCTATTATTTTTCATATGTGCCATCTTTATCCAGGAAACTGAAAGAACAACTAATTATATCCTTTGCAAATGAGCGTAGCAGAATAGCTTTTGTTCACCAAAATTCTTGAGTCTATTCATCATGAATGCAGAATTCACTAAGATTTTTTGTTGTTGTTTTTAATGTACAGCCACTTCAGTGGCATTTGAAGATAATTGTATACTTTTCTTTGGAGGCTGTAAATTCAGCCAGTCTCCTTAGCTGCATTGCATTTATACTTAGGCTTTAATTGATCATTTTGCAGAACATTTGTGTATGGGTTTTTTGGTGATTGACATCAGCACTATTATTTTTAAAGGTTGCCCACACAGTTTTAGTAAAAGCTATGGCAGTAAGCAATTAAAATGAAGGTCAGTAAAATAAATCTATTAACAAAAGCATAATGTTTGGGCAGAATGTGCTATACATAAAAAATTACAATTATTTTAGTAAAAAACACTGCACATAAAAGCTTCTGTAACTGATTTGTCTGTGTTAATGAGAAATCAAAAGTAGCACCTGAGCTGCAAGTGGAATATAGGCATGAGTGGTATGAAAAAAATTAATGGAAAAAAATAGATGAATAATCTCAAAGCATATACAGTCACTTCAACGGAAATAATCATGACAAATATTGGACTGGTCAGTCTTTTTATCAGTGTAGTATGTATTTTAAATTGGCACGCTTCAGTAAAATCCTTTTGAAAAAGACAAGTTTCAACATATTAATTTATGGTTTGGATAATGGACCATAGGGTATAGTCAACAATTTTGTTGATGCTGCAAAACTAAGAATGGTGGATATTCCATAGGGGGTCGTGCTGATGTTCAGAGGGACCTCAACAGTCTGGAGAAAAGACACAAACTTCAGGAGGTTCAACCAGGGAAAGTGTAAACTCCTACAAGTACCCAAGCACCCCATGATGCATCAATAGATCCATGTCCCAGCACACACAGGGGGCTACTGTTTGGTTTCTGATGGACGACAAGTTGTGGAGTCTCCATCCTTAAAAGATATTAAAAACACCATCCAGACACAGTCTTGGGCAACTGTCTCTAGGTGACCTTGCTTGAACAGTACAAGACAGCTGCCAGAGGTCCCCTCCAGCCTCTGTGATTCTCAAACAATATTATTATGTAGCATACCTGCTGTTCCTTACATGGTGTCCTAAGAGCTTCAGATTCCTTCATTCTCTCTAAAGCATTCAGAAGAAATACTTAGAGTTTTCTGGTCACATTTACGGAATCAATATGAATCTAAAATTGGTTTTTACTTCAAAGAGCAACATCAGGTGGCTCTTCTCGTTTCTTTAGCAAGAAAATGTCACTGTTGAAAGTATATCTGTGTACCTAGTTGTGACACTGCCAAAAAAAGATGGTCTTATGGAGCCTGATTTGTGAACAAATACATACTTAGGAGGTACAGGTTTCCCACCTTAGGTCAGCCAGACATATAGATCTCTTATGATTTGTAGTGTTTTTCTACAACTGCAAAATTTAATGTATAATTCCTTTTGTATTTTGAATGTGTGTTTTTTTCCTGTTTAAAAAGTGATTTTCGTCTGGTTTTATATCATTAATCTTCACTAAGCCTTGTACTGAGAAAATTGCAAATCTATGACTTTATTATCGGTCTTAGAAGATACTGTACACTGATATTTTGATGGGTTGCTTACATACAAATAACTGAAATATTACTAGGATTTTTTGTGGTTTTGCATGCTCCCTGTTTTAGTTTTTGTTTTGTTTTGGTTTTTTTTTCCAGTGGTACTGATGTTCAATACATACTGAACTGCTTGATTTGAAAACCTGTGAAAAGGTGGTACACGAAGATTTTTATCCTGTGCTGTTATACTAAGCTCTGTAAATCAAGCTGTTTATCATACCTAAAAGCATTGGGTCAAAACATGTCAAAATCTGTGCTAAAACTGAGGTCAACAGTGTGCTGCAATTGAAGTTTTAAGTAGAAGATAAAGAAAGCTCCCTTTTTGGAAAGGTAGTTGTCCTTTAAATATTGATAATAAAAGGAAAACTACCTTGTGATACGTATACTTACACTAAATATACTGCAGAGATTTGTATACCCCTCTCTAAAAGTCTGAAGATGTACTAATCTTAATCATCAGGGCCAAGATATCAGAATAGACAGACAAGAGGCACCAGCCTGCTGTCGAAATCCTGTGGTTTTAAGTTGTGTTAGATGTGCTGTGCCATTCCAGTTGGTGAGAAAGAAATGCACATGGTGCCACATTTACCAAGTGGACGATCTGTTTATCTGCTCAGCTGGCTGTTTTAATGAAAGGAAAGATTAGCTACAGGTGAAACCAAAGCAACTTCCGAGAAAGTCCTTTCAATGTATTATCTTTAGCACATACATATTTTAGAAAATATATTATTGTCTTTACACGTCTTTTACAGATTTTAATTCTTCTGACCTATTTTAGATGAACCACATCCAAATATGATTTTCCTTTCCATCGAGTAAACCAGAAGAACAGAATAACTAACTCACACACAGAGATTTAGAATGTGGTTTTGCTGCTTCATTAGATGTATTTCACACTAGTTTCCCAATACCTACACAATCTCACATGTTCCAATGCACAAGTGAAGTCCATCTGACAGGTAAATAAATTCTTGTCAAGGTTCAGTTACCATAAGCAGCAGAGAATATATACAGAGATTACACACAGAGAGGCACTGTAATTTTTTTTTTAATATTGCAGGATGCAGCCTTTTAATAGTTTTTTTTTTTAAAGTTTTCAAGACAATACAGAGTATGTTTAAATTAAAACCAAACTAAAATATCTATTAAAAAAAAAGGATAGAGTATCCAATTTAAATCACATTCTTGCTCCAAAAATAGAGAAAGTAGATGTGGTTTTGTTGTTATTTTGAATAAAAATACATTTTAAAAAATAACACCATTGCTTCTTTGGCACTAAGTACAGCTATTGATAATACACACTAATGAGCTCTGAAGGACAGAGTGGTAATTAAACCAGGTCTTTTTATCAGCTGAAGAGATGGAAATTGTTTAGAAAGAAGCTGAAAGTGGTGAGAAGATAGGGCTGACTAGTATACTAAGAAAAATTATAAGGAAACATTTGCAGTTGTAGGCAACTAAGTATAATTTATTCTAATCACATTACCAGAAAGAGTAGCTCAGCTGAGGTTTGCCTACAAAAAAAATTCCATTACTTGATTCAAAAATAGGTGGTGGCATGAAATTCATCACGTTGCAGTGTTGGAAGTAACCCAGCTTAAGGGGCTGTGCATAAGAAGCAAAGATATAAGATATAGAGAAGTTGTGGTAGTTTCAAACATTTATTGTGTCCTGACATCCCACTAAATTTTCATTGGGGGCAGATACAGAAAATATTTCTGATGTGTTATGTGGAAGAGCAGGGAATTTAATAAACAAAAGAAGCAGAGTACAAGGAAGATAGGAAAGATACAGTAAAGGAAACAAAACTAAACTTGCCAAGTCTCTTTCAGATGTATGTTGTGACATATGAATTTCTGGTAGGACTTTTACAATCATATGACTAATCTGGAAGACATTAACAATTTGACACCATCCTTCTGCCAAATGTTCCACTTACCATTTGCTATTCTATGACCTCTTTTCCTCAACTTGAATATGACACAAAATCTAAATCCTATTGAAGGATTTGAATAAAATAGTTGACAAACATAGAAGTAAAATTGCAGTTCAAGGAACAGATAAAATGATAGCTTTAATTCTGCATTCAGTTAACACTTATGGATGATAAAAAGCAAATAATATTTTTTTAATGATTTAATTTGAAAATGCTTGTGTATTTGAAAATTTATTTTAGTAGCAATTAAACAGACATTTAATTTGTTGGTTTTGTTGTATGTAGGGTTTTTTTTCTATGAAAACAGATGTGATTTTCAGTCTATGTCTTTAGAAAAATAATAAATTTTGGTATAAAAGAAATTTTAAGAAAAAATGTTGTCATGTTTCACTTTGTTGTTAGCACAATCATTATTATTATTTATTTATTTGTTTGTTTAATCTCAAATGACTAATTTATTTTCCACTGTTTTCACAGACTGCCTGAACACTAAAATGTTCTTTAATTGAACGATGGGCAAAATGGCTTCTCTTTATAAGTCCTTAAGTTAGTTTCAAAAGTACAAGAAAACACTGTAGAGGGAAGAAATTAGAAGGTAAATATTAACAGGATCACTAAAACAATCAGATATCTTCTATTTCACAGTGTTTCTCCTTTATATAACTGGAAGTTACATTTGACTATAAACAAGTACAGATCAACACTACTAAGAATCCAGGGCTGTGTCTGCAAGAGATTGAAGGCTCACTAGTAAATCAGCTGCATTTCTTACATAAATATCTAGACAATAAATGTGGAAAGATGAATAATGTTTAATTTCATGTTAACACACACTTAGATAACAGAGTGGACTATTTGGACAACTCATGCCCAACACAGAAATATCAGTAAACTCCTGAAAAGCCTTTATTGAACTATAAATGTCCAGAAATGTGCTTTGCTACTGAACGCTCCTAAGGTTCTCCTGTAAGAGGTAAACATACACCGAGTGTTTAGGCAAAGACATGTTTAATTTTGATATTTTGCTGAACTGATGCACTTATTTCCAAAAA